>CM029358.1:20904954-20923589 GCA_017140985.1 Hormaphis cornu | reverse complement strand
AAAAAACGATTCTGAGCGAGCTATCTAATCTAATCAGTCCTGGGTGAAAATAAAAAAAGATCGTTAGTTACCTTCTGTGTACGTAAAATATAAAAAAAAAAAGTATATTATACTTAGCAACAATTTTTTTTCAATATTTCATAACGTACGTATTAAAGTAATTTTTAGTACGTAAGAGTTTGAAGACGACAAGGAGAACAATTTTTTTATAACGTTAGTTTAATAGGTGTCGCCGGATTTGACGGTTTGGCCATTTTCGTCGTTTTCGGCACACATAACTCGGAGAACAATCAAACCGTCAAAGTATGCTCGAAATAAAATAGAATTTAAAGCCGAAATCCCGACTGTTATGTGGTGTTCAACTTGTAACGATTGGAGCACTCCTCAAAAGTCATTACAAAGCTGATAATCTCAAATTTTTCGCCGTAAAATTCTCCATTTTTTTTTTTTGGTTCTTTGGACAAAAGAGTAAGCAAGTTTTCATAAAAAATAAAACCTTCAACCAAAGTACCGTTCACGAACGAACCTTTAAGAAAAGTTACTGATTGAATCGTCGTTCAGAATCTAAAACGCGCGCGAAAACGGGCAAGTATAGTACGTACTGCGCGATCATTATACGATTGAACCAACACGTTATGCGGGGCTGTAACAACTAACGATGGAAATGTAGCGATAAAAAAATGTAACATAATATTGCAGTCGACTCGGCTTGGGTTTCAAATAGCGATTTCGTTGTAATTAATTCGTACACGGTGACGTACCTACCTGCAAACAGTGGCCCAGAAAATTACAAAATGAGTGGGACGATGTAAACGCGGGAAAATAAATTCTTTTTAACAACGATATTAGGTACATTCAAATTTGGACTCGGTATAAAACTGTACCCAAGTACCCACGATTGTTATTGCACAAGAAGGGTAACGTAAGATCTTGCTTTAACACCCCCTAAAACCGCGAATAGCACCAAAATTTTGTTTTAATGTTCACGTACCTGTACTTCCCAAAGACCAGTTTTTTGTCGTACAATTTTTCTACTTCAATACTGCCCCGGCCACCATCCTAAGTGTTTGTGACTCAAGTGTTGCCGACAGCTGGCTGCCTTCAGATAATATCATGTATTTTTGAGGAGTATCAATAATTAGAGCGCTGCAGGTAGGAAACGTGTTAAAAAAAACCCAGAAAATTTGGGTCGTTGTAAAATTCGTATACGACATGAATTCTACACATGGAATTATCATTATCTTTCATTCAAAAAAAGTACCTATAGCCTACAAATTATAGGCATTCAATATCGTGTTATTCATTAATATTATTTTATTCTTTACTCTAGATATTATCGTATGATAATTCAAATCAATCATTTTAATGTTTTTCTGTAAAGAGTAGAAATTATTTGTTTCACCCAGTTAATACGGGTAGTTTTTGAATTATGATCAAATTATTTTCGTTATTCGACTCTATATTTATTGCTTTTCGTGTAACGTATTTAAAAACTAGAATAATCCGATGTGACGGTTTTTCTTTTTAGCTGTTGCAAAATGACCTAGGTAATACCAATTAATACCTATATGGGCTGTAACAAAATACGAAAATATTATGAAACAGCTTATACAAACTCGATTTTCAAAATAATCAATTATCCACTCTAATTTGTTTAATCCGTACACACGAACTGGACGGATGAAAAATCTTAACAAATTCCTTATTTATAAGTACCACCTATCATCTATTTATGTCGTACCATCATTTTACATCAACGCACCATTCGTAACTCGGCAATAATTTAAAATCATAAAACTTGCGATTGTTCGATTGTTATTTTGCAAGCGGTACCGTAAAAAAAAAAAAATTGAAGTAAAAAAACACTGGTAGGCACCTAATTTATGAATAATTAAACTCTGACGTTTTGCCGTACGTGTAACTATTATGATAAGCAGGTAAATGTATAGGCGTCTCAATACGGTTATCAGCTTTCTATGGCCAAACGGATTAACTTATTTTACCAAGCAGGTTTATCGTAAAAAAAAATTCAGTGTTATATAACCGCACGACATCGAAAAAACGCCGTTTATCTAGCGATTTGCGCACTAAAAAAAAAAATAATTATAACAGTACGTTTAACTTTTTCGCTAAATAAGCGAAAATAAATAGTCGTCCTTGTAAATTTTTCGAAAATTTCAAAGTTCTACACTTAGCTCGAAAATTTTCGAAATCGCTTTTATCAAAACTGTATCTTACCTGTTTTAACAGCGTGTAAAAGTTCATCTTGTTCCGATCTATATTTTGGATGTTATGGCCAAAAAAACCAAATCGATGTGTCGAAAACACGTCTGCCGTAATTAATGTTTCTCCTCAGTTTTTTGTTTGTAATTTTTCAATTTTGAACTTTCAAATTTGAGACCCGCTAAAGGTACCAGCTTGGTCCATCACTACATCGAATCGTGTTGAGGGAAATTTTTTTTCAAAAAAAAATTCACAATTATTGCCGATTTTCCAATTTTAAACTGCTGAAAAAAATGTTTTGTATTGAAATTTTCGGTTACGTATAAAACTATGTGTTGGCCACCTTGTGCAAACATTTCAAAGCTATTAATTAAAAACTAAACCTTTTATTAAACAAAACCAGCAAAAAAAAAAAAATGGGAAAATTTCAAAAGTCTATATTCAGCTAAAAAATGATTCGAAAATAACATTATAGCTTTAAAATGTAAAAAAAATTACTAATTCTCGTAGTGTACCTCTTAATCATATTTTGTGGTTCAGCGAATTATAAGCTGATCAAATCTTTTAGGTAATGGTTTTGATTCTAAAATCGACAGTTTTGATGATTTTGAATGTTGTTGATTTAAAAAATCATTTTTTAAAAGATCTGATTTTTAGATTTTTAAAATCAATTTTTTACCGATTTTGCCCGTCTCCGAGTGTAATACACCACTAATATTACCGTATCCGCACATCGAGTCACGACTCGAATAATGTGCGCGGGAATCACATCATCAACCGGGGGTTGCGGTGAAGTGCAGTAGTACAATTCGCTATTTTTTTTTTTGGTAAAACAATATATTTCAGCGACTTATCATGGTATAGGATATTTACTATGCTGAAATAGACAGGTCTATAATAAAATTGTATTTATTTGATTTCATAAATCAAAGCTTCATGTAGCTTTAAAATGTAAAAAAAAAAAATTACTAATTCTCGTAGTGTACCTCCTAATCATATTTTGTGGTTCAGCGAATTATAAGCTGATCAAATCTTTTAGGCAATGGTTTTGATTCTAAAATCGACAGTTTTGACGATTGTGAATGTTGTTGATTTTAAAAATCATTTTTTACCGATTTTGCCCGTCTCCGAGTGTAATACACCCAATAT
Source organism: Hormaphis cornu (assembly GCA_017140985.1). NCBI lineage: Eukaryota > Metazoa > Arthropoda > Insecta > Hemiptera > Hormaphididae > Hormaphis > Hormaphis cornu. Next base: position 20,920,217 of record CM029358.1, on the reverse strand, counting down.
TACCGTACCCACGTATAGTCACGACTCGAATAATGTGCGCGGGAATCACATCATCAACCGGTGTTGGTTGCGGTGAAGTGCAATTCGCTATTTTTTTTCTTCGGTACCCGCCCGTTGTGTCATTGTTTGTGTCAAACACCTACGTAAAGCGGGTAAACAGCGCTTTACATTCAATACCGCGGCGGCGTTCGATTCCGCTCGTCAGGCAGAAACAACACACACCCGAAGCGAGCGAGTGTTAATACCTGCGCGCTCAACAATAGCGGCGGATCAGTTGCGTGAAAAACTGTCGGGTTTCGCGCGAACATCGCAAAAAGACACGGACGGGAAAGATATCCGGAGAGGAAAAATGGCGTACAACGTCTGGCCAATGATCTCTGTCGGATGCCTCGTTCTCGTTGCGATCGGCGCCGGTAAACTGTTCGAAAACGAAATGCTCGACTTGAAATATTTCAACGACCGGATGATAGCGTTCACGTCCCTGCAGGCTCTGCTCGTCGACGCGAAACCGTACGCGGACGCGATCAACGACATCCAGACGTTGGCGGGCAAGTGGCCGGTGGGCGACGACGAGACCCGGGTCGGGTACACGATCGAGCTGATGAAAGCGCGCGAGTTCTCCGAGCAGTTGCTGTGCTCGCAGGCCGCGTTCGCCAGCGCCTACGTGTCGTTCCTGGCCGCTTCGATGGACTCCGAGAACCGGAGCGCGGGCGCGATGATCGCCGTTTCCAACGCCGTCGGCAAGAACGCGCCGTTGATGATGGCGGTGCTGGAACACTTGGAGGTCGGCCCGCCCAGGTGGTTGGTCATGGTCAGCCTGTTCGCGCACGACGTCGTCGAAAAGGCGACAGCCGGCGACGGCACACTGGACCGGGCGATCTCGGGTTACCTGCGGAGCTCGGCCGGCCGGATCGTCTCCGTGTTGACGGCCTACAACAAACTGTGTCTGGACTTCTCGATCGACACGGCGGGCGTGATCGCGAAGACGACGGGATATGCGAACGTCATCGCGAAGCTCGGCGCTCTGACCGTGGCCGTGGGACGGGCCGTCGACGGGAAGCTGTTGAGCTGCGCGTCGGCCGCGAGTTACGACTTCAGACAGTGGACGCTCATGGAGGTGGTGACCGTGGACGAGAACCTGAACGCGTTCATGCCGGAGAACGCGCTCTCGGACGAGCTGTCCGGCGTGTCGTGGGACGAGCTGCGCCGCGGCATGCGCGCCAAATTCGACGGCGCGACGAGCTACGCGACGGCCGCGGACGACAAGAACTGGATGCTCGACATGTACGAGTCGAGGCCGCGCATGCAGAACGGCGTTCATTTTCTACTGAAACACGCGTACCGCACGGTCGTGCTGAGGCACGTGCTGACGATGGTCACGTACTGCGACAACATGAAGGCGCAGCTGACGACCCGGGCGAACGCGTGGAACGGGAAGATCGGCCAGTGGAAGGTCGCGTGTAAGCCCGTAAGCGGCGTGGCGTCCGAGGCGGTGGAGCTGTTGGGCGAGGACGCGTACCTGTCCGACGCGCTGCTGCCGCTCCTGAACGCGTACGCGGAGAACGGCGGCACGGACGCGTCGGCCATCGTCGTCAGCGTGATGCGGGCGCTGAACGGGCTGTCCGGGATGTTGGGGATAGACGCGGGCGGTCACGTCGCGCCGTTGCCCGACGCGACCGCGACCGCGGCGACGTGGGACCAGGACGGCATCGAAACGATTTTCCCGCAGGCGAAACGAGCGTTCAGCCGGGCGGCGGTGTATACGAGCAACATCCGACGGAAATTCCCTCACGTCAACTTCAGAGTCATCGACGCCATAATGAACGCGTGACGACGACGACGACGACGACTTTTTTCTTCTTTTTTTCAAGTTAATCGAAACAAAAATCAAATACAAATAGTTAACCCGTCTTGTACGGTTTATCAAATTTAAAAAGTCGACTTACAAAAATATAAAAAAAAAATCGATTTTGCTCAATTTTGAGATGATGCGTATTTCACGTTTTTCATTTACACTGTACAAGCATAATGTTGTATTGTAAGATAAGTATGCAGCACTACGATTTCTACCGCTCCAAACGTTCGTTTTCGTATCTTCTTCTGAAACTTTCTCTATATACGTACGTATTTTTTACCATTACAGTTTACCGTTAAGGTTAAATTAAAAAATCAACTACGATCGAGTGTTAATCGACTCGAACATTAAAATCAACTTGACTTTTTAACCCAATTTGAACTCTCAACCAGCTAACGCCCAGCCTCGGTTCTGCACAACGTTGTATGCCTGTCACGCGTTGTCGCACGATGTGACGACCGACGTAGTTCGTTAAAATATCGATCGACGTAGTTTTGATTCGAGTTTGGCGTGGATTCATAATTTGTATGTTATACCTTAATCTGGCGTATCAAAAAAAAAAAAAAACGTTTACATTAACCGTCGTATGTATATATATTATAATGAATCGTATTTGATGTTTGAATTAAAATAATAAACTATATACTGTTTTCATATTTTCAACTTACCAATGGTTTCGTCTATTTTATCGCGTACCTACCGATAGGTGGGGTGGTACCTACTCAAAACTTGCAGAGGTAACCTACGTCAAACGTTGGTTTTACTCGGATGATTTGAGTGAATGTTTTTAGACAACGGAGGGATTAAACTGTAATCTTAATGATAATATTCTTGGTGAACGTTACATTTTGATAAGCCCTTCGAATCCTCAAAAAATTGCATACGAAACACGATAGTGTTTGCGACAACGGGTGTACAACAATTGTTTTTAAACATGCCGGTGGTAAAGAATACAAAGACACATAGAAACTTATATATATAAATAAAAAAAAATCATCAAACTAGAATACAACTTTAATTTGTTCTGCTTTTAAATTGATTTTGTCAAGTTATATCGTAACGTCTTATTAAAACCGACTTCACATCAGGCGATGCGAACAATTGCCATAAATTAATATATTTAACGGAACGATACTTTGCGTATATTAGCCGTGTACAAATAAACGGTTTTGTTGCTCAATATATCGTTCGGGTTGAATGGCAAAATCAAACCAGATAATTCCCGTTTTCGACATATTTTTAGGAAAACGCTATAAAAATGTTTCACATTTGCGCCAATCGACGTAGAATTTTTCTAATCTATTAAAAGTTAATTAGTTAACTATTTGTTGTCAGATAGAACAGTTCAACGTGGTTTTTGCACGAAAATAAAGCAATTTTTCGGGGAAATTAAACGATAGGGAGATTTCAATTTATGAATTAGAAAATAAAACGGGTGTTCTGGTTTTTCAGCGAGGCTTTCAATTTTATGTAATCTTGAATAATGATCATTATTATACCGTGACGAAACTGTAATGTAAAATACGAATGTCATTATTTTGTGTTCATGGAAAATTGTATTAGATGTGACTGTTGGCGGCGTTTGGGAATAGAAAAAAATGTTTCAGTTTCACAAAATATTAATTCATTTTTATTTTCCAATACAACATTTTTACTCTACCGAAATCCTTAAGATTACATTAAATATACTGCATAAACACGAGTGTTAAAATGTATTATGATTATGTGTTCGTGAATACACTATGAATTGACATAATCACTAAGTACTAACCCTATATGATAGTGTAGTATTGTAGTATTGAATCACCATTAGAATTACATAATTAATACATTTAAATAAGTCATATAAATTCAGCGTCGCCACTTTTTCTGGAAACCCGGAAAAGACAGGGAATTTAAATTCAGTCAGGCAAATCGGGGAATATTTCTTAATTATACTGGAAATTTGTAATTTGATAACATTTTGATGTTTTATTTTACAGTACGAGTATCCATAATATTTTATTAATTAACTTAAATAAACATGATAGGTACTTAATTGATCTAAAAACAAATCTGAAAACTTTAAATTTTTTAACTCGGTGATGATTAGTAAGTGGGATATTAAGTTAGCTTTACAATTGGATATAAATATATCTACAAGATAGATCTGATACGACCCAGTGTTATAAAGATTTAAATTAAAAAAAGACTTCCGCGCGTTCATCCATAAAAACTTTGTTTTTAACTTTTCTCTTCAATTATGAGACCTAGAGATTTTGTCGTTACCTCGTTAGAAAACGCTGGTCGAGTAGGTACCGCTTTTAAAGTTAAAAAGTTTTTAAAAAAAATTAAATTTTATTAATGGACTTAAAATTGTTTATTTCGATTCGAAGTGAATCCGTAGGTAAGTATTCTAAAAGTATTTCAATTTCAAATTTTTGATTTAATAACTACAAATATTTAGTATAGATTCTCAATTGTTTACTAAAATGTAAAAGTATAAAAATTCATTATTAAAAAAAAAAAAACGAATAATCTAAACTATAAAGTTAAAGTTATGGAATGTATTTTTTTTTTTCTGGAAAATTTCGAAAAGTCAGGGATTTGTGAAATTCAAAAACAGTGGCGACCCTGAAATTATAACATAATCGGATATTTTTTGTATTTTTTCTTTTCATTTTTGTGAACTGTGAATTCGATACAATAATATAACTCCTAACTTAACATGCTCAAAAACATACCCGCTTATGAATTTTTGATTTTAACTCAGCACTTTTATGCTTCTACTACTTGAGAGAATAGAGACGTATTCCACATAAAGTGTATTATTATTATTATATGTCAAGAAGTATTATGTTTAAGTAAAATCAGATAACATTATGATATAAATCAGACGAGCATGCATATTAATTTACAGAGAATTTTAACTACAGTAACTTCGAGAAAGTAAATTTACCATCGAGTATAACATCAATTACTTAAAATTAATTATCGTAAATATAAGTCATACGTATCAAGTATTCTACATGGATGAGTACACATAATTGTTATTTTTTTACCATAAAACGACGGCTAATATTTTTCGTCTTCCAACATTTGACAACAGTTTGAAACAAGTATCGGTTTTGTTCATCGTTCCGATCGATATAAATCAATTTTACTACATTTTTAAATACAAACATAATAATACGCCTGTATGTGATAATTTTACTTGACTGTTTGATTTTTTTAGAATTTTTTAACAGTTTTTTTTTTTGTAGGTGTGTAGTTTAAAAAAAAAAAAAACACGATATTACAATAGAAATGAAATAGTCGAAAACACGGCTGATTGCATTTAAATCTAGAGACGTATAAGTGTAATATTGTTGCAAAGAAAATACGGTGTAAAACATTTAACAAAATAATAGAAAAAAAAAAAAACCGTTACTGATCCTGGCACGAAAGTGCATTTTTTGGTTTTTTGGTGCAGCCATGTTTGCCTGAGGCAAGCATTTTTTGATTCTTACCAATCAGCTGGGGGAAAAAAAAAAAAAAAGAGGATAATGACAGATTCTATTTTTCTCAATAGTACGTCGGTCCGTATAGTTTAAAAAAAAAAAATACAAAAATAAGGAAGTATAATCCGAACGGACGTGTTGTGTTTATAAATTTCATCGCATCTGAGCATATATTATTTGAGTTCGACACGCCACTGCCGGTGTGAAACGTTTGCCCCCAATGTTTTAAAATGTTAGAAAAGTGAAAAGAAAAAGAGCCATACAACAGATCGTGATATGTTTTTAGGAGACAATATACAATCAATTGATTTATGTGTCCAGAGTGTTGCAAATTGAATAACTTATTGTAAAAATTTTGTTAAAAACGAGTACTTAATGGGTATCGTTCGAAAAGTCGTAATCGATGGTCGCGAGTAATTCGGCGCCTTGTATGAAAACGTCTGAACCCAAAACCGTTTTCTCCTAAACGTCGATGTGTTGGTTATCAAAATCGGTTTTTTTTCTCTTACGAAAATGAGGTTTTGTAAACGACCTTTTCCTAATCTAAATACGGTTGAAGAATTCTTCTTCAAATTAACTGCCGGCCATTGCCGGAAAACCGATTCCTATAGCGAACTTAACCACCTCCAAGTGGATAAAAACTATAAAAACAAACCGTGCAAGTTGAGTAGTAACCTAAAGTCGGGACCGCGTCGTTCCAGCGTGTACAAGGGAAAACGATTTTTCGGGGTGGTCAAATAATACGGTGCAGTTTTTTTGAAAACTCGAAAACCGGTTTATCTTACGCGGTTCTGGTTCACTGGTCTTGGAAATCGGATATTCCGTTTTCCGGTCACTACGATCATGTACGTTTTCATTTTTTCCATCCGAAATGCGAAAAAAAAAAAAATTGTAAACAAAATCGCCGGCCGGCGTTCCCCTCGGGGCACGAGGGCGGCGGTCATTCGAACAGGAACAGCACCGGACCGTCCGCGGAACGCCGGCGCCTGGACTTGCGCCGCGGCCGGCGGTCATGGGCCGCGATCAGACTGCTGCTGCTGTACGGACCGCACGATTCCGGGTCGTACTGGCCGCCGCCGCCGCCGCCGTCCGGCCACTCGCGGGTCGGGTTCAGCAGCGTCACCGCGTCCCCGTCCACCGCGTCCGCGTCGAACAGCTGTTCCGCGTCTCCCAGCTCCGCGTACGCCACCGCTCCGAATCTGAAACCCGGTACCACGATCGCAATTGATTATCGTATCGCCGAAAATTGTAACTGCGTTTTATAAATTCTGAGCGCAGCGAAGAACGTTTGTAAACATTACGGTTTTTACAATGAGGTTTTTTTTTTTTTTTTGGTGTTTTTCTATCAACAACTTTTCGCATACAAAGAAGTGCTCAGATTTCCTCCAAAGTCTTTTCCAAATAGCTTATGTACTCTCCGGCGGCACTTCGGTCGAAGCAGCTATTTTTTTTTTTTAAATTTCGCCACCATTTCTATCCCGAAAACAAATGAAATCGAGAGTCTTACGGCGAAAAATTTGAAATCATCATGTTTGTATAATGACGTTTTCGGCTAGAAGTGCTCCAATCGTTACGTCCAATACCGCATAAAAGTCGGGATTCGGGATTTATATTTTATCTGTAGCGTTTTTTGGTTAATTCCTGAGTTATGCGCAGAAAACGACGAAAATGGCGAGATATATTGTTGTAAAATAACATTATTCCATGTCGTTTTCAAACTTTAATATACCAAATTAATTTGATACCTTTTGAAAGATTGAAAAAAGGTGTAATTTGCCAGGTGTAATACACTATTTTATTCCCCCGTGATGGTGTACGTAATATTCCGCGTTATTTTCACCCAGGACTTATTAGATTAGATAGCTCGCCGAGAAACGTTTTGTTCGAAAGCAACGATTTTCAATGTTGCTTTCAGATATTAAATAATACGAATAAATTTTAAGCCAACGACCCGTCAAAAGCCAAGTCGCTACTGCACCTTTAGCGTGGTGTTTTTAAATTCTGAGCGCAGATGCGTTTAATTCTGATGCGTTTAATTTACAATGATGTTTTTTTCTTTTTTTTCTGTGAACACTCTGACGGCCAGTGTCCAATCGAAAAGTTGTGAGAGCGCAAAAAAGTTTAGAAAGCGGACTTAGATTGTATCTTAATTGAAGTTTTTTTTTTATAAATAATATTATTATACGGCTTTATTATATTAAACGCCATTATAGAATTTCTATAAACCAAATTTTTTAACACAAATAGGTAGACGTCTTTTCTTTTCATTCAGTCGAAGATTAAAAACTTGAACACCAGTTTAGAAATAATGTATTTTTTTGTACAAGATTAAAGTCATTTAAAAATCGGTGGTTATTATAACTTATCGTTTGTAGACGTTTAGGTGTATTGGATTTGTGATAAAAACCTTGGAGTCGACTTTACGATAGTAATGGTACGGTCTGATTATTTCTTATAAGCATCTAAGTTTTAAATTGATCTCGGAAAACTATTTTACGTCGTATGAATAGTTACAAACTTTAAATCAAAATCAGAACAGAATAATATAACGAAAAAGTTTTAGTTCTGAATGTTTTCAAGTTTACACTTGGTATTTTACGGAATCACCTCTTAAAAAGTTATAAAATAGTGCAAATTGTTTTCACTTCTACCGCCGATTCGGGGTTTTTGACAGTTTACGTTATAGGTATACCTATACTTAATAAGACCTGAACACAGAAACTCAACATTGAATTGAAAGTACAAAACTGCACTTTTAGAATAATTCACCTCAGCATTGATTACGTGTCTGTAAAGTATTTTAAATTTTTTGGCAATTTGTAATTGTCGCAAACGCATAATAAAAGCTACGTGAGAAATTTTTTTTTTTTTATTTATTATAATTTAATGTTAAAATCTCATTGAAAAAAAAAAAAATAGATATGTTTTTAGTTTTGCATAAAAAACATTACAATTGATTGGATACAAATGGTTAACACGCCATGTTTATTTTTGCATGCATTTCACTTCAAGATTTTTTTTCTAATACGCTATTTTTTTTTTTTTTCGTTTATCAATAGGAGTTTATTCTATTGAAATACGAAAATACTTTATTCGATTCATAAATAAAAAAACACAAAAATTGTTCAACACGGCGTCAAAAGTATAGTATTATGGTTCGAAAAATAATCAAAATGAGAACCAGAATCAAAGAAGTTCGTTTTCCCTTTGAAACAAAAGTTCGCGAGCAAACGAAAAACGGGAAATGCGTTTCCCGACGATTTAATAACAATATTCGTTAGTTCTTTCGCGCACAACCAATAATAAATGTTTTATCACTAAAACCGATCGGTGGCAACGTATAATTTCCAGACAGGAACCGAGTTCGATCCGGGTTTCACTGAATTCAATTAAACGACATAATAGCGTAATAATTGTTGTATACGGATACTCGTAAGCCGTACATAAATGTTTGACATTAAATCAAATTAATTTAATAACGGGTCCTCCACACAGATGTTTACCATCGGTCTTTTCTGCATAAATATATAATATAAATGAAAATCAATCGACATAATTAATTATGAATATTGTTGAAGTGAATTCGCGCGGTTTGTTCCAAGAAGCCCGTCCGATATTATTATATCGACTGACGTTGAGTCTGAAAATTAAAACAGACACACGTCATTCGAGGCGAAAAATTATTTTTAAAACCGACGGACTGAATCCATTCGGCCGAAAATACAAATTTTAGAATTGTAATTTAGATGCAGGCAACGTGTAATTTTTTTAAACTCTGGAAGTTTATACCGCGATACCGCTATTTGTGACGATGTCTTAGTTTTAACCAGGAATTTTAGCATCTCGGCGCGATTTTAAGTTAGTAAACACGATAAGTACAAAAAAAACCGATTAATTTTATGTATATTTTAAATCGTTAAAGCCGATCGAAACGTCACTCAATGAATTGTCGGTGAAGATTGAGAATATTTTTTGTAAAAGTATATCTCATGCTTCGGCAAAAACTACTCGATTAACCCGATTACAACGCGAACGACATTATTGATAATAATTGATCGAGTTTATTCATAGTATTATAATATTGACGTTTGATCCAGCTGCTTGGTATCTTGGAGTTCCAGATTTTTTTCAATTAGGATTCAAAAAAAAGTTTCCTGTATCTGACGATAACGTCGTCAAAACGATTTTTCGTATACTCGAAATTCGATTAAAATCGTCGGTCGGTGTATTCAAAAGTTTCGAGATAATATTCTATACTCAAACAAACATTGGCAGTGATGGATTTAAGAAAACCGAAGAGCTCCTACCCGCTGGTCTAATACAACGAGTTATAAAATGCGCACAGTACAGTTTTAATTTTTTCGTTTTGTTTCTAAAATTTACTATCGGATCGCATAAAAGTAAATTTTGGATAGCACCCTGGATCTGGCGTCGTTACGTACGTTCGGCCGTTTACTTTACCGTTTTTCTAAAACTTTTAAGTGTACTTATTATTACTTTAAAAATGATTTAAGAAAAAAATGAAAAATCAGAGTTTCGATCCAATCAACGTAAAAAAATTGTCAGCGGAAACGTGTCGCGTGCATTTGTGACCTATTTACCGTTTGTACACGTTAGGAAGGTAAAAAATCTACCTATATAAACAAAGTATAAATATTTTTCTCGTAACACGCGTACAATTCAAAATGTAAATTATGTTTAAGCGCAAATCGAACGATTTGTCTGAAACAAAACCACTGATTAGGTATTGAGTGTTTGAAAATCGCAATTTCTGAGTTCGCAGTACCAAGCCAGTGGCGGTTTTGGTGTATAACATCAAGGGGGGCGGGGAGGCAATTTTGAAAAAAAAATCAAGTTTTATTGTAACGTAGAAAACCGTCACTGTACCAAGCTCGTGTAGCAACTACCCGTGCCGCGATGTTAAACTATAAAAAATTACAATCTGAATCAAAACACGTTGGGATAAAAATAACGATTTTTTTTTTGTTTCCGACTGCGGTGATTTGGATACAATTTATTTACAATACAAATAATCGTGTTATACAAATTATCCAGCACTCCGCGAGCCGTATTATATGCTGTTTATGACCGATTGAAACTATTTTAAGTAAAAAATTAAATATTTATATATATATATAATAAATGTATTGAAACGGGTGACGTAACGGCTAAACGTACTTGTTAGTAAACAAAAAGAGACGGCGACCGCAAGGATTAAATTTGTAATCAAAACGACACGTTTTAAACCGAGCACCGAACACGATCTGCGGAATAGTATGTATGGTCGAGTAAAGCGTTTCCGTGATGTTACAAGTTTTAAATCCCCGAGTAATAATAATTGTACGCGGTCTGCATTTGCAGCTAGGCTAATTAGTGCACGCGTGTTTTCCGATTTAATTTTAAGCGTATACTTACGAAGAAAAAACCGTAAAAATCTTCTCAAACTCTCTTTAAAGTGTCTTTTCAAAACAACCAGGTGCACCGTGTTCAATCGGCGCGTCGTATAAAGATATGAATAGTTAATTGTCTACAGATAATTGATTGTTGGTCAAAAACTTATCTAGAGAAGATAACAGATAAAGAGCGAATTTTTTCATCTATATCAAATAGATGAAAAAAGAATGAAAAGCAGTTGACTTTTTAAAAAAATTCGATGGCACAATTATTAATATGCTCAATCAATTTCTTAATTTTTTAAACACAGAAAATCTACGAGTTTTGCCCACGTGGGTATAAATATTAGCCCGGAAAACCAATTTTTTCTAAACATTGTTATAAGAAAAAAAAAATGTTTGTTGTTTTACACCCAAAATCTATTTTTCTAACGGAAATTTTTTTTTTTTCAAATCTATCCGGATAGATTCACGAAGATGACACGAGTAATTCATCTGAGACGAAAATGTAGATAACTGTTTTTATATTTATCTAGATAAGATAAAAGATACTAAAATAATTATCTTGATAAATTTGTCTCGATATAACACAAAGCTATGGGTAAATAATATTATTTTTATAAACGTGTATTGTTACACAACTCTAAAGCCTTTGTCCAAAAATCAATTACCTATTATGTTTTTTAATATGTTTTATATCATTAATACTTACAATCTGTACTAAAAATAAGCTACAGTCAATCCACATTAAATAAATTGAGACCGTGGGTGAAGTCGATGGGAACGCAAATTTAAAATGCAAAATTTAATACCATCAAATAGTTGAACATCAAAATCTTAACTCAAAAAACTGAAATGATAATACGCAATTCAACATTACGCTAGGTATGAAAAATGTTTGAATTTTTTGTAGAAACCAATAATCGTCTTCCATCAGGCAACAGTGTCGATTTCTCCGACCATTTGAAATTTTTTTAAGAATGTTAAATTGATTTTCAAAACTAAAATCAAAACCCAGCTTATTCGAAATGACTCCAATATTCCAAAATCAGAACGTGTTTATAAATGATTTTAAAATAAATATTTTTTAATAACCCCTACACATACACCAGAAGTTTTCATATCGTTCTCAATTGTTTCTAACTATATCTTATTAGTTATTTGGTTCTTTTCTTTCTGTTATTTGTGCAACGTCCATTGTAATATATCAAATCTATGTCTATTAAATGTATAAAATTTTCTTCGTAATAAACTTTCACTACTTAACTTATATTGTCACATTATGATATATATATATTATTATCATTTCATAGACGTATTTAAATGTATACTGTTAAACCTATTTTGTTACTAACTTGTGAATCGATTAAACAATTTACGTATTTGATAATAGTTTAAGATTGAAAAATGTTAATTTTTATCTTACGGTGCATATTTTTACAATATTTCAACTAGTAAAGTTTAACACGATTTGAAAACGATTAAATCAAATCGAGTGATTAATATTAAACATTATATAATAATGTACATACAGTGACGAAGAATGACGATGTGTTTTTCGATTTTATTACGTATTTAATGAAATAAGTATAAGTACACTTGTATTTGCCGACAATATTGGCACGTGAAAAATAACAGCCTGACCTAAATTACATCATTGAATCGTCTGAAGACATTTGAAAATAAAAACAACAAACAATAATATTAATGTTGGTTGTTTACAACTTGATGAACTCGATGACAAAGAAGCCATAAGTCAAAAACACAATAATAATATACAACACGTGTTTTTCGATTTATCGAAACGTTACAATTCGGCACTTAGTTTTTTAATTGTTTTTTTATTATTGACATCATAAGGCGTATATATTCAGTCGTATAAAATGTTTACTTTTAAAACATTAACTAGCGAGACTAATTGATTTAGTAGGTACTTTTATGTACAACTTAAAAATTTAATTTTTTTCTATCAGAGGTGTAGGAACCGATTTTCTGACAAAAAGTTTTAAACCTTAGTCTAATTATATTTAAAAACTTGAACGAAACCTAAACGATAATCAGATTTAAAACCCATTTGTTAAGCCTATGGATTAATTTATCTGGACAAAAAATCGTATTTTTTATACAATCAGGGTATTATCTTTAATTCGATTCAGCTGAATTTAGTCTTGGATGAATTTTTTAGCAGTCCAGATAAATAAAGTATTTTATTACGATACCTATAAAAAAATGCGGTTTTGACCGTAAAAAAATTTCCAGAAAAACTACAAAAAAAAGCGATAAAATTTATTTTTCTTCATTTAATTATTTTATACTTTTTAGTGCTTTTTTTGGTTTTTGAAGTAGTTTTTATTTTTTATACTTGAAATTCGAACGATATTACATATAGGTAGCTTCATTATAATGGTCTCGTGGAGAGTATGAATTTAACAGTCGAATACTGTCTATAGGCATGTTATGGCCTGCCACAAGACGTGTAATCAAGGTAATTTGTGTTTTCGCAAACAGGGAGAATTTTTTTTCGGGGTTTTATTTTTTTTCACTAACTGTTTTAACAACATACGGAGGAAAACTCGGTAATTACCCAGAGCGTATAGTGATTGCAAGATACGCAACCGAAGTGGATATTGTGTTCGGTTTATTTTCCGGGTAAAAACAACGTAGGCACTTTGACGGAAATGGGAATCGTACCTTTATTTTTTTTATTTTTCTGCGGAAACGGGAGATGCGTCATAGCGTTAAATATTCAACAAGATTTTAAGTTTTTCGGCGGAAAAGTTCCTTCACGATAATACAGAAATCGTTTTACGCAAAACGATAGTTATAATATGTATCCACCTGCTACATAATTGAACGAGCTTTTGTCGAGCGAACGACCGATTTAAAATGTTTTTAATTTGTAACGAAGAAAAATCCGTTTTTCTCTACTCAGTTTTACGTTCAATGATCTTGAATATCTTCTGGTTTGTGATTTCTCACCTATCTTTGGTTATTTTTCCGGTTTTTAATTGTTTTTGCGGGCGCAACGTTTCCGGCGAAAACCGTTCGAATTCGATGAAATTTTCCCCCCGGTATATATACTCAAAACGGATTCAGTTCGAAAACGGAAAGTCATTAGAGTTTGACAAAAATATTCCGAAACTTAGCTAAGCGTTAAACTTTAAAATTGTTTGTGTTTTACACGTTTCGTTTGAGAAAATATCACAAAGTTTTCACGTTTTAGAGTCAACACAAGCTTCAAATAATATTTTCCTGCTTGCTGTTGATGAGAATTCGATGGTAGTCGGTTGATTTATTTAAATTTTTTCGTACATCGTTATATTCGTTACTTTATTTTTTTTTTTTTTTGCAGTCACTCCACCGAAAGTAGGTTGAATATTCATTGAATATTTTACACATCAACGAAACGAATGAAGTTACAAGCATGGTTACACATTTTTGAGTTAAATTTAAAATGCATGCGAGTATACAGTTTGTTGAGCATTTATACGTTCCGTGACCCACCCGAAGCTGTGACTTACTCCACCAGCAAAATCGCTATACTTTTTAAATTTACTATGGAAAACAAAAAACAAATTAAACCGTCACAGCTATCAAGCTTGCGTACCAACAAACAAAATATACGTCTATGTAAAATCACCTTTAGCTTCCGTTGCTATAAAATCTCAGGTTACGTATTTCTTTGACGCGTGTCGACCGTTCTTCGCTTCATAACAGACGGAAGCGTTTGTTGTTTTTTTTTTTTAACTTTGTTGGTTAATACAGCATACGAATTGCGCTGATTAATTATTACGCTCCGCGATGTATAATTAATATGGTTTGGATTTTGAACACAATACTTTATTTGACGGGGATCAAAGAAGGTATAACAACAACTACAATAACATGGGGAAATTAAAAAAAAAAAAAAATCACCGCCTACCTTACCTACTGTAAAAAAGGAGGTGTACTCGGCAACGGGATAGTATTTGAAATAATTAATAGCTTTTGTTTTAAATTTCAAAGCCGTGGCGGCGTCTGTCCGCGGACCTTTTGTTATGCCTTTTATAATAATCACAGGTTCGCAACCTATTATTAATTGTGCAGTTTTGAAGTTATTGCAGGTTTTGTAAGTTCGTCGTAGGAGTTTAACACCTCGTGTTTTTTAAAGTTCTGAACGAAGCAAACGATTCGACACTCTCTTACAACTTTTATGGCGATTCGTTCTTCAATCGACAGTTGTTAGTGAATATTGTGATTCCGTTCTGCAGAATCCTAACGAAAACGGCACAAAAAACAAGAAAATTTTATTCAAATTTTCTACAAATCGTGTTCAGTGCAAAAACAACAACGAATCGGTGGAAGATTTTAAAAAAAAATGTCTCTTTCCTTCGGTCAGATGTACCAACTGTTCGTTCTGTTTAGCATATTTTTGTTTCGGTGTCTTTTAAAAGTTTGACATTTGTGCTGGAAGTTTTGGAAAAGAACCCATAATACAGTTTTATCAATGTTTTGTTTTCTAAGTCGGCGTGGTTTTTATAAAAAAAAATGGCAAGG
>CM029358.1:20856083-20869739 GCA_017140985.1 Hormaphis cornu | reverse complement strand
TTTTTTTCTAAATCATCATGATTCCCAATATCGTCCGTGCACAAAAAACGTATTCGTGAAGTCTTGCCGTCCGTAAAACGCAAAACAGAGCTATAGCTTTTATTAAAATACACCTTCTAGAACACGAAACATTATTCCTCGCGTAATCGTATTATAGGTATAAAAAATATTACAGTCCAGTGTGGACGGCGCAGTTCTAAACTTTAAACGCGTTCGATTCGTTTTTAAATTTTTCGCTGCGAAAAACGTACATCCTCCCAATCACTCGGCCTCCACCCCGTTGTTCCTCCGTGACTTCCGCTCGTTTCGACCGTACACGTTTCCCGGGTAAAGAAGTACGCACGACCGCAATACCGTTCTCGATCGTCGTCTGTTTTTCGATCCGTCTTCCTTCCCGTCAGATTCCCGTCGACAACGGCCTTCGCTTCCCGTTTCTTCCCTCACGTCTTCGCACGTCCCGCAAACCGCCTCCGCGAGTTCCCTCCCGCCGTCGACACCACCAACACCGCCTGCCCGCCGTGTCACTCCACTCGTCCAACAATAAGAGTCCTGATCCCCGCGACGGCCACTACGTTCGCGCTTCGTTCGGCGTTTACGCTCCTGACAGTCGCGCCCGACACCCCGAACGGTCGATATCTCGCCGCAAAACTCTCCTGTAAAACTTTCCTCTCGGCTTCGCGCGAAACGACGCTCTTTTTTCCCCGTTCGCGCTCCTCGTACCGTACCCGCCTCGGCCTCCTCGCTCCACCTCGCGCTCTGCCTGCATCACTTCTGCTAATCCCCGATCCCTTCAAGGTCTCCTCCCGGACTGTCCGACCGGGGCGCATCGCGACTATGCACGCGGCGATTTACGTCGTGTCAAGATTACTTTTTGTGGTGCGACGGCTCGGTGAAGCAGTGCACGCACGTCATCACCAGCAGTATGAACGCAAAGTTCAGGAAGCACGTGACGGCGATGATCACTAGCACTTCGTTGGTGGTGTAGCACATGGTGGCCGGCGGCGCGCCGTCGTGCTGCGCGCGTTGCTGCGGCGCCGTGCCGTTGCGGTCATGTTGCAGGAGGCGTCCGACCGCTCGTCCCGCGGACCCGTCGGCGTCCGGCCACGGGTTCGGCGCGGGCGGCGGGACGCTCTTGCGGTGGTGCTTCCAGCGGTGTCTGACGACGCGCCGACCTTCGCCGCCGCCGCCGTCGTCGGTGTTGGCCATTACGCTGTAACCGCGGTCGTCGGTCGGTCGGTCGGTCACACTGCGATCGGACTCATCGCGTTCAAACGTGTTACATCCTGTAACGAAAACGTTTAAAGGTTTTTTTTCTATAAACAAGTTTTTACAACGCGCCGGTCGGAGTATAACACGCGATGTCTAACCTACAGATTCCACCGGTGCGAGAACGCGTCAGACGTCAATAGAGTAGTGATGACGGGGTCATCGCGGTCATCGCACAAGAGCCCCGGCGTTCAGTTCAGCGGGTGGAATGTATGCTAGCCCGGTATAGGTGACCGCTAAACAAAAAAGTCGACGTTTGCACTGAACCGACTCGTGACCAGATGCCGGAAAAATGCGTCGGTAGAACAACAGCCGGCCCATCAGCAAGAAGAGAAGGTCCGCGCTTGCGGACCGAACGAAAACGACGTCGGACCCACGACGTCCCGTACGCGCGTCAACCCCCTCGCTCGTCTAGCGTCCAGGAAGAAGAAAGAAGAAGAAGAAGAAGAAGGAGAAGAAGAAGAAGAAGAAGAAGATATTCGACAACAACTCATGGTGGAATCCTCATGTTTTGACGACTTAATTGGTAAACTACGTTCCGTAACTTATAAATAAATACTTATAGACGCGTTGGCTGTTCAATACTTGGCCACTAATGGTTCTGTACTTAGCTGAAAAATTTTCGAAAACTCGGACCGAACGTGTATTTTACCTACGTTCAATATTGTATGAAACTTTCAGCTACTTCTACGTCTATCGTTTTGAAAGTTATGGCCGAAAAACCGCGTAAATTATGTCGCGGAAAGACGCGCTTAACGCTGTGCGTTTTCGGATCGTCAGTATTGTTGTTATTTTCTTCCAGTATATATTTTTTCACGCCGAGCAGACGCGTGACGGACGCACAACAAAACACTGTCATGCGCGACTTACCTACTGCGAAACCCTTTAATATAACATAATAATATTCCGGGTTACTTTGGTCGCGAAAATCCTCTCTGAGGACCGTCGTTAGAAAACCGATGATTTTTTTTTATTTTTTTTGACGAGCTCGAAAATAACGGGAGAGCGGTAAAAAATCCGGCGCATTGTATGTACCGCGCGACCGTAATCCTACCGGACTTACGCGCGTTCGCCTCGTTACACTGACGCGGCTCACGATGTAGAATAAAAAATGTACGATAAATATCGTATAAACAGTCGAGACCGGGCGTTAGCCAGTGAAAAAGTTAACAGATTTTTGCAGAGATTTCGACCGTGACGAAACTTCTTTGAATTGAAATCAACTATTAATAATGTTTCGGTCTTAATTCAATCGAGTTTTCGAGATATTATTGCGTTTTTACCGTGATGCGAGTTTTTTAAATTCCGAGCGACGAGCGCATTGTTTTTACAACGATGTTTGTGGGTTTTCAAAGTCAAGTAACCTTCCTAACGGGTTTACGGGCTCCGCGGTGGGATACCGGTTGAAACTTACTTTTTGAGTTTTACCGCAAAAAAAAAAAAATCGAGAATTTGACGGCGAAAAATTTGAAATTTTCATGCTCGTGAAACGACGCTTTTGGGTGAAATGAGTGCTCGATTCGTTACGTTCAATACCACATATTTTGATTATTCTCCGAGTTGTGTGGTCCGAAAAACGACGAAAATGGAGAAATCGCAAAATCCGCCGTCAGAACGTCCATCGTTGCAAAAAATTATTCCGTATCGTTTTTAAACTTTTGTGAACTAAATTAATTCGACACGTCATAAAAGCTTAAAAAAAAGTTTTCGCTAGGTATAGTACAGTATTTTTTTTTTTTTACGTATGTGTAACAGGAGTGATTTGCGATCATTTTTATTTTCACCCGGGACTTATTAGATTTAGATAGCTCGCTCAGAATCGTTTTTTTCGAATGCAATGATTCATTAAATAATACGGACAAACCGCAACTTTGAAATCGCAATGACCCACCACACAAAGCGTAGTCGCACCTTCGCCGTTCTTATCTGAAAACTCTTTTTGTTTTGTACCTACAGCGAATACACAACCGATATTCTCTTAAATCACGCGTTTGGGACTCGTCGACGTTTCCGCTTGTCCGTCTCTTCGAGGATGTTCTGTTTCTGATGTTTTTCGTATTTGAAAATCAAACAATATAAATGTTTAGTGTTTGTACGTCTTGTGCAGAAAACCAATATGCCACACACAGTTGGTCCTAGGTCGCTGTCTGTTATTGGCATGGCGGTACTTGAAGTGATACGGTAGAATAATAATTATAATTGTTAACGTAGTCGTCCGACTCGCGTTTTCTGTCATTCACGTAGCTTTGGAATTTTTATCATTTTTTTTTTTTTTCTTTTAAACATCGAGTTCCACAGTTATTAAAATATATTCGTTTCGAAAATTTTACACATTTCGTGTGTATCAACAGCAGTTTTGATTATTTTCATACGTCAGATCATTATTCACATCTAAATCACTAGTAGTCAGCACAAACGTAGCACGATTTTTAGGCCCTGGTTTGAACTCAAAATTCAAGATGAGGCGGTACCAACATGTCCCCGTCACCGCCCATTGTAAATTAAAGATAATTTCTGAAGGGACGTATAGCACCCCGTTCGACGGAACCAACGGCACAAACCAGCACGAACCTAGCACAATTTTTGGACCCTGGGTTTGATCTCAAAATTCAAAACGGGCGGCGCCAGGGACGTGGCACCCAAAATATACTGTCGTTTTCAATTTTTTTTCGAGTGCGCACATAAATTATTACTACGGTCTCGGCCAAGTTGTATGCCTACTTGAACAAACAACAATTTCCGGAAATTTTACCTATTGTATGAACCACTCGTTTAATCGAAACGTTTGTTGTATTTTCTTTGGGCGCCTACTTCGTTTGTTACTATAACAACAAAATACACACGAATATAACGTGTATGCATTACATGCACGAGACTCAAGTCCTCATAAAATTAACTTCGTTACGATGTTCGTTCACGCCGCACTGCACGACCCTAATCCTTATTATATTTTGCTCGCTCTGACGGCTGTTTCGTCGCCTCCTCCACTTTGTCAGGTCCGTCAAATTCGAATGTACACGACTTTGCACTATAAGTGCCTAAAAGCAGTTGTCGGTATCGAGTTTTGTAAAATATAGTAACAACACTCGGCTGTAACATTGTATTAGCTCACTTTTAAATGGTCTTATACGAGCCGTTTCGGGAAATTTATTCTATAAAACGGATCCCGAAAGGGTTTCGACGGCATTTCGATGGTTGAAAAAATTCAATTCGCGATAAGATCGAACGCTGGCTCTGTAACTTTTTTTATTTTACCGTGTGGCGCCCATTTACACGTATACGCATATTTCGGTGCAAATTACTTGCGATTTCCTCTGGGACACGCGTAGGTAATTCATACATTTTTGCGGCGGTCAAAAGTCCCGGTTTTTGCATCACTTCCCTTTTTTTTTTTTGGGAGTGAGCATCTAAAGATCGGAGCGAAAAGTATTCATTGGGAAACTGTATGTTGAGTATTTAATAACATATCGTGCGTTGTGTAGATAAACAAAGACGAGCCGCGTAAAAATATCTTGGAAACGGACATCGGAATCGAAAAAAAAAAAATTGTGGTGGTTGTGTCGATGCATGCCTCGAGCGAGAGAGAGGTGAAAACGATCCGATTATACGTTTTATACTTAATGTATTTTGCATTGCGTGCATTGTCTGGGCAGTAAAAGACCACGTACGATGACTTGTAATGAGTGATGACTGTGATACATCTTGGAAAAAATCGAAAAATCCCATTTGATCGCGTAAAAATATTCGAGTATAGGTTACGAAAAATAAATAAAACGCTTAAAACGAACGATAGATTGTTATTATTTTTTGTCCGTCACTATGAACAGACCAGCAATTTGACAATGGTGTGTTCGAAGTTTTTGTTTTTTCACGGTTCACTAAAGATGAACGAGTTATTCGAAAAAGGGTTTTAGGTATCTCTCCACCATACGAGACGTCTCGAACCCGGAGTCCGGATCGCTGTATCAACATTAATCACCTTGGTACAATATACCCTGCATTTCAATCAGTTTCTGCATATGTTATCGTCAGTATTTTCGTAAATTCGTATAATAGCTTTCAATCCGATCGCTGTCGTTAACCGCAGAACTTCGGCAGACGTTTGAACATAATTTGGCGGGGGCCTAAGTTAAAAAACGAATCGCGAAACAGACTTCCGTGGTGCAATTTATAAAATTGGTCGTCCGCCAACATCGGTTTCTGCGAACCGTTCGATTTTATCAATATCGTACAATACTCTCTCAAAAGCGTCGCGGAAAAAGAAAAAAAACGGTAAAAATCATTCGGCCGAAACGGCGAAATCGACGAGAAGCATTTGGAAATGTTTTCGTTTTCACCGATCGCAGGACACGTTCACGACCGAAAGGATTGCACGGACCTTTTCGACGGTATTAAAACGAAACGCGTATCACAAAAACACGAAGTGAATTCGTTTGTGAGAAACTCGCGGTTATTTTAAAACAGTAAACCAGTGCGGAGTTCAAATAACGATGCGGTGGGAAAAAAAAAAGAAACATATTGTTTGAACAAAATCAAAGACAAATCCACGAGCTTTTTTTTTAAAAAATAAGATTGAAAAAACCAAATTCGCCACGGTCGAAACAGCGTAAAAGTACCACAAGTCAAAAAAAACTCGTGTCGAATCATCATGGCTAATCCACGCTAAAATTTGTTGGTGTTTAAATAACTGGAAAAAGCGTATTCTTTCGTCTGGGGGGCGGCGCAAAGGGTCCGCGGTAACATCGCGTTAGTTCAACTTATGGGATTTTTGAGAAAACCGAGGGCGTAATGCGAATTCTAATAATCGTAATGCGAATCCACGCGAATGAAACGCTAAATATCGACACGAATAAAATAAAAAGTTTAAAATCGATAGGGGGGGATCGTCGATCGTTTTTTTTTTTTTTCAAATTAATCACTTGCGATTTTCAATATCGAATCGGACGAGTTTAAAAACGTCGTGAAAAATCGAAAAGACCCAAAGAAAAAACTTTAAATTTCTAAAGAGCCATTGCAGTATATTTTGATTCACTGCGATAGCTCCTCAAACCGAACTCGCAGATCCGCCTAGAGTTCACTCCTATTTGTCCGAGCTCGCTGTACGTAGAATAATATTTCCGTGAGAAGCCGTACCGAATAGTAGTCCGGAATAACTTCCTCGTCGTTTTTAATTTCTTTTCTCTATTTTCGGTTAAAACACGATTACTGCGCTCGCGTACAAACACAATGACCGCACAAAAGTTTTAAACGGTCCGAATCGAGTAGTAGTGTAATATTATACATTATATTGCTCTCGGTCCCGCGTTTTGCGGCGCGCGTCTGGCAGCGAACAACCGCGAGAACGGAAACCATCCGCGATCGGCGAAACGGAAAGACGGAAAAAAAAACAAACAAAACGGCTGTGTTACGCGGGGAATCGTGCTCGCGGTTGGTGTCGGATGACTAACCGGAGACGTTATTGAATTTCATTTTTTTTCACGAACGTCCCTATCGATAAAAGCGAACGTATTGTTGTCTTAACTGCGCAGGTTGTGTCGTAAACGGCCGTGAAGCACTGTGCACGACGGCAGGAGATGCGCGAAAACGTCGTCGGTGATGGTTGTTAATTTTTAAATTCTGAGCGACGAACGTAAATTGTTTTTACAACTGTGTTTTTTCTTTCTTCCGTCAACAACTCTTCCCCGTGGTACGAATGATCCGATTTTCAATGTCAGTAACACTTCTTATAGGTATTTTTTTTTTTTTTTGAAATTTCGCTTACTTTTTGAGCGAGAAAAATCGTGAACGTTTTTGGCGAAGAGTTTGAAATTTTCAGTCTCGTAATGACGTTCTCGGGTAGAAGGAGTGTTCCAATACCATTACGTTGAATACCGCATACGAGTTGAGGCTTTGAGTTTTATTTTGTTTGAAGCATTTTTTGTCATTTTGATTATTTTCCGAGTTACGTGCCGATGTTTTTTATCTTCGGCCAGGACTTATTAGATTAGATAGTTCGCTCAGAATCGTTTTTTTTTTCACAAGCAGGGATTTATCGTTGCTTTTAGATATTAAATAATACGAACAAACCGCAACTTTCAAACCAATGACCTACCCGAAGCGCAATCGCTACTGCACTTTTACCGTGACAGAGTTCTTTTTTGGGTAGATTTCTATAGAAAATGTGTATACTTTTTGTGTATGGAATTTTTTTTTAGCTACGATTCCTCAAAAAAATTACGTAATTAAATGTGTGTTCGTTGTTCAATTATTTTCAAAGTATTTTTTTTTTTTTGGATATTATTATGTCGGCAATGTTCGTGTTGTGTGGCAAGAAATTTAAAGGCGACGGGATTGTTTAAGCGTAAATTTTTTATCGCCGAATAAACGATCGGGGACTACCTGTTTTCACTGAAAAACAACCTACGTCTAAGTCTTTTCCACTTTTATTTATCCGAGTGAAACTCACGGCCGGCTAAATTCGTCGATCTCTAAATATAACCGAACAACACTAGAGAAGTCAACTAGATCGTAGTAACCGATCGCGGAGCAGCGGTGCGAAATCCGGAAAAAATAGATTTTGAAGTCAAAACTTAAAACTGTTTTCCTACCGGTAATTAGAATTCGAATATTCAAAACGGATCGGCGATTATTTCAAAGCGCCGGCTGCACGCGTTTCCGGTTTCACTCGAGCATCCTGCAGGGTCAGTCAACTCTTATGGCTTGAGTACCGTGCACGACTAACGTTATTAAAGTTTTATAAATTGGAATAATAAAAAAGTTTCCCTCTATATACGTTATTTAATTCAATAAAACTACACGGACAAATATTTAAATCAGTACTGCACCACGCTCAGGCATGCTGCATAACGTCGATTTGCATAATTTTCCTCTTTACTTAAATTACGTTTTTAACTCGTGCAACAGATGTTTCGTGCTTAATGTTCGACATTTGTTCACCTCAATACCTAAACTTCCAAGTTTTGTAATCTTAAATTCATTATAATCCTCCGAGTTTTTTTTTTTTCAGTATTCATTTAAGGTTTTCTCAACGAGATTCGAACAATACGTTCCAACGAAAACGCGATGCACTTTTAGCGCAATTTCTCAAACCTCAAAAGGAGAATATTTTCTCTTTCGCAGTCTCGCTTATGCAGGTTGACGTGTGACATGATTGAATTACGACGCGCATAATAGTAAAATTGTTGAATCGATCCCCTAATTCGTTTATTGTATCGAAAACGGTATTTTATTTTTGAATTTTTCGGTTTAAAGCGGAAAAAGAGCCGATTGCTTTAAGTACAAAACGATCTCGCGTCAGTAATGAAGAAAACTAATAGAAAATTAAACTCGACCATTTTTTTTTTTTAAACCGCGTTCGACACGCTGTGACTTTCCCGTGTAAATAGTTTTGAGACAAAACCGAATCAATAAATTACGATGTAATCTTTTAATCCTTCTGTTAGCTTACGGTGTTAAGTAGGGTACAGTTAATATATGTACATATTTTAAACAAACCCATGGAACATATATTTTTGTATGAACGAATACCTATTATTTTAAGTATTTACGGCGATGTTTTTGAACTTAGAAACATTTGATATAAAAAAAAAAACAAAACAGTACAACGGTAAAGGTGCAGTAACGACTACGCTTCGGGTGGGTCATTGGTCTCAAAGTTGTGGTTTATCCGAATTATTTAAAATCTGAAATTAATGATCCACAGATATAAATAATTTTTTTATGTTATCTGGGAGCTCAAGACACGGTTGGAACGAAAAACCACTGAGCGTACGTGAGTAACGTAGTAGGAACGACCGATGAAATACCAACCTATCTAGGCCGGGAACGATAAAATTGATAAAAATTCACGAATTTGAATTACCGTCGATATAAATCAGTCGCGATTAATACGCGACGTGGGCGATTGATTTTGTGCACGCTTGTTGCTGCATACCCGCAGAATGTTGTGCGACTTGTAAAAGACGTGTGATGTGAGAAACTTTAATTTCGGTGAAACCCTATGCGAAGGACGCGTGTGAAGTTCAAATCGTCTTGACCCCTGCAAGCTGATAAATCGTTTATCGCGAGTGTAAATCCATTACGGTAAACTAAAATCAAAGGCGACAATATAATAGATCCGTGGGTTTTGTTTCGTCGTTGTACACGCTATTCGCATTATACAGTAAAACGCTTTTAAAGGTATAAACGCGTTTGGTTTGTAAAGGATCGCAACGTTTTTGTCTATTTTTTTTTTTTTTTGGAAGGGCTGCAGCAAATCGCCCGTTTTGATGACATAAATATTATAAAAGATGACCACGGTAGCGTACAATTTTTCAAATTAAATACTTTGCGGCGTTATATACTTGCCACACGTTTATCGAATATAAGTGATAGTGGTGATTAGTTAACTATTGTGTAGACTTTTTACTTCGTCGCTGCCCGAGGAATGCATAGTTTTAAGGCGCGTTTTTCCCTACTAAAAATTCTATAAATTGGTGTCGGACCAGGGAATTTTTCAACATCAGCCCCTCGAAAAAAAAAAAGCCCTTGGGTACGTCACCGGTGAGAAGTATAATACACATAGCAGAGCGCGTTTTAGTACATCAATTAATTATTATTTCACTGTGTGCGACGTTCGCATTTATTGCATTATTAATCGTTCGTAACACCGGAGATTTCCGGTACATAAAATATGAATAGAGTTTGTTATAAATAATATTTCTATCGCAATACCCGCACGTAAACGCGAACGACGATTATTAGACCTGGGACGTGTTAATTGTATACGTGCGGCGTGCGTACGGGGAGTATAAAATTAATTATATTATATTATATTCGAAACGTTAATATCGAGGGCGTACTGCTCGAGTTTGTTTTGGCCAATGTTTTCCGACATTTTTTTGAGTTACCGCCGTGTTGAGTGACAAAATATTTTTTAACTCTTTCCCCACCCCCCTCCGCGTGTAAAAATTCCATAAATTAGGATAGGGAGTTTGGTTGATGATCTCGAAAATTTAAAAAAAAAATTGAAATTACCTAATATAATTCGACACGTTATAATTTTTAATTTTGTTCGTGATAAATACAATAAATTATATACGATTCTGCGAGTGTGATTGTCGAATTCGATGGTTTTCATCGAGTTTTTTGACACTAGATTCGATATTTGTTAGCTATTAAGTCGCAAATCTCTTGTATATTGTCACGATGTCGAGTAGATTCTTCTTTTTTGTAATTATATTTGTGCCGGTGCTGAACGCCTCGCTCGAACGAGGGGTTCAACACCCATTTTAAAGCTCCTTAAAAAATCTCTCAACACGCCACTGATCGTTTCCCCTGTATTTAACGTTGATTGCGCGTCACATCGTAAACGACAAAGCCGTGACGGAAACGGATGAAACGGATTTTGAATGCCTATTGAAACCCAAACAGTCGTCGCTACGTTTATATTTTCAATTGTTTCGATCGAGGTGTGCCGAACAAGCAAACGGGTGTCAGCCGAATTTCGCTTTCGAGTATCGGCACAAACAGCAATAAAATGTATAACAAAGCCCAAGAATAATAATAATAATCAATAATGGTACTAATAATAATAACAAGGGTTGAAATGTTTCGAATTATCGTACGTAACAGTCTTGTAAATACCTTGGTACAGGACAGTAGATCAAAAAATATGCACAGATAGTATACTTAACGTTACTACAAAAAAAACTTAAACTAGTGTGACAGGACTACAGAAATGCAATAAATTTCGATTTTTAAACTGTATCAACTGGCAAAAAATATTTTGTTTTGGTTTTTAATGTTTAATTCAAATAGTAGGAAAACTTTAATAAAAAGTTTCAACCCAAGTACTACCGGAGTCCATATACCTATCAGTTGAGGTACTGTAAGTACTGTAAGTCTGAACATTCCTTCTACCCGAAAAGTTGTTGACAGAAAAAAAAAAAATAAAACATACGTCGTAAAAACAATACATTCCTCGCTAACGTTCAGAATCTAAAACTAAAAAACGTACCAATGGGAAAATATTGATTCTTCGTGACAAGCAAACAGACAAAAGAAGTATTCAGATTACGCGTACCTATTAAAATTAATGATTTCAAAAATTGTATTTGAGCGCAAAAAAGAAATATACTTTACAAGTATATCAACATAATTTGATGTATATTTTTGTAATGTTATTATAACATAAAGGTTTAGCTCGAGTTACAAATAGGTTCCACTCAAATCGAGTTAAAAATAAAAACGAAAAAATCGTTTTGACGACGGAAATGAATTTTTTTATGAAATTAAGTGGTCGGTTAATCCGCGCGTCATAGTGAAAAATATAAAAAATGTTAAATAATCCGCAGAAAGAAAAAAAAAACGTAATAATTATTAATACTTAAACGCCATTGACTTATTTCAAATTTCATTTCTACAATACAGATACTGCAAAAGAAAAAACAATCTTATATTAATAATATTCTCAAACAATCTAATTTATAAACAATCATTGTTTTTTCAGTATCAGAATATAAAATCGATTTGTGATAATAGTGAACGGGAAGTTCGTGAGTTTGCATCTGCTTAAATAAATAAACAATTAATTTAAACACCATAACTCTTTAAAGGAACAGCAAAAATGTGAAATCCTAATTTGCATACATTTACATATTTTGTCACTCTTTAGTTTTTAAGAACAGATTACAGTATTTTAAGAGCAACGAGAAAAGCTATTAGTTTTGCATTATAATTTTTAAACAATGTGTTATAAAAAAAATAATGGAATATTTTTTTTCTTTTGTATAAAATATTATTAAAACATTTCGTCGAAAACTATAATTAATCAATAGAAAGTCGTTAAATACGAGTGCTAATTTTTTCAAACTCTTAATTATTGGTTCTTTAAGCGTTAAAAAAAAAAAAAAAATTCCATTTTCCAGTAGTGGTTTGGATCTCCGCGTTGTGCAGACTTTGGCGCTCAAGGAGCTCACAGTTTTGAGAAAGGGACGTAGACATTACATTGAATTTAAAAGCAATAATGAATTGTTGTAGTTGAAAATCGTTAAATTTACAGTTTGTTGATTGAATACAGGGAATCAAAATAGTTTCGAATTTAAGTTCTCGCATTTATTTTATGAGGTATTAAATTTTTGAATTAATATTTTACTGGTACAAACGGTCAACACTTATCCGATTTGGATTTTTTACATTTTTATCTTTTGTCTTGCGCCTGGAAATCAACACGGACAATCCCGCTAACGAACGAACACGTTTATAGGAGCGTTTCGCACACGTAGTCAGTTCTTCGACACGTCGACTGTATATTATCATTGTTAAATTGCAAATTTAACGACTTCGAATCTTCGATTCTGTATGCCTCCGAAGCGCGTAATATTTTTATCGCGTCATCATTGTTATTTTTTTCAAAGTCAGTAACTTTTCTACAAGTCTTATGAACTTCGGTGGAAGTTTGGTTGAAGCTTTTTTTTGTTGAAATTTTGCTTACCTACTTTTTGAGTTTTACCTCGAAAACAAAAAAAAAAAAAAAAATAAAAATCGAACATTTTACGGAGAAAAATTTGAAATTTTCAGGTTTGTTTTCGGGTAGAAAGATAATGCTCCGATTCCTTACGTCGAATACCACATAAAAGTTGAGATTTTGGCTTTGAATTTTATTTTATTTGAAACAAATTACGATATTTTGGTTGTTTTCTGAGTCGTGTGCCAAAAACGACGAAAATGGCGAAATCGCCAAATCGTTATGAAACATCGTTATTCCTTATCGTTTTCAAACTTCTACGTACAAAATTAATTTGACACGTTATAAAAGATTGAAAAAAGTTTTCGCTAGGTGTGATACACGCTCATTTTTTCGTTTTTACGTATGTATGTTCGCGATATTTTTTATTTTCACTCGTTTTAGATTAGATAGATCGCCGAGAATCGTTTTTTTTTTTTCGAATGCAACGATTTATCGTTTTAAACAACACGGATAATTTCGAAACCAATGACCCGCCCAAAGCTACCCATCGCTGCTGCCACCTTTACCGTTCATTTTTTTTTTTTAAACTCGCCGACAAATCTACTTGTTTTCGGTACAAAACCAATCAACATAAATTATAAACTTCGTTAGTTTAAATCAGTCAGGATACAACGTGTAAACGATATAAATAATTCAAACACAAAGGTATACGTGCGTGACACACACAAAAAAAAAACAAAAAATTATTAAAATAACAAACGCGTAATATAGTTAAATAATACCGGTAAAAACTGTACGGTGGACGCAATCGCGAAGGGTAGATTAAACCCCATACCGGGGGATAGTATAATAATTTATGAACGCGATGATTTTAATAATTTGTCACCTGCGTGACACTGGGGGGTTCGTTTTAATGGAGGATCAAACCCGAATTCGAGCCA
>CM029358.1:20830870-20851083 GCA_017140985.1 Hormaphis cornu | reverse complement strand
CGCATGCATGCAAGCAAATTAAAGACGTGTAAAGGCATTTAGTGAGTCTCAAGGTTGAGGGTTATATGAAGTCACGTAATCTCGGTTCTGATGCAATGGGTGTTATGTTACTATCACAGTGGCAATTTGAAGAGCTGTAATTTAAAATATGGATTTAAAAGATAGCTGACAGTGATTAAAATCACCATCGTAAAAAACGCTTCGATGCAAATCTGTATAAAGCGTGAAATGTTTAGAAAGACTTGTTGGATTATTATAACAGCATCTCCATTAACTCCTGTTTCAATAATTATATCCAGATTGAAAATTTTATAAATAAAATAACTATAATAATGTATACTAGGTATAGTAATTAATAAATAATATACAACTATAAATTCTTATTGTAGTTAATTGATCAAGGACAAAATTTATAAATAATGATGTAGTATTGTTATATTTACAGTTAAATAAATAAAAAACAGCATGCCGTAATAATGAAGTTTTACATTTAAAATATTTAAGCAATTCCGTTATTTTTGAAAAAAATTCGTTCTCTATTTTTCAACTTTTAGTTTTTACCATGAAGACAAGTTGTAGTCCCTCAATTATTTTTTCAAAAAAATTAACATTACATAAGCTTTAATTTAAGCTATGTATAAAAGTGTCAGGTTTTCCGGAACACTTTCAAAAGTTAAGTTGAAAAAGTTCTATAATTTATTCGCGTTTTTCAAGTTTTAATCCCTCCTGTATTAAGGTAAAAGCTCAGATTATCAAAAAAAGTACGTCAAATAAAAGCTATATATACAAAGTACATATTCCGAAAAAATTTTATTGATCTACACGTTCATCAAAAAGTTATAGCCTTTTAAAGTTGAAATTTAAAAATAGAAAATCGAAAATTTTTACACAAAAATTGCATTTTTTCTGATACGGAAGCGGTTTTCACTATGAAGTGTCCCTCTATTTTTTTTTTTTTTTAAATGAAAGTATATTACATTAGATTTAATTTAAGCTATGTATAAAAGTGTCAGGTTTTCCGGAACATTTTCAAAAAGTGAGTTGAAAAAAAAATTTTTTTCAAAAAAAAATCTAACTTTCAAAACACTTTTCTAGAGACGTAAGGAGTCCAATTTTTATAAACAATACACCAAATGAAAGATAAATACTTAAGGTATTTAAAAAAAACTGTTATGATTTGTTAATTTTTGGCAAAAATATGACGATTTATCGAAATTTGTCGATTTTAAAAGGCATAATTTTTCGGACACTTTCCCCTCTTACCGCGAACAAGGAGAATTTTTTCAATTTTTGGAGATGATGTTGACGACTACATACGATTTGTGATATTTTGACGTATCGTTCATCAAAATCGGTCCAGTCAAAGCTGAGAAAAGCTGGCGACAGACACAAAAAAAAAACCACATTATGATAAAATACCTTCTCAGCTTCGCATCAAAGCTAAAACAAAAGGTAGAAAATATGCGCGTTACGATAGTAAAATATTCAGTTCAGTAAACAAAATAAATATTTACCTACCAAATTTGTCACGAAACGTATAAGTAACCAAAATATTTAAGATTCTTAACGTCAGCGAGGAATGTGTTGTTTTTACAATGATGTTTTTGTTTTTTTTTTTTCTGTCAACAACTTTTCGGGTAGAAGGAATTCTCAGGTTTTTGCAGTCAGTTCTTCTGTTGATAGGTATATGGACTTCGGTGGTACTTTGGTTAAAGCTTTATTTGAAATTTTGCCTACTTTTTGAGTAATCAAAATTTTTTTGGGAATTTCGGCGAATTTTACCGCAATAAGTTTGAAATTTTAAGATCTGTGAAGAAGTTTTCGTTTGAAGAAATGCTCCGATTTTTAATAACAATAACTGTTCCGATAGGTTTATTGACTGCGGTGATATTTCGGTTCTAGAATTTTTTATATTTAGCTTGTTTTTTGAGTAATACCCCAAAAACCAAAAACAAATTAAGAATTTTACTGCAAAATTTTGAAATTTTCAGGTTTGTTATGACGTTTTTGTGTAGAAAAAAATATTTATAAATTTACCAAAACATAAAAAAACAAATAATTCCAATGATGAAATTGAAAACTTTCAAAATAAAAAATTTTTTCGAAAATACTCACGACGAAAAGTGTTAAAATCAGAAATACGAATATTGTGAAAAAATTTCCAAACTGGTAAGTAGAAACGATGTCTTCTTCAGTACCTGCTAAAGTGTTCATAGAACAAAGCATTTATAGCGGCTACGTCGATTTTTATGAACGTTTCCGAGTAATCGTCTCAACAGAAATTCTTTTTGAACGAAACATACGAAGAAATACTAATGCCAAAAGGAAACGCTATTCATTTTACTCATAAATCAGAAGACATTTTTATTATATTTTTCGAGTATGGAATTTTTTCGTTTCATTTGTTCGTCAACGAGCATACACCAATCCTGCAACGATGGGACGTAAAATAATAAGCGAAAATAAATTATCATTATCGCATTTACCGTGAATCGTCCAGTCAATGCGAACAAATAAACACAACACATGTTACATTTCATGTATAACAGAAATATGCGTTATACAATTTAAGCGAGTGTATAACATTAAATAAAATTAATATGTGGTTAAAGAGACGGAAAACTATCGTTTGGTTTCTTAAAGAACTGGCCGGTGCAGTTGGGATTCGGAAAAATTCTTATTTCTCGAGTAGATTCAATACTACTGCAAACTTCTCAGAAACAATATTTCGGTTTTTCATCCTGTTATAATTTTGACGAGAAGTGTTTTTTTTTTTTAAACAAATTTACCAATAGGGACGAAAATCATAACTGCTATTTTTAAAAATATTATTGTAATTATTTTTCTTGTTGTTATTTTTTGTAGTTTTAGTTTTTTAAGTGAACAACTTGAAAATTCTTGCGAATAACTCCGTGAATACTCGTAATCGAAACGCCGGTTACAACTTGAAACAAAACTGTAGTGGTTAGTCGACTTTCTTTTAAGTTTGTTCGCAAATCAATAAAAAAAATTACCAACAAACTCCGTGTACGGCGAACGTGCGTACTCATACGACATAAAGCTCGTTGATATAATCGCGGTATAATTGCGTTCAACGTGTACGGAACTAGTTGGTTCATTACGGCGATAACGCCAAAGTGGAAACACGCCGAGAGCAAAGATTGCGTACTTGCTTTCAAAAATATTTTGTACACACGTTAACGATATTCACACGATATAAGGGACATGCGAGTGTGTAAATAAGGAGCTTTGTATATACAGCAAAGTCGTATCGCTTTCCCCTTTTTCCGTGTCTCTTTGAAATAAAAAAGAACGGTACCACGGTAAAAGTGAAGTAGCGACCACGCTTTCGGTGAGCTATTGGTTTAAAAGTTCCTGTTTATCCGTATTATTTAATATCTGAAAGCAACGATGAACCATTGTGTTTGGAATAAAACGATTCTGAGCGAGTAATCTAATATCTAAATATACTTAGTATATTTGACCGGATCAATTGTGATTTGTAGATAGGTAAATAACGTAAAATTCACTGTCGTGAAATTGTAAAGCTCTACGTTTAGTAATTAAATTTTAGTAATTAGAGAATCGAAATCAGATTAAAACCGTTCACGCCGAGCTTTTTCATATTGGAAAATGCGTCGCTAGTCAGTTTATACAACCAAATTTGATTTTTTGTGTTTTCGAATGGAAAGGGCAATCTATAATCAGTGCAGTTTGTAGCACAAAAAAGTTAGAGGATTTGATTTAAACAAGATCTTATAAGAAACAATTTTTAAAATTTTACATACTTCGCAATTTTTGATCCGAAAACACACAAATGATGATCTTTCATGCTGTACATCGTATTACATAACGCAGTAAACGTAGTATTTCATAAAAAAAAAGTAGGAAAGGAAAGAAATGGAGTAAATTTGAGGTCGGGTGAGAAGTTGTTAGACGTTATATTTACCTAAAAAAGTCGTGTTTCAGGTATAGTACAGACTATAGGTAGTTTTAGCTGTGTTTTTTGTTGAATTTTGTTTTTATACAGGACTTATATTAGATAACTGTTCTCACTCAAAATCTTTTTTTCGAATGCAACGATTCATCAGTGTTTTCAAATATCAATTGATGAGTTTGAACCACAGTTTTCGATATATTCGTCTGCCCAAAGAAGTGACCCGCTCCAAAGGCGTAATCGCTACGCCAAACCACTTTTCGTCTGACCTCAAATTATTACTCCCTTTCTTTTCTTCCTCTATTTTTATTTTTTTACGTATATGTTAGTAACCCATCACCGTACGTCAAAACGGTCTCCAAAATTTACCGCACCCCAAAACGTCTCTGTCCGCGGCCCAATTACTTCTCCCTTCCCATGTATACGTCTCTACGGGCTACGGACTTGATAATCTATTTGAATGGGCTTCTCGCTATAATAATAATTCAAAATACATAACACCATATACCTAATAATGTAGGAGATTTGGATTTCGCGACAATGAAAAAGGCTTACGGCCGATTTATAAACATTGACAAGCCCGCGGATACTATAAGAGTTAAAAAAAAGGAAAAGTTTCTCTTGCGCTCATATTACCGTTCGCGCAAAGTGTTTCACTACTGCTTCGAGAACGAGACTTACCAAGTTATACAATAACTCGGTCTGGTCGGTCGGACGCAAAACGCGTTCGGCAAAGTTTATTGTTAAAAGTTAATTAAACTCGACCGTGGTACGTGGTCGAGCAAAGCGAGTGGAAACGTGCTCGAAGACCGTTCAAAAACTCGTTATACGTGTTTAAACGTGCGCCGGTGGCGTAGTTAGTTATGCCCGCAGAAGGGAGGAAGGACATGAATTTTTTTTTTTTTATTCGTGTGGTGCTTTTCTAAAATTTTCCCCGCAAAGATATGCTAAATTTAAGTGAGAAACAGTGTTCGCTTTGGATAAAACGTTCAGGTAGATCGCGGGGAGACTGGAACCGAGACGAAAATGACCGGTCGTCACCAAAGAAACTTGAACCGTATTCAATCTAAACAAAATATTTTACTAAACGTGAAACGTGGGTTTTTCGCAAAAAACTTTCCGAAAATCGTTAAATTTTATTGAAACCATTTTTGAGCTGAATATGCTAGTGATAAACTAATAAACTTTTGAATTTTTCAATATTTTACAGAATTCGTTTGATAGAAGACACAAGATTCAAAAAATATGTACGCCGTTCAAATTTGTAACAATAATCGGTTTTACTGTATGGTTTTTAATTTTTATAAACATTTATACATTGTTGTTTCCACTCTTTTTTTTTTTAGCGAATCAATTGAAATGGTTACACACCATTGTGAATTGGGGGAAAGTGATTACCGACACCATGGCAAAAATCAAGTTCAAATGCTTTTGAAACGTTTTTATTCGGCCGCTCATGTTCGGAAAGTATAAGTGAACGTTTGAGTTATTATTATATTATCGACGTGATAAATGGATCGCGTTTTGTAACTACTCGTGTCCTCAATGTCGATGAGTACGAAGCCCACGAACAGTACAACCTTTTCCCAAGAAAAGTTATTTAAAAAAAAAACAAAAAACACGTTCCCTTGATTTTACATCATCACACTATTATATTTTTTCTTGCTAGGGGAAACCGTTTTATCTTGTACGGACCACGGAAATAATGAAAGGCGCAGTCCATTTATTATCACGTCAAAAAAGCGTCAAGTGCGTGTATGCGAAAAACATAAAAACATGTACACAGCAGTGTCTTTCATGAAAACGATTTTAAACTTTATTTATGTTAGAAATTATCGGTCGAACTGGATTGTTGAACTCGGTTTGTTAAATGATCGAAATTTTTTTTTTAATCATTTAACAACACAGCGAATTGTATTCGATACTGTTGGCAAAATTTTAAAATAAATGTTTACCATTGTTTTTCAAGAATTTGAACTAAACGCCGTAGTGATCTCGAGAAAAATGTGACTATTGTAAAATTCGAGGCGGACACTCGGCGCGTTGACGTTTCTTTTTTTGAATACGAATTCGGAAAAAACTCGGCTTAAGAACAAAATAGTTCACAGTGCAGTGCACCGAACAAAATGAACTGTGTTAGTCGAACACATTGAACCAAAAAACCATAAATGTGCGATAAAACGCGTAATTCTCAAACTTAAAAATTCGCATTTATCATGCTTCAAGCCGGGGACTGGAACCAGACTCCAGAGGCGTAGCCGGGGCGTGGGTTAAAGGAGCTTATAGTCCACCCTCATTAACCGGGGTTTTTCAGCATCTCAAAGGAAACAACTACATAGGCAGTAGTCACGTAGTCCAGCGTGCTGTCATTAGATATTAATTGTCGTTTTCTAAAATAGCTTTTTATATCATCTATATAACGGATCTGACACATTTTTAGTAGTAATATAAATAAAATTGGTATAGTTCTTCCTCAATCGAATCACAAACCACGCGTACAGGGACAAAAAATCCAGTGGCTCGGACACCCGATGGGTGGGGAAGAAACACACAGCACGGAGCTATTGTTAGAGAGGCGATTGAGTACAGACCAACAGGAAATGGACCCGGAGGAAGGACTTAAAGACGGTGGATAGACGGAGTGCGCGAAAATCCGGAGAGACCAAAGCAGGAAGAAAATCCAGAATCTATTTGTAGGTCGGTGACTGCGGCGGCTAGCAAAACTCTTACAGAGCCGAAAGGCCAAAAGAAGAAAAGTCGTGTTGCCGTGCGACATTTTACAAGCGACTTACCCGCGGTCCTGTTCACTTCGGTTTTCCACGACAGTTACAAACTGCACCGTCTAAAAATATAAAAACAGTCATCAGACACAAAACTCACAAACATCAAAGTTTTTTAAGTGCACGCGTGTGTTCAAGTGCGCGAACGACGTAGAGTTTGACACGGCAGTCACTTCGGTGCAAATACTCAGACTGCTACGGCGGTCGAGGGCGGCCCACGCCGTTTGTCGTCTTAGTGCCGTAGTTTTTCGGATTTTTTTTTTTTGCTCGTTCAGAAAGTCACTCGTCGTCGACGACGTTGTTATAAGCTCGTCACCGCTCTCCCAGCGGACACACCCCTGTCAGAAGCGAAAAACCCATCGCAGTTATTCTACCCGACTTGTTAAATCCAAAGCCAATGTTGTAGTTTCAAAAACGAGAACAGTTTGTTTTCCGGCAACAATGTCCTGAGCAACACATTCGTTCAATTTTCGTTATGGTCGTGATTCAAATGTTAATAGTTTCAAAAAATTTTTGTACGTATAAAAAGTATACGAACAACTCGTTTTAATACGCGTTTATTGATTATTATTATTACTTAAGTGAATCTGTACATCCTAATTGTTGCACGCTCACTACTTTGTATCGTATAACATATCTATGTACCTGTAATTTGAATACCCCGTTTGAACTCGTGCACAGACCAATTGGCTTTTGAGGATATCCATCCCTGGTATAAATTTCGTTATATATTATTACATGTCGCAATGCCCTTTTGTTTGATGGAATGAACGTTATAATTATTATGTACCGAATCGCCATCAACCGTGGCCAAGTTTGTTAACGTATTACAATATCACGTTTAACTAGTTTGAGTGAGAATACTGTAAGTGACTAAGCGTGACCAATTAATTTTTTATAATTATTTCCGTGAGATAAAGTAACTAGTTTAATATTTAAATCAATTGATTGAAAATTAAAATACCAATTACTTAGTTAAATAAAACAGTTACTTAAAAAAAAAAAAATGAAGAGTGACTAACTTTTATTGTTTTATTGAGTGCTAGAAAAATGATAATCTTTCCAATCGATCGAATGATTATATTTTATCGAAAATTACAGTACAGGAGGCAGAAACAATAAGAGAAACAGAAAAAAGGGCAGACAGATGGTAAGATTTAAAATAATTATAGCGCTGCGTTTCTATTTCCCTATAGGGCCTTGATCATACCATAAAACCCATTAACTTTTAGTAGCAGGAAGCCTAATGTTTGTAGAAAATGTATATTTTAGCTTCGTTATGAATCGGCGAAATATAATATAGTAGTAACTTGAAAAGCAACTTTTTTTCATTTTGAGAATAAACACCGTTAAATTTCTTATTCAAATTAATTTTTTTTTTTTTTCAAATATAAAAATTGTTACATGCGTAAGTTATATATTTTTAACGTTTACTTGGAAAGCGTGGTCGTCAAAATATATTAAAAGTATTATGACAAAAAATATAATAAAAAAAAAAATATTTATTTTGTCACGGTGGTTAAATGACATTTAATTAGGTATTTAATTATTCTCTCTGTAAAAAATTTATAGTAAAAATAAAAACTATGCAAAGTGTTTTTTATTAAATACGTCTATAAAATGTGAAGTGGAGATGGTATTCGAAATTAATATTTTATTAAAATCAAACTATAGATGTTTGTGTTTAAATTTTATACAACGAAGTGTAAAATACTACGGTGTACGTTATTATTTCTGAATAATTTTCAGACCGATCGAGATACTTTTAGACATGTTATTGAAGTGCATGAAGTTCAAAATGTCATTCAAACTTGTAAAATTTCATTGATTTTTTCCGAATTCAAAAGTTATTTTAATGGTTATCACATTATGTGCGATTATTTTAACCGACAACAATGATGCGTTTTACGGTTATTTTCCATAAAATTTCTATTCAGAAGACCTTTCTTATCTAGTTGTTCTTATATTAATAGTGTGCGGGTATTAGATTTAACGTATTTTTTGAACCGTATGGATAGGAGAAAACAGAAAAACTTTCTCTATATCGATGAACGAAAACGGTACCTTCTTTTTCGCCAAGTCTAGAACAAAGCGCTTACATTTCTTGCGACATTAACAACAAAACACAATATAGTTGGTAAAACGTTTAAATTTCTCAAAATTGTAAACGACAAAATGCGTATGCACGTCAAAACCCTCATTAATTGTATGTTTCCGACGAGGTTTATTGTGTTTTATTTCCATATAAAATTGTGTATAAAGAACATATTTTGGCTCGTCAAATTGATCAATTAAAAATATTTCATCTCTGAACACCACTATTTGGCTAGATCTCCGTTCGAATTTTCGAGAGAGAAATAATGTAAAATGTAAACATTGTATTTTTTAAGGTTTACTTGACAATGGATATCGTCGAATGAATATGGCTTTTCTGCAATTCGAGGTTCGAATATAGTTGAATACCGGAAACAAAAATGGTGGCAAAAAAAAATAGCAGACCTTTTTATATGTACCGGTTAAATAAGGCAAACGACGGTAACGAGGAAATAATGTTTTTTTCCCGGTACAGACCAGCGTTTCGGGTCGAATCCGCAAAACGTAATACGCATATCATTATAATGAACTCGAAAAGCACAAAAAAAAAAAAAAAAAATGTATTAAAACACACAAACATTTAATAGTTTTTTAATTCACCTATAACGATATTATGTGTACGAGTGCATTAAAAACGAGCTGGAAAAATATGCGGTCCGCCCGAAATGTACTTTCCGAAAAATCGGATTAAACTCTTATCGCATTTATACTCAAACTCCGTTTGCAAAGACGCGGTGAAACTTGATAACGTGATTTTTAAATTTTTTCCCGTACGGACGCGACCGGCAAAACGGTTTTATTGATTGTGAAAACTCTAACCGTCGAACAAACGAAGATACAATTGTTTTGATCGTGCATAGAAAAAAATTCATGAAGTTATTAATAGTTTAAGTACTAATACATATCAATGACGGATCCAAAAAAAAACTTCGGAAAAGACCGAACATTTTAATAAACAACAGCGTATATCAATCACTTCGCAATTCAACTCAAAATTAGCTCGATTTCAGAAGTGATCCATCAAGGGCGTCATTTTGGAGGTGGTTCAAGGTGGAAAGATAAACAGATAAATAAATCTGATCTTCCCACTTATTTTGAGCGACTTTGACCACTGTCAATAAGATAAGTTGTGCGAGGTGACCACAGGCGTTTTAAAAAAAAAGCCGGAATCACTTTAGGTCGCGTGGGTAGTTTGACGGAATAGCGACTGCGCTTTGGGTGGATCACTGGTTTGTAAGTTGTGGTTCGAACGTATTGCTTAGTATTTGAAAGCAACGATAAATCATTGCCTTCGAAAAAACGATTCTGAGCGAGCTCAGTTATCTTGTATACGTCCTAGTAAAAATTAAATTTAACAATAAAAATGGTCCTAAAGTATAAAAGACTCCGAAAGTCTTATTCACGTTTAAAAAAAATATTAATTTAAATAACCTGTAAACATTTTAATATGTAAATTTTTGGCCGTTAAATTCTCGATTTTTTTTTTGTTTTTGGGTTAAAACTCAAAAAGTAAGCAAAGAATAAAAAAAAAAAGCTTCAACCATAGTACTACCGGAGTTCATATACCTATTAGTAGAATCTTTAAACCGAATTTAAAAGTCTGAGCATTTATTCTACCCAAAAAGTTGTTGACAAAAAAAAAAAAAACATCGTTGTGAAAACAATACATTCCTCGCTGACGCTTAGAATCGAAAAAAATCTGTGAATTATGTCGTGCTCGTGTCTAATGCTTGTTAATAACAGTTATAGTGCCACGTTACATTTTTTTAGTCACTGAATTTCGTTCCCTTCGCAGTTATGTAAATATGTATAGGAAATTTAAACCAAAACACGCGGTCGAGACGTATGTGAAACGATTACTGTTGATGTGTCTGCTCTGCGAAAAAACGATTGTCGACCCGAAACGTACCTACGTCCTAAGTACACAAAATATATTATGGAAATATGAAAAAAAAAACGCGACCAAAATTAATCGATGAAGACCTTTGGTAAATCGCAGGGATGACAATAGGTCTACAGCCGTTTTTCTTATTTCATCGACTAACGTTTAATATAAAATTAACTATTTCTTTTTATGAAAAACATTTTCAATTCGACTAGGAGGTACAGACGGCGGTAAAACACCGGAGACAGGACACGTTCGTTTAAGAAACAATAAAAATGCCGTTCAACGCGTTTAAAAAAAAATTCATGGTTTACCATCGTAAAAAGTTGGCACGATTTATGGCGGTAACTAGTTTTTGTGGCCAAAAATGCTACACATTTAAAATTGTTTGAATTTATGAATAATATAACAAGAGAGTACACGATAAATTAAAAAGAAAGTGATTTTACAATTTAAAATTGTATCAAGTAAACAACGAAATAAAGCCGCGGTCGGCCAACACATCAATTTTAGACACATTTACGAGTTAAATTTTTCTGATGGCCTTATCCGTGGAAAATGTTTTGGAAAAAGTTATTTGTTTTATCTAGAGGCTGCTGCGGTTTCATACGATTAATAATAATGACTACTGAAACCCGTCATGATTATGTTGTAATCGGGCGTCTTGGATAGGCAATATAGGTACTCTCGTGTATGCAACACAATACGAAAAACTAATGACCTTGACGCATGTCATCTTGACGATGTAAAACCAAAAAAATAGAAAACAATACAAAATATAGGACGAATACGTACTTTGTGGCGATTTTCAATCTTTTTTTTAACTATAGACGAATTCGGTTATTAAATTTATACTTATAGATCCCATAAAAACAATTTTAAACTCGGCGAATCTTATACGCAAATAACGAGAAAAAATAAAAAGCCAGAATCACTCTGCGTCGCGTGGGTATAGTTTGACTTTGTGGGTCACTGTTTTGGAAGGTTTATATATAAGTCATACATTAAATCTGTAAGCAATTAAAAAAAAAAAATAACAATTCTGAGTGAGCTCAGTGACTCAAATAGCACAAAAGAGAGAATAGATAAATAAAAGTTTAGCTTAGATTTATTAATTTAAATAACGTGTGAAAATTTCAAACTATTTGGACCATTATTTGAGGAGTTATTACGTATTTTATATTACGTATTTAGTATAAATTGTTACAATAAAAATAACACCGTTTTTCAATACTTTATACTTTACGATTTCAGATTCTACTGGACGGATTTTTTAATTCAGATAGCAAATTTTGTTTTACGTAACATATTTCATTTTTAAAATCTTAAATAATAGATTTCTGCAAGTTACCAATTTTCGACAATTTTTCAACTTTAAACAATTAAACATAAAAATTGTGGCTAGGGATTTTCGAAATTGTTTAGTAGCATGTTTAATATTACATGTTTGAAACCTTGAATTAAATTTTCAAAACTTTCTGTGGAAAGTTAAATTTTTATCGAACGAAAATTTCAAAACAAATGAAAATTTTCGAAAATTCCAGGTTCTATACTTAATTAAAAATTTTTTGAAACTACATGAATTTCGTATCAGTCTTACCAATTTTAAAAGCATGTAAAAGTTTCAGCCTATTCCGATCATTATTTTGGAGGTTATGGCCAAACATCTAAGTTAATTATGTCAAAAACACGTTTGCCGTAGTTTTTAACGTTTTCTTCTTAATTTTTGCTTGTTTTTTTTTTTCGTAACTATTGTAATATTATTGACGCATAAGTCTATAACCGCTCAAAGTACCATCTGTTTCCGTATCGTACCTATCGTCATTAGAGGTACTGACGTTCGAAAAATCGGAGCAATATTGAAGAAGTTATCGTGATTGTGGGAAAAAATAAATAAAAAAATATATAAATAAAAAACACACATGTGAAGACCAATACATTCTTCGCTTCACTCAGAATCTAAAAGTGCACGGATATCAGTCATATTTTTGGCGGGGAAACCGCAGTTTTTAATGTTCTAACAGTTGTTACAACGTATCAGCCGTAAACATGATAAATGAACGTTTTTCGCGTAGTTTATCATCAGATGTATTTCAATTACTGTGTAATCCACTAACCGGTCGGACGTCTTAACAATTTGCTACCGCCCGCCCAATGTTGAAAGAGAGAGGATAAATATACATTTATCTAGATAAAGATGATCCGGTACGATTTAATCTGGATCGAGAAAATATTGTAATAAATCAAGTGTAGAGGTAAAGATAAATCAAATGCAATTAGGTGAAAAACGGATAAAAAAAGAATTGATCGTAATTTTACCGAAACAATGTCGTTTGGAATAAAGAAAATGAACTAGAAGTTATATACTTAGGAAATAATATCTAAGTATCAAAAAATCCTTCACACTTAACTCGAAAATTTCAAATTTTTTGCCGTAAATTCTCGATTTGTTTTTTGGTATTTGTGATGAAACTAAAAAAGTAAGCGAAATTTCAAAAAAAGCTTCAACCTAAGTACCCCCGGAGTTCATAGACCTTTCGTTAGAGATACTGACTTTGAAAATCGGAGAGTTCTTTCTATCCGAAAATTTTTTGACAAAAAAAAAACAAAACATTCATTCCTGGCTGCGCTCAGAATCTAAAATAAATTCATATAAAAAATTTAATTTTTTATTTTACATCGATTCTAAGGCACGAGAAAAAGAAAGTTTGCAAAAATGATTTTGAAGTGCCTACACAATAAGTTTTTGCAAAATAAATACAGGTAAAATTTACAGAAATAATAGGGTCAAACAATCGCGATTCGCGCGGATCACTATTGTTAATATTTTCCCGTTTACTCCTTACGGTCGCAATCGAACGGAAGAACTTTGTGGAACAGAGACACCGTAAATAAGTTCAAGTCTCCGACGGCGATCGATTTAAAAAATAAAAGAAACCGACGGTTTGATTCAAAACTATATTTTTTAACGATCAAACAAAACAATAATATGTTGGCGGGTACAATACGTGAACTCAATGACTGGTAAAAAAAAAAATAATTATGATTTTACGGGATGCGATGCTTCAACATTTGATGATGTACGTTAAGGTAATGTGATCGACCGTCACCGACCTTGGTTTGAATTTAAATTAAATGTGATCACACGTCGTAAATTTACGATTTTTTTAAAATTTCGTAAAAACGTAACTTGTTCGTGAACCCGTTGACCAGTTTTCAAAAAAGATTTCGTCTCTTCATTAAATAGATTGTATTTAAGTTTCAAGGCTTAAACGTAAATACTAGAGGTTTTACGGAACAATAACTGCGTAAAATTCAAAAATTTC
Source organism: Hormaphis cornu (assembly GCA_017140985.1). Classification (NCBI taxonomy): domain Eukaryota; kingdom Metazoa; phylum Arthropoda; class Insecta; order Hemiptera; family Hormaphididae; genus Hormaphis; species Hormaphis cornu. The sequence goes on along the minus strand of CM029358.1, from coordinate 20,837,061 downwards.
AAAATTCCGTAACTCCCTAAAAAACGATCGATTAAAATTTCAGTAGACTCGTTCAAACTTCAAAAACAATCGAAATTTCAAAAAACGCTTCGAATAACGTTTTGGATCAATCGCTATCCATCTTTCGAGATGTCGTACGTTAAAATCGGAGCATTCTTTTTACTAGAAAGAGTGATCGCGGAAAAAAAACAAATCTCGATTGTAAAAAAAATACATTCTTCGCTGACGAATCTAAACAAAGTAACCGCCGAGTCTCCGTGGACCTATCGGAAAAGTTCCGAACCGGAGCAGTCTGACCGAAAAAAAAAGTGTTCGCCGCGCTCGGAATCTAAAAATACGCACACCTCACATACTTCAAAACGAAAGTCTTTCTTTCCAACGGGTCGGTTGGCTGTTGTTATTCAGTTATCTTCTTCAGCGCAGCACGTTTTCTCAGCAAAGTCGTGAAACACCCGATACAAAAAAAAAACTCAAAAACCCGTACCGGAAACAGGAACGCCGTTTGGATTTTCGTCCCGCTATCCGTACACCGGAGGACCGTCAACGGCGGCGGTTCGCGCGCGAAAAGCGTCCACGCTCGACTGGCGGCGTATCCGACTCGCGCGCGTCACAGCTTCGACGGCCGCGAAACGTCGTCGCAGACCCGAGCGAGACAGCCGAAAAAGTATGTACCTATGCCGTCCCGCGGCAAACGACTTCTCACGTTTTCGAAATGGGCTTTTTTTTTTTTTAAATCTAACTACCGTCGTGTTGATACCATTCGCGCGGCCAACGTTCGATGATATTCGGAAAACTGTAGTAGCTATGGATCATTTAATATTTGTCATTTTACGCAGGAAACCCACACACAAATGAATCGTGCGGAAAACTCGAAAAAAGAACGGCGCACCGCGGTAAAGTTGCAGTGGCGGCTATGCTTCGGGCACGTCGTCGCGGTTTCAAAGTTGCGGTTTATCCGTATTATTAATTATTATCATAACACCCGAGAGCAACGATGAACATTAAATCGATTCTGACTGAGCGAGCTATCCGTCCTCGGTAAAAATGAACATGATCGCGAATTCGCTAAAACCAGCAAAAGCTTTTTTCTAGAACGTGTTGTGTTAATTTACACGTACGTAAAAGTTTGAAAACGGCGGTGAATGATTCGTCGTAACGTTAGTCCGATAGGTACAGCCGATCTGACGATTTCGCCGTTTTCGGCGCATAACTCGGAAAGTAATCGAAAAAAAATGCTTCAAAGTTCGAACAAAACTTAAAGCCGAGATCCCGATTTTCATGCGGCGTTCAACGTAACGATGTCGGAGCACTCTTACCACACCCGAAAACGCCATTACAAACGTGAACATTTATAATTTGAAATTATCGATTTTTTTTTTTGATTTTCGGCGTAAAACTCAAAAATTGAGCAAAATTTAAAAAAAAAAAAAAGTTTCAGCCGGAGTCCATAAACCTTTTAGAAAAATTACTGACTATGAGCATTCCTTCTGTACGAAAGTTGTTGGCAGAAAAAGAAACCATCACTGTAAAAACAATACATTCGTCGTTCAGAATCTAAAACAGAATGAAATTTTGGCTGATGCCGCGAGAGTTTCACATTCAATGTTGTTGACGCGATGATTTAAATCGCGTCTGATTAGTCTCCGTTTCTTCTACAGCACAACGGCACAGCAACGAATAGGTCAGGTGCATTCAAGTTCGACGATCTTGTATGTGATTTGCGATGTATGTTGACGAAACGTCAAAGTGTGTAACCGTCATCGTTAAACAAAAAAACGAATCTTTTTGGGCGCCCCAGCCGGCGAGGGTTTTGAAGAGGCGTAGACGGAAATAAAACCGTTGCCCTCGGATTCCTCCACATTCTCCTGCGTGTTCCGCTCTCGCGCATTGTGAATGCTGTAAATCGCGAATGATTCCACGCGATTGCTGCCGTTAATTGTTAATTACAGGATTGCGCGAAAAACCGAAATCGAATTTTCGCGATCGGTTAAAGCTTAAAAAACTACCGTTTCTATCGTTTCGACTGTGCCCAGTTGGCCGTCGTCACTTTTTCGTCTCGTGTAACGACGAACGTACCGACATCGATCACTACCTACCCCAGTCACTCAACAAAATTACATTTGTTCAACACTAGCCGTCGAACCTTTCGTCGTGGCGGCGATCAATACACAAATACACAGCTATAGCCCGAGTCTCCGTCCCGATGCTTAAAACCAACCAAGGGTAGTAAAGTCAAAATGCTCGTATCAAAAAAGAAAAACCAAAAAAAAAAAATGAAAAATTCAGTATGATTATTGTACTTGGTTACTTCGCCGGTCTAAGAATCCGGATACAGCAATCTAAAAACGCCCGGTTCACTAATAGGATTTTATCCCATTATGGCCGGCGCCTCACTAATTCCTATACCGGCCTCGTTACGCCGCTGGTTTTGTGATCGATGAGACTCGTAGATATAAAGAAAAAAATAATTAATTTCCCCTCGATTGCAAAAAATATATATGTATATATAACGGATTAAATCGACACGAGTGAAAGATTTCGGGATAAATCTTTTTTTTTTTTTACAACGGTGACTCGAATATTGAGCTTAACAATATTACAATAATTATTATCCGAATGGAGTACAAGATTGATTCAATAACGTTCATAATAATTTCTCCGGAAATCCTTGTATCCTAGCGATTGACTGAATTATTTTTTACTCGGATTATAACTGCGGCGATAAACACGTGGATTCGTGTAGAACTAAAAAAAAATCAATTAATTTATGATAAAAAAATTTGATTAAAAACACACTGGTCAATATCGAATATAATGTGGTATAGCTAAAAAACGTTTTGATATCGTTTATAAAAATTTTAATAAATGCGCATGGCCACGCGGTAAAAAATACTCGCCGAAAAACCGGTTCGCGGGATTATATCTTCGGTCGTTTCTATTTTTAAAGTAGGATTTTTTTTTTATCGTATAGATGAAAACATTTCGTTGGGCACGACCACGTCACTCTTTTGAAATTCGGTATCGTTAATTTTTTAAGTGCAGTCGAATATTCAGAAAAATGGCACGATTTTATGGTCATTTTACTGGAGAAATACAAACATAATAGTAATTAAAACTCGATCGAAAAATGTTGTCGTTTTTCAACAAAAATAACCGAATAAACATTTTGAAGTGATGAGATTTGCTCCTTTATTAAAGCTCATACCAATTACCGTTGATGTTGTTATTTGTGTGATTGAAATAATAATTTTAAAAACTCGAGCAGCTTTTTTTTTACTCGAATTTGAAAGGAACATTTAGACGTTTTCTTTGTAGTCAAACGCGCCGAAAAAACTTCGGAAACGTGAAGAAAATTAAATTAACCGTTTTCGTTGAATTCAGTGTCGTGAAAAATAATTGCGCCCTTACTCGTGTTACATAAACGAGTTGTTTTATTATTTTGTTTTTGATATATTGTTTCGAGGTTGACTAACAATTGCATAATGCGGGTTTAAATTGCATAATATTTGTATTAAACGTTCGACATAAATTATCAACTAAAGTACTATTATTAAGATTCACTCTAATAATAACAATTGCGATAACAACAATTATTATCATGGTATTAAATTAAGATTTTAATATAAACAAATACGTGGCAAATATGGTTTATAATTTAGCTGTAACGTAGTTTTATTTTACTGCATTTCCTTAGCGGACAATAAGTTTTTGGCTTATTAATAGGTATTTTTTTTTTTTTACTTTAGTACCTAACTTGATTACAAATACCCAGCCCGTTTAGTTTTTACGCATTATTCTCAAATTTATTTTTGTCATGTTCAAAGAACTGTTGTTAAAATTTATGGTTCGTTAAAAATTTTATGTGGGCGAACTTACCGGCTCAAATGGATTCTCGGAATGAAATGAAATCCGAAATAATAATATAGCATTTGTTTGATATTTGAACAACGTTACGTAAAATAAAAAATACATCACAATAATTACCAACATTTTTTCGCCGTTTTGTTTGGAATCGATAATGAGGAAATTCAAAATTCACCCATGTTTCGATGCGTGTGACGAAAATTGTTTAAACTTTGAATACAAATATATCATGTACGCCTATTATTTCCTGATATTTGTCTGCAAAGTTTATTTTTTACTTTCAAGTATCAACCAAAATTTTATTCTAACGCTTCTAATATAAATACGTTTAAATTATTGATGTTCAATCAAACTTAACATATAAAAATCACCAACGCAGATGTCACGGGAATCGATCATTTGACTGCGACCAGAACGTTTTTGCAAACTTCAAAACGATCCAAACAAAAACAGTTATTATGTGCATATAAATAATATTGTAATTTATGATTTTTACTTCTCAGACGTATTATAGCCGCGTAAAGAAAAACTTATACCAAACTTTGTTGGTCATCGATGATATTTGCTTTCCACAATATGTCTTAAACAACGTCCGTCACTATCGGAGTATAGAAAACTTGTATAAACACGAAATCGAAACGAACGTAATATGTACTATACGCATTTAGATGGGCGTTTACTGAACAATCTAAATAAATGTATAATTTTCTTGTTACGTATACTCTCAAAATTAGCGGTTTTTTATTAAGTTTTATTAGAAATAGAACTCTCAAGTTCGAAGGATACTGTTGAGTATTTTTGTTTTATAGACTCTGAGCGTTGCGAAAGCTATTGCGCCACTATATTTTAATATACGGTAAATGAAATTTGAAATAAATAGTTCGTATTTAACGATGTTATTATTAGTAGTTGTTTTTATCTCCGAAAATATTATAGTCTGTTATCGGATCAAAAAAAGTATAATCAACCGCATTGCACATCAACCATGATCATACTGCGCATATTTTCATACAAGCATCTGGTACCTATCCGATATGTTTCTGTTTTCAACGAAACAAAGCACTTTGGTTTTTCCTTCAAAGTTAATCAAACTAATGTGTTTAAGACATATTTTATGTTTTTAATATACGTATACGTATTCAAGTAAACTGCAACGTGGAAGCACAAAAAAAAATAAACCTGTAGTATCATATTTGAACTCTTGAATAATGACGAGTGAAAATCCTTCTATACGTCGTGATGACTTCGAATCAGAAAAACGTTCGCATCATTTTACACATCGTTTTACACTTCACTTCTTGATTCTGTTGCGCTGTCTTTTAGTCCTTTTGCTAATTGAAAAAGTTCTGCACAATCGTTGTGCGCGAAACAAAAGGAATCGAAAGAAAAGAATGCTAAATATTATACCGTACAATGGTGTTATAAACCCCGAGGGTGCAGGCGTTTCTGAAGCGGTCATTAAAATAATAACTGACAACTGCAGTGTACTTACTTTGCTGTTTTCGCCGAGGACGAATGGAAAAAGCAATTTAGTTAACTAGTTCACTCGGTTCGGGCGCGTGTGCAAAAAAAACGGAGGACCGTAAAAATATTAAATTTTAAAACAATAAGACGGACTGGAAAAAATGAAAGCCGGGATCACTCTAGGTCGGGTGGGTAGTTTGATTATACGACGGCTTTAGACGAGACACTGGTTCGGTTGTTGTGGTTGAAACGTATCATTTGACGTGTGAAAGCAACGATAAATCGTTGCCTTCGAAAAAACGATTCTGAGCGAGCTCGGTTGTCTGGTATATAGGTACGTCCTGGTAAATTTTTCGAGGATTTCAAAGTCCCCTGTACTTAACTCAATCATTTTCAAAATCACTTAAAACGCTTGTTGGACCTGTGTATGTTGCCTATTTTATTGTTGTATAAGAGTTTCAGCTTGTTTCGATCGTTGTTTTGGATGTTATGGGCGAAAAACTAAACCGACATGTCAAAAAAACGTTTTCTGTAATGTTTCTCCTCCATTTCTTGATTGTAACTTTGAATTTTCGAATTTGAGACCGCTCAAAGCCGGTACGCTCGGTCGAAATACGTTTCAGAAGAGGTTACTGACTTTAGAAATCGGAGCATGAAAAAAAAAAACCCCGTTCACACTAAACATTCGCCTGTTATCTATTATGTACGTTTATTATTACGTTTCACAAATGAACGAACCATTATATCGAATTTTTTTTTTTTAACTTTTAAATAAACGTAAATCAACGGTACCGCGTCTGACGGCTGACGACCATACACGTAAAACTTAACGGGAAACATTCCATAGTTTTTTTTTTTTTTTT
>CM029358.1:20803002-20825870 GCA_017140985.1 Hormaphis cornu | reverse complement strand
AGGGATTTCGAGTCAACCGTTGAGAAGTTATATTTATATAAATATTATATTACATAACCTCGAGCCAGCGTACTTTTCGTATAGTGTTTACGAAAAATATAAATTGAACGTAAAATAATAATGTTGTAGGTATTGTATGAAAACGGATTTGCGAAAAATTCACTTTTTCGTGGTATTTAAATTGATATTCACCGGAAAAGGTTTGCAATACTTCATAAATCACGAGAAACCGCGTTCGCGCACAATGGAAATGTTTCATCTTTTGCCGGTTACACGCGCCCGCTTCGCCTTTCATTCTCTCGGAGTTTTTTTTAAAACGAACGTATAACTTCTTTTCATATGAATTTCAATGTTTTACAAAAAAAAAAAAAAAATAACGTAGACTTTCTTCAATACGGCTATATCAAATATAATATATCGCGACGATCAGTGTGACATAAATAACGAAAAAAGTATTACCAACAACGCGATAATCTACTTACGTTTTTTTTTTATCGACTTACAAAATAATAAAATCTGGAGGAAAATCCACTTTGTAAAACCGTCGAGGTTTTTGATTTGTTTTGTTTCATAAATAAGCAGACGCCAACGTAATACGTTTTTTTCTTTTTCAAATCTAAACGCTCGTGTCAAATGAATCGCTCAAACGTTGATTATTTATTGTACTACAATATTTCAAGTCAATATGTAAAAATTAAATTAAAAAAAAAAATTATTTTATTTAAGCGTATAATATTGTACAATATTATAGTTGTATTTTGTATTTTGAATTCGTAGAACTATAGTATTGTATTATATTATAATTTTTTTTCTCAAAATTCTATACGAAAACCACGATGAATGCATTGTTACGGTTTAACAACGATTAATTACATTAAAAAAAAAAAAAAAACTGTTAGAATTCAAAAATGTTTAATTTTTTAAATGTTTTTATTCATCCGCGATCGGTACATTTGATTTTTTAATCAAACACACGTTTGTGTAAACCAATAAGTTGTCATACGGTTTAAATTCCAAAATGAACTCGATTATACTTCCACACTATCGCACCGTATTAAGTATTACTTGGCGTAAAATCGACTACTTGTTGTTTGTTCTTAACCTGAATGTTTCAGTTTTAAAATAACAGCTGTAACAACAACTATTTAAACTTCTCGATCGAGATGGCGCAACTTTGAAACTACAAACGCGAAATGTGTAAGACTAACAATGCATGCAGTTTTTTTACTACGAAGAAACTGTGCATCTCAGAATCTATAGAAGATCGAATCGTTAAAATATTTTCAAAAAAAATGTACTTTGAATAATTTTTACGTCACGTGGAAACGGTTTTATCAGCCGTTTTCGTTATGAACAGTGACGACATGTCTCTCAACTCTATTTTTTTCCGCCCACCTACGCTGACTCCCCGTCGAAACTATAGTAGAACAAACACTATATTTGTGCGGAAACGCTTAAGTATACTATATTAATTATTCAAAAAAATTACCAACCAAGCTATTGTGCACAAACGGTCGTTTTCGGTTACCGGCCTTTCGTCCAGGTAGCGCAATTCGTTCTGGTGATATACGTGCGCAAAATAATTTCGTTGAAATTTCAACGTATATATAATAACACGATGTGGCGAAAAGTGTTTAAATAATCAAAAACTTACACATGCCAAAATCAAAGATTTCCTATAGTTATTCGTTTTGAACGTTACCGCGTTCCCAGTAAGCGACAAGACACGCAGTGACTTCATTTTTCCGAAAATCTGACCATTTCAGTAACAAAAAAAAGTTGTAGTTTAAACGTATTATTTAAACGCACGAAAGCAATAATTATGAATCATTGTCATCGAAAAAACGATTCTGAGCGAAATCTCTGCTCGATAGGACGACGGGAAGTGGATTAAATGTTAATCAAATAATTGTGAATGAAAAAAAAAAACCGAGAGAACAGAAAAAAAGTTTTAAAATAGTAATATATTCGAACCCGTACCATACAAGATTACGATATAAAATTGTGATGCATTTTAATTCCGTTTTATCGATACCCACTTATTTTACAGGCTTTTGGAAACTACTGGTCGGATTTTTAATGAAATTTGTTGCTGGTGATAGCAAATTTTGTTTACGTACGTTACATGCCTAATTTTAAAGTTTTAAAACATAAAATCGCGTTAATTATAAAATTTTTTCTAAAAAAAATTACAAATATGACCAATTTTTGCTAATTTTCCAACTTGAAACGACAAAAACAAAAAAATCTTTAATACGATTTTCAAAAGTTTTTAGTCACATATTTAACCGCGTATTACTTGAAAATCAAACTTTTTTGAACAAAAACCAAAAAAATGCAAATTTTCGAAAATTTCATAGTTCTATACTTAGCTCAAAAATTATTAAAATATTTTGAAATCGCTCTCAAACCTGTACATTATTTTTATAAACATTGTGTAAAAGTTTCAGGTCTGATAAATCATTATTACGGAAGTTATGGCCATGAAACGAAATCGATATAACTTTTAGCCGATATTTTTGAATTTTTATTAGGTATAGGAATAATTTTTTTTTAATTTAAAATTTTGATAAAACGTTAATTACAAAGCACCATTGACTTAAGTTGGATTCAGAAAACGTATCGACGGTCAAGTTTGGAGCGATTCCCTAGAAGCCATGCGTGACACAGACAAAAAACACACATCTTTGTAAAATCATCAATAGCTTCCTCGCTTCGCTCAGAATCTAAAACAGTATTCCTACAGACTATAATAATATGCTTCAACAAAGTTTTCCACTCACTTCGACCGTTTTTGGATCTTACAAGAGATTGTGTGATAAATCGAGTATTTTCAACGCGTCACACTCTGCTAGATGAATAATATCGTTAACGGTGGCAAGTCTGTTGTGCGTTATTTGTAACGTATTTAGCACAGGCAAAATACCTTAAACGTTATCAAATTTTGACTTTAAACAAACTTATAACCGGATTTTCCCTCGGATGTATATCATTACAAACTCACTCAAGTTCTCGATTTTTGTTATGAAGTTGTGACACAAGTTGATCGTATCGAGTTTCACTAAAGTTTCTAGATTCTCGATCTTTCTGATCATGTTATGGTGCAAGAACAAACAAGTGAGTTTGGTCTGATTTTCGAGGCCGCGTATTTCCGAAATGCAAATGTTTTCCAACCACAGGGACTTCAACCCGGTGTAGGATTCCAAATTTTCAATTTTCGAAAATCCTTAATCGATAGAAGCACAAAACACAGTTTGTACTAAAATTTTCGTATTACGATGTTGATTTAAACGAATTTTAGTTCGATTCTTTTACCGAGCCTACAAAATCATTTCAATCGTTGATTTTTTTTTTTTTGCAAATCTAGACTTTTGTAAGTAACAATTTTTTTTTTTTTTTTTAAATAACTTAAAACAATGCAAATAATTATTAGTTATTGATTTTCAGATGCAGATTGGTAATTAGCGAATAAGCGTTTTTTTGTTTTCGTTAACAAAACAAATTCGTCAATTGTACCTTTGAAATGAAGATACAACACGTCGTTTAAATGTGGCGTGCGATATAAATTATTCTTTTTGCATATTTCCTTCAGCGTCTTGTCGTTTATCCTGAAAAAAAAAATAAAAATAATAATATCACTAACGACTAACCTAAAATATTCACTGTTACTGATTGATACTGATTTATACTTGGATTGAAGAAGTGTGTTATTATTTTACCATTATAAACAGCACTGATTTTAAATTACAGAACGTGCATTTTAATCATATATTTTGGAAGTATATTTACTTTTGATTTCCCAGAGCATGCAAAAGCTACGTGGAAAATCACATTACCTGTTCGGTTCGCGATCCGACGACATAGTATTTCGTTTCTTAAGTATAATTTTACCGTCGTGTCGGTATGATTATTATTTTTCGATCCGCGGCACAAGTTTGTTTCGTACAGTGTTAGAACGATAGCATTAATAATATAACTATAATTATTGTAACAATAGGAGTTTGTACGATACACCTGCAGTAACAACGAACGAGTCGGCGATGTTTAACGGCAGTTTTGGAACGACGACGATTAAACCCAAAAGTTTTAAACGGAGAAGACATCGAAAACGCGTCGTGTTAGACTATATTATTATATGATATTATCGTAACTACGGTAATATACGTGGGACTGGCTCGTTTTTCAAATTTATCAAATAACAACGAGAAAATCGTTTTTTTTGTGCCTAACCTATATAATATTGATTTTACAACAACACTTTACTGTTTTTTTTGTCTGCTTTTTCTGGTATCGCACGCCCGATCTTTACCCACGGTCTCTCGGTCCAAATAGATAGACGGGCACAATCGGCCGTATACTGAGTTTGAAGTATTTTTTTGACGGTCCGATTTTTTCGAATCAATATTATGATCCAAAGTTGAAAAGTATGATAATCATTCGGAGCGCCTTCGGAAAAACTGAAAATCTTCACACGTCATTAATATAAAATGGTAAATATGAATATAATTTTAACTTAAATTTAGAAATGTTAAGTTTTCACACTCGATTCCACAAGTTAAAGAGCATAATAATTTCTTATTTACATTATAGAGACGAACAATTATTTAAAAAAAATCTACTATCGCTATTTTCGTTCATACTGACACGTTTTTGTATACGTAAATTTTTCTCAACATTATATTATTTTTAGTAAATTTGTTTGGCAATTATTACTCCTTCAAAGCGTTTTGAAGTTGATCAAAATGTTTGAACATTATAAGGTGTATTTTGGATAGTTTTCATCAAAGTACACAAATTATAAATTTTCAATGTTTTGAGTAATGGCTATTTGAATCACTAAAAACGCTTCGATTCGTTATTTTCGTGACCGATGATTTGTCGTTGCTTTCAAATTTAATGCAAATCGTTTACACCTTTGTAAAATAGTTATCTATAATGTTTTAAATTTTGAGCTCAGCGAAAAATGTATTGTTTCTACAATATTGTGTTTTTTTACTGTAAACACTTTGACAGCTAGTAAATATCATAGCACGAAAAAGTTTGAAAAGCGGAGTTCAACCGTACCTTAGTTAAAGCTTTTTTTGAAATTTTTTTGTTTTTTAGTTATGCCCAAAAAACCGAAAAAAATTTTGATCATGTTCGGAAAACGGCTTGAAATTTTGACAATTGTAATCTGCACCTTTACGGGTAATAGGTTGCTCCGATTTTTACGTTGAATATCAGAAAAAAGTTTAGATTTTTGTTTTTAATATATTTCATTTGAAAAATATTTCGATATTTTGATTTTTTTTTGAGTTATCTGCCAAAACGATCAAAATCGGAATATCACCCAATTTAATTGTTTGGGTTTTCGAATGACAGGAGCAATGCACATTATAGCACAAAAAAGTTAGGAAATATGATTTAAGTTGTATCTTATTCCAAACAAATTTTTAATTTAACCCATTTCGCAAGTAATGATCCAAAAATTCACAAATTTAGACTAAAATCCCCGATAGAGATGCAAGTATTGGTTTGATTTTTGCATGCCTTATCTTGTATAACATAACATAACAAACGTAGTAAATTGCATAGAAAAAAAAAAAAGAAAAGAAAGAAAGGGAAAAAAGGGAGTAAGTTTGAGATCAGGTGAGCAGTTATTTGACGTTGCGATTACTTAAAAAAGTCGTATTTCAGATACCTAGCTGTTTAATATAGCTGATGTTTAAATTTGTTTTTTACACTGGACGTATAACCGAGCTAGCTCAGAATCTTTTTTTCGAATGAAACGATTCATCATTGCTTTCAGATATTAAATAATACGTTTGAACCACAACTCCCGAAACATTAGACTACCCAAAGAAGTGACCTCAAATTTACTCCATTTTTTTTTTCTTTTTCTTTAGTTTTTCATCTATTATTATTTTCTTTAATAGGACTGACCGCGTAAATACATCGTATAACCTGCATATAATTGTGCTCGAACTACCCGCACAGAAGACCACTATAATAGTTTGCGACGTCCATTACGGTTTTACAAGTTTCCATGATGCGGATAATATTATACTATGCACCGGCGGTACATTGCCGAAATGCTTTTTTTTTTTTTTAAATATTTATTTTTTATTTTTTAACCAGCTTAGTAAATCTCACGACGACGACCGGAAAAAAAACATGCTTGAAGTCTTTGAGATGTGCGGTGCTTCGGGAAAAATCTTAAGATTACCGTGGACGAAGAGAATAACGAATGAGAAGGTATTAAATAGAATACAAGAAAAACGACAACTATGGAAATGTATTCAGTCCAAAAGAAACAAGATGATAGGACACGTGTTAAGGCATGAAAGCCTTCTAAAGAAAATAACAGAAAGAAATGTCGAAGACCACATTGCAAGAGAAGCCCAAGGGCAGAATTCGTGACACAGATAATAAAGAACATGAATAAAGGAACTTACACAGACCTGAAAGAATTGTGTTACGATAGAGATGCATGGAGATAGCTGTAACAAACCAATCTACGAGTTTATAACTATAAAAAGAAGAATAAACTGGTATTTATAGTAATAACCGATAGTATTACGTACCTATATGAGAAACAAAAGTATGTATAAGTTTGAATCGCCGAAAATGTTTTTAGGAGTTGATTCGAAATCGTTTCTAAAAAAAAAACTGTTAAAAAAACTTTTTTTTTTATAAAATATTTATTATATCTCACAGTTAACCGCGTAAAGCAAACATTCTAATATTATTTTAGCAGTATGACAGCTATCACTTACAACAATAACGGCCTTGTATCGAAAATATGAATATCCAAATACATACAGGCATACCTCTAAAATACGTCATGTTATACTAAAAGCCACTTCAGTATACGTATATTTGATTAAGGGCGTTTTATTACTCGTTAGTTTATTTTGTTCCCCTCGGAATATTTAGGGACATTACAATATTATGTACATTGAAACACAATTATTGTATCGCAAGTACCTGCCTACATGAAATTCGGTAATATTCACTGCAGCAGTTTATAAAATATATTAAACGAACAATATTTTTTAACTGAAAACCATACGCCGTCATAATTGTTTTTTATAATCTCGTAGTCCGTAAAAGTCGGTTTAAAATCACGTTTTTTAAAAAAAAATTTTAAGAAATATACGAAAAACTCTGAAACGCGTGTTTTTGAAGCGTTTTCGGCTACGATTGTACCCGTTAAAAAAACATTTTACTGCAAGCAGACACGCGGTTTATCTATTTTCGAAGTTTCATCTGAACTCGTATATTTTAATATTACACGTTCTTTACGAATTTTCCTGCAAAAAACGTTAACCAAATTAAAAAACTGCGAACGTAATTGTTGCTGCGGGGAGGTTGAATAGATTTAACGAACATGAATTTTTTTTTACAATTTTTACCAGTTTACCTGCGATACCTATATTATAATGTTTTGTGTCTTCACAATCGTGTACGTAGAAGTAAATCAGCGGTATCAATCACGTCTTCTGGAAAGTATTATACGAACATTATGTACGGCAAATTCCGAAAAGGCGGTAGACTACACAGACCTTAATGCAATTCCATCGAGAGACACGAGTGATTTATTCATATTTTGAACGCCGCCAAAGTCGTTTGCTGACGGTGAATATATCCCGTAAAACCGCGTGTGTGTGTACCTACTAATCTAATTATGACGACGTGTTTATGATGATTATTCAGGGTTTAAAACTGTCTTAAACCGGTAAAAAAACAAGAGATTTTAGAATGAAAAACCTACTTCGTTTGTAAACGTTGGAAACGGTTATCGATAGTCAGTTAACGGAGGTCCCATAAAGTTGCAGTGTACCAAATATCAATAAGCAACTATATATTTCGAAAAACAATTATTTATCAATACATCCAGTAAGTATTACTACGAACGAAAAAAAAAATTTTTTCTTTGTCCACCTAATACGGTTCTAATCTAATTTAAAATATCTAAAATTTTCTATCACCGTTATCGAGGCACAATTAGATTACCCAAGGACGTTTTTGGTTTCTATACAGACACGCTTAAAAAACGAAGAGACTACCGACAAACTCTACCTAAAATAAGTAGAACATTTAATAGAAAATCGAAATTTAAAAATTATCTAAATAGATATAAGCGTATCGTATTTATCCAAGACGATTTAACCTTAAATAACAAACGTCGTGATATTTAACTGGGTAAAAACGAATAAAATATTAATCTAAAAAACTCTTGTCTGGATCAAACTGTCTAGACAAATACACCACTCTGGTATTATGCTCGAGTTCTCCACGTTTCTCCGAAATAGTTATACATCACGACCACTATTTTTGAGCGAAAAAATGTCCACGAACAAAACAATAACCGACGTATTATTTATAAAAATAAATAATCATTGTTGTTATTTAGTGAAACAATAATGTTTTCACCGAAAAACTCAAATCCCCAAAAATAATTAAATAAAAACCGTACGCGCGAGATCAGAAATAAAGAATTCTTCTGTTTAGGTAGGTATACAAAAAAAAAAAACTGTCCAGAGTAATAGTGTTCGAACTTTATTAAAAAATTCAATTTAAAATAGTACACGATAAAAAGGGCATTCCTAATTTTTTTTTCAAGACTGCAATAAAATATATAAAGTGGCCTCTTAAAAAATAAAAATTGCTAGAAAAAATGTTTCTCGGAACAGTAACTAGTAAAAATCGTGAACGTATGTGCGCCTCGGTTGACGACAAATGCGGACATTTATAACTTCAAACTACTGTCGTTTTGTCAATCAATATATTGTAGGACCTGCTATATATAGATTCGATTTTCACGGTTTATTTATTCACGCGCAAAGTCTGTCAATTTGTGAAAAGTACCCGTTCGAATGTACGAGCGTAAGTTCACCGATTCAGTTGGGTTACTTTGAAAAGAATATTGTAAAAACGGAAAAAAAAAGTGTAAAAAAAGAAACGGGTTAGGTCAATGCCGAACGACCATTAATACGTGCTAGACGAAACGGTACAGGCGGGCACCATAACAAAAAACATTTTCATTATAAATAGTAAAATATGTTGGAAATGACAAACGAAACACGAAACGTATGTAAACACGTTTTGAACAATTTTAACGAAATTTGTGACACGGTTACGAACACGGTCAAGCGTACAAAATGTAGGTACGGTGTGTTAAAGTACAATAAAAAATAATAGTAAAGTGAGAGCACCTATCCAAGCAATTATTTTTAATGTTATTTAGCTGTTGTATCAAGGTTTTTTCATAAAAATTTTGAACCGTCGCAGTAAAAACAAAATTAATTTTTCACTTTATCAGTTCCACTATATTAAAACGTACTAAATATGTAAATCAAATACGCACAGTTAATATTTCAATATTATTCGAAAACAAAACTGTTCGCGGCGTATACCAGACGTCATCATTTCGCATCATGTTTTTCACTGTGCACGTTAACACGTTTTCACAATTAAGTTATCGCCCGTATCCAATTTTCAACAGATCGCAAAATGAATCACGAAAAGCATACCCTTTCGAATCAAGTACCTGAAAAAAAAAAAAAATTGTGATTTAAAAAAACCCCTAAAATATAAAAAAGTAAATTCATATTTAATGCGAAACGGCTGCTGTAAATGTTTCGGTCTGGCACTCATGGGGACCATAAATACAAAAACAAGTTATTAATAGGTAAAACCTTATAAAAAAGGAGAGCCGACAACCCCGAGTGGCAGGAATCGCACAAGAACAAAAGTACACCTACGAGCAACCGGCAAAAAATCAAATATTTTATTGGATAGCGGTGTCAAAACGAATAAATTGTCGAGCGAAAACTTGTAAAAAAAACTTTCTTTGAATCGTAAGTGCACCACAGGAACAATACGTATCACAATATTGGTCTCACGAGGTCGTAAAACGTAGAGGCTTTTAGCGGGTCAGGTAGCTTAAACTTTCGCCGTGATTTTTCTATAAAACAAAAAGTTTATGAACGTTTATTATCGATTCGTGCGTTTTACAGGGAAGAAAAATTGAAATTGAAATACAATTCTCGGTTTTACAGGTGCACGAGTTTTTCCCTCAAGAGAAAAACATCTTCGGCGACTTAATCAATATTCCAAGTCGCTAAATAATTTTAAATTTCAACCAGCAAAATAAAAACATCGCCAAATGTGTTCACTCTAAATACTTAAAAGTTTTTAAGCGTCTTTGTAACTGTACCACGCACAGGTGGGTCGCAGGTAGACGTACTATAAATTGAGACGATATTATACCTACGTACAATACTTTTCAGAATCGTACTCGTTACACCAACGGTAGTGAAGTATAATAATAGAATTTTCGAAAATCGGTTTACTCGATTATAAGAGTCGTTTTAAAAACCGTTATGATACGTCGTTGTGTGTTTTTGGCCATAACCGACAATGTAATTCTCACACGTAACTGTAACGGATGAAGATTAAAAGCGGTAAAAATTTCAACAAATTTCGGAGTTTGACAGTACGGAACTTTCAACGGTTTTCGCGAGTTTGTAGGTTTTTGCGGTTCACGATCGAAACGCGCGGTTTTCATATTTAAGACTTTTACAACATTTAAGATTTTTCGGCTTCTCGTTCTTTTTCGACAGTCAAAGAGTCGATTGAAATGTTGGTACGTGGATAAAATTTTCTAGTTGGAAAGTTTCGAACGACTTTGAGCCTATAAAAATATAGCGAACAACGTACGAATCTTTGAGTATATTCACCACACTGGACTCGCTCAGAATCGTTATTTCGCAAAACCATATCGATTGTATTACTGCCTGTTAGTTTAACACAAACAGAACATTTGTCATCACCCAGAACCGTGATGATCCACCCCGAGATACGCTAATTAACGAAGAGCTCATACGCATTTTCGGCCGTGGTTTTGTTGTCGAGTGCTTTGCGTTTTGCGGGATATAATTGAACGGCGACGGTTGTAAAACAAGTCGTAGTCGTGCCATTATCTCCTTGACGGGCGGCCGACGGAGAAGTGTGAGTTTTCGCGAGTTCTAAAAGCTTTTAGCCGACAAAAATCCGTTTTAATGTAGGTCCGCCTAGAGGATCGCTGTTACGGATCGCTGCAGCTCTCGAAACAATAGCACGAGCGAGTGTAAAATAATGCGACGTCGTGCCCTATAAATTTTTTTTTCGTTAGTAAAAATATTTTTTTAAACACGTCACAAGTAAGATGTATAGCTTGTGTAAAAAAAAAAAAAACCGGTTCATATATCCATATTGTGCCCGTTGACGGATTCCGCATATCTATACAAACAAAATTATGAAAATATTATTCGCCTAACGGTCGGTAATCATTCCGTGCTTGTAGTATAATGTTTTATCGACTATATATATATGTAAATGTTTGTCCGTTTACACCGTTTTGTTTTGTACGAATCGATTTTTTTTTGAAAAATATTTGCTCGGGCGTCCGCAGTTTTTCTATACACGGTCCTACTTCGATTTACGAACGCCGGCGTAAGCCGTTTAAGACGCGCGCTCGATTTCTATTTATCGGTTTATTTAAATGCCATTTACCGCGACTCTTTTTTTTTTTCCTCTTTTTTTCCGTCCCGCGAGCGGAATAATAATTTTCCGACCCGGACGCGAGCGTTTTCCAGGGCCGACGATGATGTACCGCGTCGACAAGGGTCGACGATAAATTCGCAGACGAGCGGCATTAATAACAACGAAAAACGACGCGTGGGTACATAATAACGCCGCGACCGGGACCGCACCCACCCACACCGCTGTCCCACCCGTCCGCAGTTCGCCGACCGCGGACCGACGACGCACGAAAACCGCCGAGTGGCGAAGCGTTTTCGCGTCTCTCTACTCGGTGGGTATAGACGTCGTATTATTAATATAATCGGGCGGTGGTTGACTCGGGGGGAGGAAAGAAAGAATTTCAACGAAAAAATCATAACGGACAACAAAAAGCGCTAAAAAGTATAAGAATAAATGAAAAACAATCGACACTTTTTTTAACAATCGGTGATAATTCGTTTTTTTTTTAGATTCCGAGCCAGTGAAGTTTTGTTTTATACTGTTAACGAAATTTTCACCAAAAAGAAGCGCACGGAAACGGCATTTTGCCAAAAGCGCGTATAGTTATTTTACCACAACTTCAAAAACGATCGTCGAGGAGTCGTGAAATGTATCTTCGTACTAAACACGTTATACATATCATATATACAACTTTGAAAAATTGTTCAAAAAGTTTCGTTCGACTTAAGGCTATTCGCGTAGGCGTTTTTAGGTTTTGCGACATCAGTCGTACTAATCACTCTGACCTATACACCGAGAATCGCACGGGTTTTTTCTGATCCACCGCGTACAGTCATTTCTCGGTCATTTCGAACAAAATCGTTCTGAAATTTTTTTAACAAAAACGTATCTTCGTACGGTAGAACTACGAAAAAACGTTCAAAAAGTTTCGTTCATCGTTAAATTTGGGTTTCGCCAGGACGTTTACTAATACCGATCGGGCACTACAATATCAAACAATACGTTTGAACCAAAGCGCTACTACGTCAACCCACGCGACCCACAGTGATCCCTGCTTTTTTCCGCCGTTAACATGTTTTATGAGCTGAAGGCGATTCGTTTAACTTGACCCATCGCGGTTAATTTTTCCCTACACCCACTAGAAAAGGGATCCGACGTTCTCTCGCGGCACCCAAGACAGCGCTTTCGGTTCAACCGTTTAGGTCTACGTACAACAATAATAATAATAATAATAATGTACGACACGTGCGGCGGCGGTGATAAGCGGGACGACACGTACGTCGCATCGATCAACGTCCGATGAAAACGTGGCGAAGATGAAACGATCTCGCGTTTTAATGACGGATCGGACAGTAATAATAATTCGGTCTGGCGGCCGTCCGTCGAACGTCGTCGCGCTGCCGAAACTATATGTAAGTAATAATATAATGTTTTCTTGTAACTGCGGAAACCGTTTCGCGGGGGAAAATTCCGTGCGCGGCTTTGATTTTCGACAAGTTCTGTATTCCGAGCGGAGCCGAGAGAGCTATAGTGGTGGCGGTCTTACAACGTTAACGTGTTTGTGTACACTGTTGACAAAACGTTTACCAGAAACAGTGCACCGATTTCTACGAATTTCGGCACCTTTTCTTTCAGCGGATCGAGACGGTACTTTAGAGAGGTCGTTTTCCGATTTTCTCGACAGTTTTTTTACCGCTGCGGGAAAAACCGCCGAAAAATTGCGAAAAAACGGCGTTTCGCCAACGACGCGTGCAGTTGTTTCTCCACGACTTCAAAAACGATCCATCGAGGAGTCATTGGAGTTTTAGACAGTAAAGTGTCTTTGTACGATACGACTTGGAAAAAATGTTCAAAAAGTTTCGTTTAATTTATATGGCTATTTATACGTACTCTGACTAATAGTCAGTGACTATATTATGTGCCGATAATTTTGAATATCGCCCGATTTTTTGATCCACCGATATTGCAGGTTTTAAGATTTTTAACGACATACATATATTGTGGATTTCATTGAAATCGCGTACAATCATTATTTCACCGTCATTTCGAAAATAATCGTTCTATTGAAATTTTTAACAAAAATGTATCTTTGTAGTGTAGAAATAGAAAAAAAATTTTCAAAAAGTTTCATTCAATTTACGACTATTCTTATCTATTCTAAGGGTAATTGATACTAAAATCGTATTAACTCGTCAAATAATGGTCTAAATGACATTTAATTGGACACGTTGTTCGAATTAAGATTCTTTACACGTTTTTCGGAATTTTCGGACCATTTGTATTGTTTAATTTGGTTTTGGTTTTGGTCCAACTTCGCGGACGTGGATTTAGAAGTTTCACGGTAGGTGGGTTACACGCGTTTCGAGGGTCGCAAGCAGAAAAATTCCCCTTAGAATATTTTCAAAAGTGAAACATTAAGAGATGTTATTGCGTTTGTTTTTCACTTTCAACTCTATGTACGACATTTTACTGCCGAAACTTAAAGTGACCACTGTTTAAATCCATAAAGTATTATAGACAAAAGCCGGAGTTACACTGGGTCGCGTGAGTAGTTTGACGGAAAAGCAAATACAGTTTGGGTGGGTCACAGCAGATTTGGAAGTTTTGCCATTTTCGTCGTTTTCGGCACCTAACTTAGAAAATAATCGAAATATCGAAAAACGCTAATCAAAGTACCACCGGAATCAATATACTTTAATATTCAAGGTACTGACTATGGAAATTGAAGCATTCCTTTCACCCGAAAAGTTGTTGACAAAAAAAAAAAAACAAACATCATAGTAAAACCATACATTCCTCGCTAACACTCAGAATCTAAAAAAAAAAAAAAATCTGTGCTATTATATTTTAAAATATACCTCTAGAAATTATCAACAATATGCTATATACTCAAAAAAAATAAAAACAGCAGACTGATAAAATGAGCAAAGTGTGCTCGTATTATAGTGTATTTATATATGATAATATAATGATTGATCGCGGTTCCGTATTGATCGAACTAAGTTCGACTAAACAACTTAAACATCGCTGAATGCTAAAGAAAAAGAAAGATTGTACGAAAAATCTATTATCTTTGAGCGGCGAAATCGCGCAAGACTTCTGTTGAAAACTATGCTAAATTATTTACGGTATTATTGGTGATAAAAAGGGGGGCAAGTTAACAACTTTTTTTCACTAGTTAAGTGAAGTTAATTGAAAAAACAACTAGTTGAGTTAAAAGTTAAAAGTTGATTTTTTAAATTTATATTATATTAAAAATTAACTATCAAAAAAAAAAAAAATTAACTTGCCTTAAAATAAAGATAATAGTTCATATTTTTGATTCACATGGTTTTGCACTTACGAGAATGACATTGCTTGAGATTCAAAAAAAAGCATTTTTTTTTTTTAAATTATCTTCTACCTAAATTTTTTTTTTAAGAGTTATTAAAAAAAATAAAGTTGACACGTTAAATTAAAAAAATTAACTGTTTAAGTTAAAAACTAACAAGTTTAATTAACTTAACTTTTTAACTTGATTTTAACGTTTAACGAGTTAATGCCCAGCCTTGAGATAAAAGAAGGAAGGAGAAAAACGTAGGTAAAATGAAAAAAACAAATCAACACCAATATTTTGTTTAGGACATTATATTTGACGCCACTGAGAAAAATGAGATTGGATGAAAGTTCAAAATATTTTTTGGAACGCTGCACCTATTTTTTTTAGATCATCGTGAGATCAATAAAACCCGGAAGCTTAAACTTTTATCGGTGATGGACCGAGCAGCTTTCCGCTTTATATAATTTTCCGCCAGATTTGAAAAAATGTCGATTTAACACAATATTTCTCTCCGTTGAGGAACACTCGATTTTCTTTAGATACTGTCGGTCTCAAAAAAAAATTAATAACTTAGCCGTTTTCGAAAGTTATAAGTTTTTCCAGTTTATATACGATCTTGCGGATTGATATAAAAATATTTCCCGTACCATCCACAGTAAATATTAATGAATAATTCGACTAAGAAAAAAAAAAAAAAATGTTTACTTCAAGGATGTTGCTCTGCGCGGTTTAGCGGTTATGATTCGGAGTAAAACATGTTGAGCGAGTACATTTTTCTTTTAAAATACGAGGTCAGCTAGAAACTAGTTAACTATAAACTACTAGTCTTGCATAAAAGAATAGGTACGAAGATTTTAAGGTGTTTTTTTTTTTAATATTTCAAAATTTTTGTGTACAATCAGTTTTATTTTTTTTAGTGTTTTCTAAACTACAACCATATAATAAACTGCAGCGTCAGCGTAAAATGTCTAAGAATAAAAAAAAATCAGCATGTTGAGAGTTTTTCAAGTCAGTTTATTTGTATCCATTATCACCACGGTATTTTTGTTGTCTTTAACATTTTTCCATAGGAGAAGCGAAGGTCCAGAAAATATGAAAATAATATATTTTTATAGCATTGGCTGCAGTATTTTGAAAAAACGTTTGTCAGTTTATCTTTAACGCGCGCCCATCATGCGCATTCAACCGACCGCGATGTATTAGCATAATAATAATATCATTAAAATCGCCAAAGTGTGCGGGAACACGTTCGGAGAAGATCTCGGCAAGTAGACTTTAAGCAAAATATTTTGTTCGATTTTCATAGTATAATGCGTTTACACTTTGGGCGAATAAAACGTCCAGCGGCGAGAATTACGTCGAAAATGCGACGACGGCGCGAAATGCAACGGTTCTTTAGGTATATATACCGCGACTTATTATTGAAATAATAAGAATACAATTTAAATAATAATAAAAGAACACTGTTTGCGAACCGAACATAAATTGTGTCGGTCCGAATTTTGTTTTCCATTCGTTTTAAAATCTTCGTAAAAAAATAAAAAAAAAAACACAACACATAAATGGACAAAAATATTAAGTTACAGTGAATAAGTAAGTAGGTAGACAAGTAACACGAAAATATGGGACACTCCCAAACAGTGACGCAGCTATTGTGTTTTGTTTACGGAAAGTTAGGAGGGATGGAATTGTTATGATGTAATTAACAGTTCTTTATTTTATCAATACTTTGGAATTAACAGTTCTCGCTTTGAACTAACTGCCTGTACACACCTAGATGTAGTTTTCAAACTTTGAAAACGAAATCCTCTTTAAAAATCGATATGAGTATCGATGAACGTAATACCCATAGTATACGTTATTATACCATGTTATAGGACGTATTTTTAAGAATAATACGCATTGTATGAAACATCAATCAGAGTAGGTACATAATTATCGGGCTATTAAAATTGTTCGTTTGTTATTCGATTACAAATACAGCGAGCCATTAAACTTTTAATTTTACGAGAAATACACAACGCGTGTTTTACGCATAGGTATATGATATTAAATGAAACTGCAAATTCAATTTGGCGTGCGAGAGCCATGTTGAAAGATGTGACAAAACGACCAGAACCTAACAAATAGTTGAGCTCTCGCGAAATTCCTTCATCGCGTTATAGATGTTTGACCTCATTGTTGGCGTGGGTATACATACATACATACGTATGTATACCGCGCTATTATTAGGATCCCAGACGAAAATGGTTATCATTCACAATAATAATTAATGGACCGTAATAATTCGCGAATATTCGGTTTTGGTACGTATATAATACCTGTACACTATTGTAATTTGTATGCATGTACGGTATGAAATCAGCTGTTGAATTTACCAGTATAATATAGTGGCCACAACGAGGCTCACGACTCAGACTAAAATTAATAAACTTAAAAATTCTGTTAGAATCGTTATATAGCGTTTTTGTCGCCGTCGGTTTCGTTATCGTTACAGTCGTTATTATTAGGTGTGTAGATTGGCCGTAATGTCAATAACAATGGTAATGATGTTTTGTGTAGTGTAAAAAATAAATTTTCCTTCATTTGATTCAAAATAAAAAATGTGTCTTCATTTTATCGCTTTACAACCATGTGGCTGGCTCGCCTCGAATTTTGCTTTATAAATTTAAAAATAAATTAAAAAGGCTCCCAAAGTTAAGGTTAGTTTACAAAGTACATAATCGTAGTATCGAAAACGGACGAAACATTTTTTTTATACCCATTCTAAAATCACTTCAAGCTATACTGTATCGCAGTATTCTTTTTCTACCTAAACAATTGAGCCGATAATTGCAGGTGACATTATACTATCGCATCTCACGCTGAATCTAACATAACTAGGTTACATATAAACAAAAAATACACATTTTAAAATTATCAACAAGGGACTTTCAACATAAAGATAAGTACTTTCCTGTGGTCTGACATAAAAGTGAAAATATTTTTTTAAATTTGTTTTATCGCATATTTTGTAAACGATTTTCTTTAATTCATCATTATGTTTGCTACCTAGCGAATTAGCTATAGTATTGAAAGGTAATTCAATTACAAGTATACCATGTATTGGAATTTAACTGAGAGAATAAAAACAAAAATTAATTAGCCGCGAAATTCTAACGCAACAATTATGAATATTAATTAGTTAGATTCTTTGTGATTTTAGTCACTGTCCTGTAATAGATTATTGACGGATGTACATTTTCCATGCAATGGTCAAGTACAATATTTCAGTCACTATTTTGTCTGTGTAATTATTGAGTTTTGAATTCCAGTTTTGACTGAGTAACTGACCTGAAAATGAGTAATCGATTAATTGAGACGATATTATGACGCATAGGCACTGTACATAGGGGGATGTGTTGTTCAAACTACAAAAGAGTCAAAAACGTTTGCAGTCAGTGGATAAATATTTTACCTAACTACGGGTGAAATGTTTTCAAGTTGTACGTGGTAGTGATAATTATGATAAATTATCCCCATATTATAAAAGGCCACGTGAAAAAACCGCACAGTTTCAAAATTCCCGACAAAATCATAAAACGCAAAAAAAAATCGGTAATCAAACATGATAATACCTACTTATAGGCATTATACTTATGGGTGTCATTTAAAATGCAATTGGAAAAAAAAATTGCCATCGGTCAAAAAAACAAAGTTCGCAACACACATTTATTTGTTTTTTTTTTTTTTTTGTAAAATCGCATTTTTGATGATTACAATTATAGGTAGGTACTAGATGATTATTGTTATTGCTTGGTCCGATGAGTACCGAAAAATATTTTTGGATTTTAAATCCGAAATTGTAATTATTGGGCATGCGGGTTTATTTGTCATCTGGTATTTAAAACCAAAACTTGTGTAACTTTATTATTGTGATTGGAGGAGGCCGTTTTGCCCATTTCCCAAATCGTGCTCACTTTGATTGATATTTTCCTGTCCGAAAAGAATATTTTTGTTAATGCTATTTATCTTACTATGTAAGTACCCAAGTCATATTATAATATGTATTCTTTTGTACGTATATTCTATTTGTATGTAATCCGTTTTCTTTTTTTTTTTTTTGATGAATTTATATCTAGCGCACATTATGACGTATATAGGTATCATCTTCAATTGATTGATGTTATTGACTTTATGCTTATTTTACATTCGGTATTCTGAATTGTATTTTTAACTTTTGTTCTCTGTATAACCTTATGCGGTGCAGGTTTGTTGTTAAAACTGGTATAATTTCACAACATAATATGTTATAGTTATTATCTAATAAATATAATATTAATTTATGGTACCCACTGCAGTTTCATGTTTGACTTGATGTAAGTTCTCAAATCCTCGTTTGATTTTACCAAAAATATCACGTGAAACATCCCTTGTAATAACTACTATATTATATTAAGTCGTAAAAGTTTTGAACGGAAAGAAACTCGATGATAGTTTTTATGTCAGCATCGATAAATTAATCGCATTAACGAACAAAACAATATAAAACCCGAAAAGTTCAAAACGAGACGCGCAGCGTTTCGACAAACACTATAAACAGCCGTTAAAAAAAAATACTTAACAAAAATTATTTATATAAAATACCGAGCAACTTCAAAGCCTGCGCGACGAATATCAACTATCTAGTTGTTCCACGAAGAAAACAATGCGGTCAAATATTTAATTTTTTCCCGTCGAAAATCGTGTTTATTGTTTTTTTAGACGATTTAAGAGGTTTTGAGCGTGACATTTCGGAAATTGACTTACGCCAGTCGGATGAGACCAAAAACCAGCTAGTTAGGCGTTGGGACACGAACCGTAATTATAAATATTGATCTTCTACGTGAGCCGTTTTTCTAAATATTGTTTGCTCGACGATTTTTTCTGAAAATATGTAAATCTCCCATCGTTTGGCGGTATATTATATAATACACATATATAGGTAGGAGCTTGCGTACAAATTGGAGTTTTTTTTTACGGTCCTACTATGCTGAAAATGCCGTTATTGTATAGGGGAAGGGTGTACACAGTGAAACACTTAAAATTCTTTTTCAAAATAATCATTCATTTTTAGTGTTATTTTAATGAAACATGAAAAAACAAATTAATATATCTTATACTTAGTTTTGATTTTATTAAAAACCACTTTTTTTTAAAAAAAGACAAATGCCTCACTGTGGCCACTCCTTGTTTACACTGAGACATGAATTGCGAAACTGTGTATAAAATTATCTAAATAATTAAAAAACTTAATGCTACTATCGGTTTTTTAATACATAGGACATTGATTTAACTAAATTTAAAAAAAGAGCAAATTTTTATAAAAATTTACTAGGTAACAAAACATTTAAGTTACACTACTCAGGTATTTTCTATAATTTTCAAACAAAAAAATTGATAATGATTATGACTGATGTATACACGCGAAGAACACACACATGTCCTATTAACAAATGGTCGTCGTGGTATTCTTCAAGCGCATATTTTTTATTCTCCTGATATGAATGTTTTGTAGCATAATTTAACGTTTTTTAGTGCATATTTCATTATTTCATTATTTTTTTATCACACGCTCGTCAAGCCCACCAACGCTCTAACTTTGCGCGAAACGTATTCCCGTGATCAATATGTAATTATCGTTACAGTCTTGTACACATTTTTAATAAAAATATAAATTCCACGATTTCTTGGAGAAACAAAACTTTGATTTTTCCGAACACAGGTTGTTTATTTTTACTATCATTTTTTTTTTTTTTTTTATGAGCCAGCGATTTTTAATCAACAATTATTGTGTTTCGTCAAAACCCGGCCCGTTTCGTTTGTCAACAAAACGGCGTTTATAAAAAGTCTTTGTATATTATGTATCGAGTTAATTTGTAGTAAAACGAGAAAAAATATTTTTAGAATTACAGCTAGTATATATATATATTTATAGGTACGACAAAAAATTCATTTTCTCTTCAATAATGTTACGTCTACGCTCTAATGTCAATCATAAAATTATTTTTAAAGAAACGGCAGAAATTCTGGGACCAATTTTTCATCATGATTCCTATACCTCGGCCATTAGTGTAAGTTTTGAAGTATTATAATCGGTTTGTTGTGTAACGTGTTATTCGTACAGCAGGGAACGAAAGATTGGAAAAAAAAAAAGATGTAATGAATAACACAATATGATCGCCAAATATGGTATACGAGTAGTTAGGTACCTAACTTCCCGTCGGACTAGAAAAAAAAAAAAGCTTCGGATTTTACCACAAAATTTACATTTTTTTTTTTTTTTGTTTTTTCATTTGAAAGTATAACATAATACGATGTATAAATGTAATTATTTACCTCGATAAAAACTTTTGAGGAGTGAAAACATCGTTACCCACATCATCGTAGGTGTACGCATTTTTATTTAATATCACATATAGGTACACACCTACAGGACGTGGACTGTTTGTGGTAAGAAAAAATATGCTGAAATTGTGTATAAATAATACATATTACGCACAAACATAAATAAAAATGAAAACTTCAAACGAGGCTACATTTTTGTAACTTTGCCTTCAATAGACTCGAATCAGCTACTCTGACGATTACCGTCTTATGCGAAATTCATCGCATCAAGCATATATTCGTACCCAAAAGTTATCGTCCTTTGATGATTAAATTGTATAGATACATACATTTTTTTTTTCCAGGAGTATCGAAATCAAAGGAACCGACTGTACCGCGCAGTTTAGAATATTATTTTAGTTTGTGCACTGTGATTGCGGGGATTCATAATAATTATAGTTACACACTTTATTTATTTATGTTTTTTTATAGTCATAGTAACCGGGGTTTTTAATGCCTTACAGACCGCATGACAAATCCGTATAAGCGCCTATACGCGTCGTCTGTGTAATTTTGATTAATCGCGTATTTATAAGGAAGCACAGAGGTTGATTTTAGTTTTTGTATAAATAAAACCGTGGGTAACGATTTACAAAAGAAAAAAAAAATCTGATTTTATTTCGTTTTTAACATTTTCATTTTTTATACGTTTCCGACGATGATTATTGGTTGTATTATTATACTCGTATTCATATTGTTTAAACTTCAATACTCGCCTTTCGTCTTTCTATTATAATTAAGTACAAGCGTACATCCGTATCTATTGAAATACTTTTACCGAATACTGTTTTTAAGTAGGTATCTACTAAATTATTATAAATTAATTAAAATAATTGATACCAGTGCCTGTATATACTTATATTCGGGAATTAAAATAAGATGATTTCTTATTCTGAAGTCCTTAATTTTTTTTTAAGTACCTTTAATCTACACGTGTTTATTATTTTTGATAACTAATTCAAAATTACTGTACGATTTCAGGAGGAAATTTACAATCCAAACGGACAATCCACTGACATTGATATTAATAATATTCAAACGTTAGGTAGTTTTGTAGTTTTGCGAACAGCATAGTTAGATATTATACTACTCCATTACTCATACAGGTAAAATACTATATTATAATTTAAATTATAACCTACTACTGATTTATAAACGGCCAACAAAACGAAAACAATAATTCTATAGTTAAGTAACTAATTTTCAGTCGGTAGGAGGAGAGGTACCTACGACATTTTGTGCGGAAAAACAACAAGTGAAAACTGCGATTTTTAAATGGTATAATTATACAAGTCGTATAATTATTTATTATACAATATAAAATGAATACGGACGTACAATGTATGTATAGTACAATATTATCTCGATGTATGTATTTTCTACATTGTGATGATATTCGTCTCTCAACGAGGTCATTTCATTACTATCTCCTCGAGGTACACGTAAGTATATATTGTACGAGAAAGAAAATCTTCCTAGACGTAAACCGCATTATTATTCAAGTACCTACGTCGCGTGCTGGGGGACGTTATTTATTGCGAGTTGGAAGAATGACGAAAAAAACCGGTAAATAGCAATCTGAATAAAAATGGCGACATTTAAATTTCATAAAAATAAAAGTATGTACCTATACGTA
>CM029358.1:20791300-20802602 GCA_017140985.1 Hormaphis cornu | reverse complement strand
GAAACGATCAGAAAAACACAAACTATCACGCTGCCGCTTCGTCAATGCTTGAAAACGGACTCTTCCGAGGATTTTGAAGTTGCTGCGGCACAGTGCGCTTAATTTACCGTGCATCGTAGCTTTCGCTCGAAGTATCGTAAACAAATCTCGTGTCAACAGTTGTTTCGTACACAAAAAACCAAACCAGCTATTTCATAGCGGTTCCGAAAAATACAGAACACCCGTCGAATAATTTACTCTAAATTCGTTACGTTATCAATGTATTTTCTGCGATTGTCATTTTTTTATACAAAAATAATTAATGTTTTTTTTTTTTTTCGAGTAAAAACGCTTCACCATATTTCTAGCGTTTTCATTTTTACGCAATATTATACGGGTTTTTCCTATTAAAAAAGGCGTCAAAAACAATTATGGTCGCGTTAGGTACAAGCACCGGACTAAAGTCAGACTTAAGTCCGTGGTATACAACGTAAAAACATTCTGTACAGTAATATTGTTCTGTGCCACATAATATTATGTCCCAAAATAATATTTAACATTTAAATAAATATAAGTAGTCGAGTACGATAAGTCGCGTTCCCTGCGTAGTGGTTTTATGACGATTTATCGAGTGGTTTTTTTTTTTCGTCGGATTATTGTAATTGTCGCTGCGCTCCCGATAAACATAATGCAGACGGAATTTTATCCGAATTGGTCACACCGTTCTTATTCTTCGTTATCGTTCTCAGCGGTCACACTGGACGTTGTCGGGGGGGTGGTAGGGCGGGGAGCGGCCGGCCGATAACACACGACCGAAAGTAAAGTCGTGTGTCCGTCGATTCGTTTGAATCGGTTTTCGTCGTTACATTCATTTCGGCACCGGTCGCCCGACGTCCTCGGAACAGTCTTCATCGTTGACGATTTCCGATTTCAGTCTCTAAAGCACGTTTTTCCGTGTCGAGATATATCGATCGACTATCCGCTTCCCAGATTTCAACGTCATGGCGCCGAAAACTTCCAAACGCAGCGCGTCCGAAGACTCGTCTTCCGATTCCGGACCCGACGACGTGAGTTTTGTTTTTTTTTTTAAATGTTTGGCAACGAAAATGGCGTACCGTTTGCGCTTGACGATCCTCGGGGCCGGTCGTATTTTAGGGTTTTCATCCCGCGATTTTATTTGTCGCCGGTTCGAGTCGGGGTGTTCAGTTTATTTTTCAAGTATTACGATTTTTGACCGTGTCCACGTGGTTAATTTTGTTGCAAAAACTATAGGTACGCTTAACCAATCTCCGTCTGTTGCTAAAGCGACCGGTATCAAATTTTTTTTGTTTTTTTGTATACCCGAGACAGCTGTCGAAAACCACCCTGATGACGATCATTAGTGAGGGGTGTGGAGAAACAGACAACGTGTCGGAGTAAAGTCCCAACGGTAGTTTTATATAGGGAATCCAAAAGATTCAAATCGCGATGTAATCGTAGAACCGTCAACTCGAGATTAGCGTTTGTCATAAAATATGCTGCTTTTTAATGAAACACTCTGTTTTAACCATCCTGCGTACGTATTGAACAGAAATATATGTGCCATCTATGTACTTATCAAAAATAATTAATTTGATAAATGTAATCGCTGTCGATATTACAGTAGATAGTTACCTGCATAAATATGTTTTTTGAAAAGTGCAAAATCACCTAAAATAGGATTTCACTTAAAATACTGTTACGAGATATTGGATATGGGTCACAGATAACTTTAAGGTTATTTGTGACAAAAATGTCACTTTGAAGGAAAATTGACACTAGGGTTTATAGGTAATATAGATTTTTTTGTCAAACAGTTACGTACTATAGTTTGCTTTCCAAAAACTGGCGCATAAACATGATGACAGCGCGGACGGTAGACAGACTGAAAACCTGAAAGCCAAAACAATTCTCATATTTTTCATAACTGATAAGAGCAATACATACACTTGGACACGTTTGGTTAATAGCTTAAATACATAATTTCTTTACCTAATTATCCACCTGTGTAATGAAATTTTTTGTTTTAGCGTAATCCACCTCCAAAAAAATCCAAGCCTGCGGCCAAAGCAAAATCAACCAAAAGTAGCTCTAATGAAGAAGAAAATTCTTGGTCACTAGATTCAAATCGTTTTATTAAAGTTAGCGAGTTTAAGGGCAAAGTGTATGTTAACATACGCGAATACTATGAAAAAAATGGAGAGTTACTTCCATCCAAAAAAGGTAAATAACCTGTTCTTCATATTTGTGTTAATCATTTGTATTTTATCGTGTATTAAACTGTGTATGTTTTCAGGGATCTCTTTGCCTGTGAGTCAATGGAACAAGTTGAAGAGCTATATTGATGAAATTCAGGAGTGTATTGAAACATTTTAATAATTCATTGAATTTCTGTTTATCCTGTTTTAATTTAATCTGTTTTTTTCAACTTTATTAAGATCGAAGTTTTTGTAATTGTTACTTCGATTTCAAAGAATTAAGTTTAATTTTGATTGTTTATAATTAATTTGTACATAAAACAATCGATACTCGGCCTAAAAAAAAGTTTTGTATGTTATGCTCTTAAGCTAATAAGTATTTATTTAATCATGATTTATTAATTGTAATATTAAATTAGTAATTGTAATGGCATATTTATTTTTTATTTTTTTAACACCTTTATTAGTAGAGTTAGAATTTGAAATAGTTTAATATTAATTTAATAACCAACAAAACTAAAAGTTATTGGTGTAAAGGTGATAAAACTACTAAAGAAAACTTTTCCCTTCTGGCCCATGAGTCATGACAGAATGAACTATAATATAATAATATTATACAAATAAATAAATATATATGTTCAGGGCTGATAGCGAGTCACTTAAGTTACTTTTTAAATTTTTTTGTCTCTTTTTTTCATGATATTTGTAACTATTCAGAAACAATTTGGTTAAATTTTACCACAGTTTCTGGTTTAAATGTATTGTAGTTTTATTTTCAAAGGCTAATGCAAGATTTTGTTTTTGATCAAGTTTTTTATAGACGCCTTACAGTTCTTATTATGCCACTATAAGGTACAGTCATGGCTCCCGAATCCAAATATTACCTTATTTGAAATTCATTTTAAAGTTTTCATTATCTCAAGTCATATGTAGTCAAAACTAGTTAGTGACCCACTCACCACCCAGTAATTTGCTATAATAATTGTTTACATTGTTTATGATCTATTTGCTATAGTATACAAACAGTATTTGATTTAGGCAGTCCCTTTCTTTAAAAAAAAAAAAAAAAATGGTTAAGCGTACCTTTTTAAATTCAACACACTAAATGGTCTAAATTGTCTCGTATAGACATATCAGTAATCAATATGAATTTCATTTAAATACGCCAATACTATTTTTTATTCCAAGTACACAACTAATACAAATACTGGTTTATTGGTACAATTATTAGGATAATACTCAAATATGTTTAACAAATGGGTATCTTCATAACATTGCGGATAAATGATAGAGACTAGTACTTCGAAAGCAATTTGATTTCACGTCTGAAGTATTTATTTCATAAAAATTATTTACAAATCTGAAATTTAATTATGTTGTATACAAATTTGTTCATTGCAGTACCCTGTTCCAAGGCATTCACATTATTTTTAATTTATTTATACTTTTTCCACCTTAACTAGGTAACCAATTTTCTGCTGAAAAATATGGCATTTCTTAAAAAAAGGTAACGCCCCCTCTGGAGTCTTGTTGGTTGTGTTTAAAACAGCAGCCATATTTTTTTACTAAAATCTCACTTAATTCACTTTCTTTTCTTTTCGTAGATGTATTTCATCTTTCCAATTGTTCACAGTGCACATTTTGAAGTCAAATATCTTTCATCTTGTTCCTTTAGTTATGTGTGTTAACAGTGGTTTTCTGCATATTTAGTGCAACAATCATGGTCCAAATAGATGATACTCATCAATCTGCCGTTCTTCAATTTCCTTCTCTATAAAATATAAAAGTATAAAATTGCCATATAAAATAAATTAAATTAAAGTCATTAAATAAATAAAGTATTGCCATAATTTTAGTGTTACAATGGTTAATATAAAGCTGATCTTCATCATTTGAATGCTGAAAAAAGCAAGGAATATTTTTTATATATTTATTTTTTTAATATCGTGGACGTAATTTTATTTTATAACAAAACGAGCTGCAGCCCAAAGTACAGAAAATAATACTTAATACTCTTAACAATATCTAACATCTATAAGTTAATATTAATATTGATTCGTTAATAAAAAATTACTGTTATAATGTTCTTCAACAAACTATTGCAAAAACATTTTATGTATTATTTTGGATTACGTATTTTGTAGAAACAGGACTCTTTAATATAATTTCTGTGTAAAAAATGATGTTAAAAATGATCTTAAAAAATGATGACAAATTATTTATAAAATCTAATTTGTCTAACTTTTAGTGATATGCTTAACATATAGCATGTTTTTTTTATAATAATAAAAAATGTGAATAATACTTATGATCAGGGCTCGTAAGTTACACAGTAAAACATGCTGAGTGAGGTACAAATCCGTATCATAAAAATAGTAATAGAACTATAAAGATTGATAGAGCATAATTTTGCATTCTCGACAAATAATAGATTTTTTTGGAATTATTAGTGCATATTATTATTTTATATAAATTAATATTAGAAAAATCAGGTTTGGTAAAACATACTTGAATTCTTTCAGTTGTTGTTTGTTTCGGGTTTTCGTAATCTTATACG
The DNA here is from genome assembly GCA_017140985.1 of Hormaphis cornu. Classification (NCBI taxonomy): domain Eukaryota; kingdom Metazoa; phylum Arthropoda; class Insecta; order Hemiptera; family Hormaphididae; genus Hormaphis; species Hormaphis cornu. Next base: position 20,797,850 of record CM029358.1, on the reverse strand, counting down.
ACTGTATGGATTTTATGCAGTACAAAATCCAGACGAAAGAATAAAAAATTCAAGAACTTTTAATAATGAATACATAATTCTATTTATTTTAATTTTCTACGAGTTGTATTGAATTAAATTTTTTTCACGTATAAATGCTTAGTTTTAGATTTTAGTGCATAAAAATACACATTTTCAAACTTTTTATTGCATATTCTACTGGTTCTTAGCGCATGAACATAATGCAAGGTGTTTTGCTATATAGTAAATTGTTTATTTTCTGTAATTTAAACATTTACAATTTTGATGCTTTTTAGTTTTTTTTTTTTTCCTACAAGTACCAATTCTATAGCAGAACAATATAATAGGCAATAGCTGTAGAAAATACAAAAGTAATTTTGTCTATGTTATTTTTTTATTTGTTTTAGTCTAGCGCCTAATTGAGTTCTTTAACTTTTAAGCCAAAATGTGTTGTTAATTTTCATACTCGTATCCACACTTTTAATGTTAACCCTAAGAAGCGTTTAAGATTTTATTATTGTGGTATTTATTGTTTACCACTGCCTGTTATTTCGTAAATGTGATTTTTGCAAAACTGTCATTTAACTGCTCTAAAACTAATTTAACAAAATGTTCAATGTAGAGGCAAACTGGTATAAATTATAAGTACCTGCAATATAGCGGTTTTAATATCAATATTATGATCGTGGTGTTGTGTATAAAATATTGGAAATAGCGGACAAAAATTTACGTGGGGATATATTTTTCCCCACGATTTTTCAACCCGGGAGATTCGTTAAAAATTTAAAATTACAGTGAAAAATCAAATATGTGTTCGAAAGCGGGATTGTCTACAAATAGCGACGGCGGTGGGCTGTATAACACGGGAAAGTAAAAATTCAGAAAATAGTGTACTAAGAAATTAAAAATAAGGAGAGTATAATTTTATGGAAACGACAAAAAAACCGGCAGAAAATTCGTTAAGAAATTAAAAATTAGGAAAATAATTCATAGGAAACCGGGAATTTTTTTCCTCGAGAAACATACCGTAATGCTTGTTGTAGGTACTAAGGAATAATTTATGTCGGGGAAAATATTTTTGAGGAAAAACAAAATTCTGGACGGTTCCCAAAATACCGAAAATTCCGTTGTCACCACACCCCTAGACCAAAACAGCTCCCCCCGCACCTCCCAAATTTTTTTCAACACTTTTTTGGACCTATTTCGCACACAATTTCAGCGGCTAACGTAGGAATTATTGAAATCAGGATTTTTGTTATCAGAAATCACGAAAAGGGAGAGATAAATTACACCTAAAAATAAACCGAAATCGTGGCACTCGGTTAGTAGCCGACGAGAACGTTCTAGAAGACTCTGGAACGACGCCGCGCGTTCTCGAACGTTCGGCGTGCTATAAAACCGCGCCGCCGCCCGGCGTCCCGGCACAGTTTGTTTCCGAGCGCGCGCGACGTCCGCAACGAATATTCCGTTTCAGTCTCGAGTTTTGAACTAAATTCACTTTTTTGCTATCCACGTTCGTCCCCGAGACTTTCGCGATTTTAGAAGCACGAAGGTGAGTTGGGTGAATTTTTTTAGTTCAGACCGTTACGGTAATAGTTGTTGTTATTTCGATTTAATATAAATGTATTCTTTGTTCGTCTCTGCCTTTTTTTTTTCCGGTTTATTTCAAATGTTGTAGGTAACTCGCCTGTTTAGTGTCAAATTTCAATTAATTCTTTTTTGTTTTCTGAATTATTGACGTTCAAAGGTGTGCATAGGTACGCGATTTTGTTCGTATAGTGACATTTTCCTTTTATTGTGACTCGTCTTTGAACTTGGTAGGGCATTGTAGACATATGGCTTGGATAGTTACCATATACCTATATAATACAATTTTGTGTTTAATTTATTTTTACTACTAATGTTTTACTTTTTGCCGTATTTTTTGGAAGAAATTTAAAATTTCAATTTTTTATTAATTTTATTTTAATATTTTAGATGTCTCTTTTGCCGTATTTGTTGGAAGAACTTTCTCAACCGACCGTGTACGATCAACATTTCGGTCTAGGTTTGTTAGACGACGATTTGCTGGCACCTCGTCACCGTGCCTACTCTCGCTATCCAACTCTGTTGCAACTGCAATACCCAAGACCATTCCGCTTGAGCTCTGCTGCTCAGAGCGGATTATCCAACATCCAGAATGACAGCAAGAACTTCAAGGTGAACTTGGACGTTCAACAGTTCAAACCTGATGAGGTTTCCGTCAAGGTGGCTGATGGTTACATAGTCGTGGACGGAAAGCACGAAGAACGCAGTGATGAGCATGGTTACATTTCACGCCAGTTCACCAGACGTTACAAGGTGCCAGACAATGTTGATCCAAACGCTATTACCTCGTCTCTGTCTTCTGATGGTGTGTTGAGCATTGGAGCACCCAAAAAGGTAAATATATATTGCTTTTCTTTTTTTAACGTCGTGTCTCTTAACGAGACATATAAAAACATAGTGTTCTAATACGTGTTTCTATGTTTTAGTCGATCGAAGGTCCCAAGGGCGAGAGGCCAGTCCAGATTGTACAGACAAACCAACCTAGCATCAAGGAATCGCAGAAGAAGGGCAAAGATGGCGGTGAAAAAATGGAAATCAATCAATAATTATGTTCAAACTATCGGCAATTATAGACTTGTTTAAAGACTTGAATTTTTTTTTTATGTTCCTTATTGTAATAAGCAGAAATGCTTTTATTTTTTTTTTTTATGTTTTTTAATCATTAGAATCAAGTTTTAATAATGTGTGGTTCATTAAGTTCAAAATATTTAAATAAAGGTAATAATAATAAGCTAACTGGTGTTTTTATTTTTTTAATTGTAGTGCAGGAAATTATGTGACTAGTAGAAAAATATGTAATTCCACACACCACGGGCTATTATATCACGGTATATTATGGCATTATTATTATGTCAATATTTATTTGACTTGCCTACCGTTGACCTGAACCGTAGGTATTAAAAATAATACGGCCAATTACAGAGTGTACAAAGTTATCTGTTGGCAACAAAATATTTGAAAAGCGTGCGAATAAAAAACAAAAAAAAACTCAAAATATCAGGTATGTAAAATAAAAATGTCGTACTCAAATTCGTACGGGCGCCTTTGTATTCGAATTTTGTTGCTGATCCGGCAGTATTTTCGTACACCGAGTAAAAAAAAAACACGGAAATCGCAAGAACTTGTTATTATTAACAACAATGAGGAAAAAACACGCCACGGTCCACGGACGTTATCGCTGCGCTTATCAGACAACCGTACGATATTGTAGATTTTACATTCCAACGCGAGTGTTTAGAACGTTCAGATTTTTAGAATCCTCCTCTACATTCTGTTTTGTTCCCGGTCCGTTCGCGACTCACGGATGCTCAACGGATATTAACTCGTAACAGTTCACGCTACGAAAGTCGCGCAAACGTTCGTTTTTGAAATTTTTTTTCCCGGCCGAACAAAGAGTCTGATGGAAAAACCGGCGGTCGAGGTCGAGAAAACCCGGGAAGAAGTGGAGGCCGAGCGGAAGGCCAAGCGAGCGGCCAAACAGGAACGGAAGAGGGCGGCGCTCGAGAAACAGAAGGACGACGGGGGACCGGGAAAACCCAAAGGCCAGGAGGCGGCTGCCAAAGGCCGTGTCGCCGACGAGCCGCCGAAGAAGCCCAAATCGGTGAGCAGACACGTTGCCGGGTTTTGGGAGAGGCTCGTATGTGGTTTCACAAGAAATTTACTAACGGTCTAAACGCCGTCCGCGGACGTCCTATCACGAACGTTTGTGTAGATAAATTGGTAAAAACTTTGTCGATTTACGATGTACGCTTTCTGGTTCATTCTGGTTTGTGTCGGCGGTGTTTAGAAGAATAAAAAAAACGAACGTTTTTACGCCGTTCGAGTGATCCACAATCCAATTGAACGACTTCTTCTGTGGGTAATGACTTATACTTACGTTAGACGGTGTGGTTTAGATGGTGCTGGAGGCCAAGTGGCGCTGTTGAAAAGTCACCATCGAGGATCTAAAAGAATATAGCCCTCCGTGGCTGTAAAAGCAGAGTTAATCTTTTTGTTAGGGGCTCTTAACCCGTTAAACTTGTCGCCAGCACTTTTACGTTTTAACGTCACGCTTGACCTCCTTCTTCAAAATGATTCTAGCTACGTGCTTGACCGTTTTCAATACTCCAGTCGGGACATTACTGTTTTCTTTGATATTGTGTTATTTATTTTGGTACTCAGTTTCTACAAAAACAATTATTTAGGTAGGTTGAATTGAAATAAATACTTATTAGAGTATGTTTGAAATAAAAAATGATTTATCTTTTATCTGTCATCGTTATGATAATAACGAATACTCATTTTATTGAGTGATTTACTCTCTGAATCTATTATGGCATTTAAAATATCTTGACGTCTTTGAATATCGGACTATATACATATATATAAACTTATTTTTGTTCATTTTCAGGATGTTTCTAGGGCGACATCACAAAAAAAACAATTAAATCAAAAAACGGAAGCACCTAAAAAGGCAGCCAACGTTCAATGTATCGAAAACAAAGAAAATGTTACTGTAAAAAAAGTAATTCTATGTTATAATATCACCAGAAAATACCAGCTCAATGTCAATTATTTTTTATTACTTTAGACCGAAGAAGTGACACCTTGTAAAACTGTTAATTTAATTAAAAAACCTCTAGGACCAATTACACACAAAGTTAAACTGTTCAATCATCTTTATATTGATTCAACGTCTCTATTAACAGATAATAAACTAAAGTAAAGAAAATCCAGATACATTTAAACAGCAGAAAACTGTGTATACACCGGACAGCCATTTTAATCTTGTTTTTCTTTCCATTTATCTAGGATTAATTCTGGGAAAGTGCATCCAGCTTTTATCAAACTCGGAGTCCAAATGAGAACTTGCGTAGTGGTGGGTTCTAATTCTAGATGTCTTGCTTTCATATATGCTCTAAGGCAAGTATGTAGAAAATACTGGTTTAATTTACTATCGTGTAATATGATTTACTCACGAGTGTTTTTTTTATTTTAAGACAATTTCAGATTTTGTGACTCCTGAACATAAACAATTTTCTAGATCTTTCGAAGAACACCTTGTCCCAGCTATCGATCACTTAATGGCTTGTAGACCGTTTTCGGTATCCATGAACAATGCATACAAATACATTATGTGGCATGTAAAAAAATTACCAAACAATATTTCAGACGGCCATGTAAGTTTGATTGAACATTTTGATTTTTTTTTTTATATATATATAACAGAGTTACACGGCATATTTTATTTATTTTTGACAGGCCAAAGAAAAGTTAGAAATCCTTTTGAACAATTACATTTACGTCCAGATACACATGGCGTGTAAAGCCATATGTATCGCAGCTCAAAACAAAATTATAAATGGAGACGTTATACTCACTTATGGATAGTAAGTATTTTTTCAATATCCTTGATTGATATTAATTTCTATTTATCTAGAGATCATAAAAGTAACGAATATGATTACGCAGTCCACTGTTGTTAAAATGGTAAACGTGTAGTTTTTGAACATGTTGATTGTTCTTAAAATATATTTTAATCTGAAAGAGAATCATATACTTAACAATATTGTACAGCAAATTATGATGTTTCGTTCAAAGTCTAAACAGCATTAAGTGTTAAAGCTTCTGTTATGAATCATGTTGTGTTAAAGCCTGAAGGCTTTGCTTATTATTACTTTTATAAAGTGTTAAACAAAAAGTGGTTGTGCAAATTGTTGTTTGTTTATATATGCCTCAAAAACAATTATTAATTTTTCCTCTGTAATAGTCCCACCTCAAATAACATGCTTTTAACTTTGTTTATTTAAAACTATAATTGTTATTATTTATTTTTAATGCATTAATTTACTAACTACCTCCTTCAAAAATCAGCCTAAAATACACAGTGTTCAATATTAGATGGTATTTTAAAAAAATATTTAAATTGTTATTTTATACTTGTGAATAAGAAGAAAAAATATTTCGAATGAAAGAAGTTTCATTTTTTATTATGGTCTACAATAATTAAAAATCTTAATTTGTTTGCCATGTACATCGGGGGGGTATTGGGGTTTTTTGTATAAATTTTTAAAATGTTTATGCTATATACTTAGGGATTATAAGGATACACTTACCTATACTAGGTGTATTATGTTTTGGTGAGTTACATTGTTTTAAAAAATGTTTGAATTGTAATTATTTTATGTTATAAAAATAAAATAACCAATTCAAACATTTGTTTTGCCAATATTTTACTCTATATCAATATTAGCCTGTACTGAATTAAGCACAATTAACAGACCTTTGGTTGGTGCGTATTGCTTAAGCTATATGTTAAAAAATGTGTCAAAATTAAATAAAAACAGTAAAATATGTACCTAGTCACTTTCCACGTAGGGTCTGTGTACAATTTTTAATTATATTTAAAAACACTATCCAATGTCAATGTTACTATAAATGTGTTTGTGGTGTATGTTAAAATTAATTTATAATTGAGTTACAA
>CM029358.1:20750720-20791200 GCA_017140985.1 Hormaphis cornu | reverse complement strand
TATTTTTTCAATATCCTTGATTGATATTAATTTCTATTTATCTAGAGGTTATAAAAGTAACAAATATGATTACGCAGTCCACTGTTGTTAAAATGGTAAACGTGTAGTTTTTGATCATGTTGATTGTTCTTAAAATATATTTTAATCTGAAAGAAAATCATATACTTAACAATATTGTACAGCAAATTATGATGTTTCGTTCAAAGTCTAAACAGCATTAAGTGTTAAAGCCTGAAGGCTTTGCTTATTATTACTTTTATAAAGTGTTAAACAAAAAGTGGTTGTGCAAATTGTTGTTTGTTTATATATGCCTCAAAAACAATTATTAATTTTTTCTCTGTAATAGTCCCACCTCAAATAACATGCTTTTAACTTTGTTTATTTAAAACTATAACTGTTATTATTTATTTTTAATGCATTAATTTACTAACTACCTCCTTCAAAAATCAGCCTAAAATACACAGTGTTCAATATTAGATGGTATTTTAAAAAAATATTTAAATTGTAATTTTATATTTGAATAAGAAGAAAAAATATTTCAAATGAAAGAAGTTTCATTTTTTATTATGGTCTACAATAATTAAAAATCTTAATTTGTTTGTCATGTACATCGGGGGGGTATTGGGGTTTTTTGTATAAATTTTTAAAATGTTTATGCTATATACTTAGGGATTATAAGGATACACTTACCTATACTAGGTGTATTATGTTTTGGTGAGTTACATTGTTTTAAAAAATGTTTGAATTGTAATTATTTTATATTATAAAAATAAAATAACCAATTCAAACATTTGTTTTGCCAATATTTTACTCTATATCAATATTAGCCTGTACTGAATTAAGCACAATTAACAGACCTTTTGGTTGGTGCGTATTGCTTAAGCTATATGTTAAAAAATGTGTCAAAATTAAATAAAAACAGCAAAATATGTACCTAGTCACTTTCCACGTAGGGTCTGTGTACAATTTTGAATTGTATTTAAAAACACTATTCAATGTCAATGTTACTATGAATGTGTTTGTGGTGTATGTTAAAATTAATTTATAATTGAGTTACAATCGTGTCAATAATAAATATAATAAATTAGAAACAAAATTTTATACTTTGAAAGTGAAAACTAAGTAAACTTTGACCCTTGAATAGAAAAAAATTATTTACAACATTAGTAAAAATTAATTAAAAAACTAGTCTCTATTTACAACAACTATATTATCTAATTACAATTTTTCAAATACCTATATTGAACAATTCTTTTGCAGTTCGTCATTAATTGAACAGATTCTAACGGAAGCCCATTCCAATGACAAAAAATTCAGTGTGATTGTGGTAGACTCTGCACCGTGGTTTGAAGGCCGGCAACTGCTCCATCGTCTCGCGCGCAACGATATTAAATGCACTTATGTGCTCCTTTCAGCCACCAGTTTTATCATGACCAAAGCTACAAAAGTGCTGCTCGGTGCACACGCGTTACTCGCCAACGGCTATGTAATGGGCCGAGCGGGAAGTTCTCAAATAGCATTAGTGGCCAAACATTTCAATGTACCCGTTTTGGTATGCTGTGAAACATACAAGTTTACAGAACGTGTTCAGACCGATTCAATTGTTTTCAACGAACTTGGTGAGAAACTCGTCGTATACAACACATTGAACTGGTTAAAAATGTATTATCTTTTTAGGGGACGAAAAAGAAGTAATGCCCAAAGAACAATGGTTGAATAATCGCTATTTAACCCCGTTGTGTCTTAGATACGATGTGACTACTTCGGAATTAATAACCGCAGTAGTCACTGAAATCGCCGTGTTACCTTGTACTAGTGTTCCGGTTGTTTTGAGGGTACGACCTAACGAGTATGGAATATGTAACAAATGATACGAGTCAGGTGTGAACATAAACAGCAAAAAATAAATAAAAACATGTGTTTTTCAATTTACATTGATATTTTAATAAGATAATATAATTTTTCTGTTGTACAATGTTCCTGATGTAAATGTATATTTATTGCTTTTGCAGTATCGGTTAACAGTGTTGCGTGTCTACTTCTTCCCTAACTATATCCAAAGTAGAATAGTTGCTAGAGTACAAAATAAATAAGCTAAATATTGGTTTTACAAGTAGGTACAACATTTAAATGCCAGGTAACAATGTCTTCGGAACAATCTAATTTATTATAATAATTCAATGTATACAAATTGTGTAATAATAATGTAATATAATTAAAAATAATAATTAAATAAGGTAATTTTTTACAAAAGTACGAAATATTAGATTCGATTCTTAAACTAATTGTATGATACAAGTTAATTTTAAAACACAGTTAAACATTTGTTCATTACAAAAGTGGTTTTCATGTTTTTGTTATCTCTTTATTCACAGAGAATTAAACTGGTCGCAATTATTTTAAAAAGAACGTATCAATGTATTAAAATGTATAGAGTTAATCAATTAATGTTTTAATGGCGTGTATGTATGTATTGCTGTAGACTAAGATAACCATTGGTTCAATTTGAAGAGTCAAATTATATTCTACTAACGAATACTATTGTTATTTAGCCCGCTCCCTGAAAAATAATTCTAGTAGGTATTTTTCTTAAAAAAAACCAAATTTCGCCTTGTGTTTGTTTGCGCCTCAGTCTACACTATACACGTTTAATTTTGAATTATTGAAAATCAACTACGAGGAAGAATCTGTTATCATCTAAGCGTACTCTTTACATATTGTATACCAATACTTTGTGTGCACAGTGAGTGCAAATTAGGCGCAAATCCAAATTACGCGGTGTACCACCACCTCAAGGTCATATATTTTCCTCACCAAGTGTATAGGTGCACCCGGCCATCAGAACGCTATCATGACAAGACAATTAAATGTGTCGTGGGCGGTATGTGGATTTCCGACGCAATGTGGTTGCCGCCAACCTGCACTCTCTTGGTGGTACACAGAGTATAGCTTAACATTTATTCTTAAAAAAAAAAAATTAGTCAAGATAGTGAAACTAACCAAAAGAACAACATTGATAATTATATTTACGGTTATAAGAAGCTAATTTATATTGTTTATCATTATTACACATACACCGGATACAATCTTTATTAATATTATCTAAACCTAACTTAATAAAATAATAGAAACATTCGGCAATATTTTACACCGTAGTTATTAAATATAAATACGTAATACATTGTCTTCCTAAAAAATCATGTGACGAGTCGAGGAAAAAAAAAACGTATACCAACAAACAAGTTAATAAGGCCAATGTACTACAGTAACGATCAACCGTAAAATGTACAAATGTTGACAAACGCCTCACTCTGTGTCTATCGATCCACAAGTTACAATGTTTTATGAAAGAATTGAACAACAATCCTAGTCAATCACTATGACGTACACATATTATATTTAAGTATAAACCACTCTCAAGCCTACACTTTCATTCTTGATTAATACACATTATGACGAGTAAAATAATATTGCATCAATATTTACAAAGCATAAAAAACAGTTACAGTTGCGCTTAGTGCATGCACTCTCTCATATTTTGTTAATATAATATTAATCACTACACAATGTTCACATTAAAGTAGTATTAAACTATTTCTAAAAAATATTTACAACGCGGATTATTGCCAATTATTTTCAAATTTGAATCATACGAAAACCTTTAAATACTTAATTAGTATTAATTAGTCAACATTTACTTTAAGTACAGTTAATATACACCTCATGATGGACTGAATACATTATTAGAGGTAATTTATTGGTTCTCTAATACAACCAATTTGTATTCCAGACTTTCTTCGGTACCTTTCTCAATAACCGTTTACCCAAGTATAATAAATTGTTTTTATATGTACATCCCATAGGCAGAGTATAAATTTCAGGAACCTACATTTGCGTAGTAACATTTTATACTTAAAAATAATTTTATAAATAAGGTAATCTATTTTAGTATTATTATTAATATTATGTTTCTTAGTGTGTTATTCTTAATGCTACTTTTAAAGTAAATGTGAAATTACAAAGAACATTTTACAATTAATATACAATATATAAAAATATACCTTATCTGTGTTGTTTGTTCAAATCATAATAATTCTAATTATTGATCTAAGTCACTAATTCTGTGGGACATGAATTAATTTCTCATAATAATCTAATAAATAAATCAATTGTAAGTGTACAACATAAAAAAAACTTATGAAATAATTATATAAATAATAACTTGAGTATATTCAAGTGTTAATTGTTTTCTTATTATGTATAAGTTAAAGCATACACTTTAAAAATGCCTTTTATTCAACAACGGCAAAAATAGTTATATTATAACTAGGGATGGGTTCTCGGACTCTTTAAACCTTTGAACATTACAAAATTTGAACAGTTCAAAAGTACAAAAATATGGATGTTCGACCCATACCTAATTATAACTCTACATATCTGAGTACATACAATTTTCATAAATAACTTTGTGTTAGATATAAATTAATAACTAGTAAAAAAAAAAAAAAAACGAACCCGAAATAAAATAATAAACTATAACTATAGTATAATAACTAGATATTTTTTAGTAAAAACTGACAGAATTCATCATGTAATCACTGCCAGCATTTTTTTAAGACTAGTCTCAAACATATTACAAAAATGACATCATCACATTAGATTTTAAAATAAAAAAAAAAAATTATGTACAATATAATTATAACAGAAATAATATTTACAAGTATTAAATATTGATATTTGTAAGCCCAAAATTACACATGTTACTATCAAAAATATGAGTAAAATTTATATAATATATTAGCTCAACTATTTAAATATAATATGCTCTTAAAACGCACCTTAAATAATAATTGTTATACCTACATTAGCAGTATTTTAGATACTACTAAAATACTAAATACTGATGATGTCACAATTGTAAATCTGTCCACGGAGGACCCTGTCTATTAAAAAAATTAATTGAATAGAAAATCAAATATTTTTTGTCAGATAAAACAAAATTATAAACACTTTCTAATTGTATAGAAGAAGTACCTTATCGGTAAACTCGGATGAAAATATGTTTACGCTCTTGTGTTTTGAGGTGGACCCAACATCATAGGTGACAGATGGGTTAATGGTGGAGGGCCGTCTGTATTGTGAGGCGGCGGCCCCAGGAAGCGAGGCCCATTCTTGGTAGTAGGCAATATGCTGATTTCACGAGGGTCAAATCTAAAAACGTTTTGAACTATCATATAAGGTTTATAACTCACAAGTGTTAATGAAGGATATGACCAAAAACAATTTTAAAAGAGTGATTATTCAATTGCTGAAACTAATGAATAATGAGTAGTAATGATTAATGAACAATAAATAAACAAGTTGCAAAAAACAACATGCAATCAAAACAATAAAATATCCTTAAAGAAACAATTAATTGAATAGGAAAAGTTAATTATTATAATTCCAATTAAAATTGGGAGATTATATTAAAAATATATTAAATACGTACATATATAAGAATATTTTTTTAAGCTATTTTAATAATGTTCGACACAATGTTAAATGCCAAAACACTGCTCAATATTTTATTTTCTATTATGTATAATTATTTTTTTTTTTTTTTAAATAAAACTTGAGAATTTTTTAGTTTTAATGAATTTTAAAACTGTCTTTTCCTTATGTAGTAAGTACTCAATCATAATTGTTTTAGCTGTAGGTATCAATTTTCAATGGGTCAAGTACTATACATGTATTGTTCTTACAAATTTTTATTTTTTTAGGAAACACTTTTAGGTAGTCGAAAATTGATTTGAAGATTACATAATATAATCCCTCTAAATATAGGTAATTGGATAGAGATGGAAACATTTTTTTGCTTCATATATTTTTAGTTAAGATAAAAATTTCTCAGTTTTTAAACAACTTGGAATTTTCACACAATAATACTAATATCCCAATAGAGCAAATAATTCAAAAATCCATCATTATAATTATTATTAAATTGATAGGAAAACCAGTATAAATTTTTCAAGGATCTAAGTCACTTTTCACATGTTCAAAAAAAAAATTATATTTTTTATTAAAAATTACAATTTTTAGTTTATTCTCTCTATTAAGATAACTACCATCATTAAAGTTAAATAATTATTATATTAGTTGAAAAATTGAACAACATTTTCTCTTTTAATACATTAAAATAAATTTGTGTTTACTATTTTTAGACAGTAAATTTATTCCTTTAACTGGGACAATTGAGTACTGAAAAGTATAATAAAAGATAGTGAGTAAATAGTCTACGATTTTGTTTTTAAAGTTTTTCACGGTTAAAAATTAAAAAACATACCTTATGCTAGAATAGTTGGCGTCCGCCGATTGCATGTAGGAACTGTGAACTGGCTCGTGGTCAGTGGCCGTTGCTGCTGCTGCTGCAGCGGCAACATTAAATCGGTGGACTTTGTTGACGTGTCTGACTAAGAAGCATCCCTTCACAAAAGCTTTGCCGCAAAATTGACAACAATGTGCTGCTCCTAGGTCATGAGATCTAAGGTGCGTGACAAATTGGATCTTAGAATTAAACGATAGCTGACATTGTTCACAAACGAACGGTTTTTCTGTCATGTGACTCCATCTAATTTCATTAAACAATAATTATAAGTTTGGCATCCAAAATGGGGTTCACAAAAAATAAAACCATACTTGTGGGAGATAACATAGCTTTTCACCGCAAATGTTTTCTTGCAGATGTCACACGAATAAGGGCGCTCGCCTGTGTGCACTCTTTTATGAATGTTTAAGCTACTCTTTTGAGAGAACTTCTTTAAACACAAATTACACTGATAAGGTCGTTCACCAGTGTGAGTCCTCATGTGAACCTGGGAAAAAAAATTCATTACTAACCACGTTCAAAAGTTACTACATGTTCAAAATTAAAATCATTATACGATTATAGATTTATGTTTGTACATTTTAATTTGTATTAAACAACATACAACCGTGTCACTTACTTCCAAGTATGGTTTACGACAAAAACAAGCTTCGCACTGGGTACAGCGGTACGGTTTGTTGTTTGAATGCGATTTGAGATGTACATAATAAGACGACGTGGACGCTAGAACGCGTCCGCATATTCGACACGCTTGGGGTTTGGACCGCGAAACCGACGTGGTGGTGGGCACAGGAGTGCTGGACGGGAGATCGTCGCCGTTCACTACGATGGACAAAGGCGGACTGCCGCAACTGCTGTTCTGGTCACTGATGACGTTCTCGGCCACCAAGCAGGGTCGTATCTGGTGCAGATAGGACACAAAAACGGACGTTTGTTAAGAAACAGGTTTTGCGTTAATATAACACTAATTTATTGAGGAGATTTAAAACTAGATGTGCAATTCTAAAGTCCTATATTTATGCAGTGTTTCTTTCTGTATGTAGTATATGGCTTAATTATTAGTTAAGTAAGTACTCATGTTAACTTTGAGAAAAAGCTTTGCAATGAGACACACGAGTCTTGGATCTTAGTCATTATGACATCCACGGTCACAAATTTAAGAACTGGTCTGTATTAACCATCCTGTCCCTAAATACCCAAAGTTAACAGATCACAATCCTTTTTAAATACACCTAGGGGGCTTTGGAGTACTCTCCATAGCCCTAAAAATTGCATACACGCTTTTCAATCTACAATTAAGGGTGGCTGTCCGGCCCCAGTTTTAGAGAATAGCTTGCCAGTGTTCCGTTTGCGTTATAGGAAAGCCCAATTTGCCTAGAACCGGACTTTAATGAATTACGTATATATTTTGCCTTTGTACAAAAATACGGAGAAAAATGTTTAGTAGAAGAACAGTGCAGACAATAGGCAAATGTACTTATAAAAAAAAAAGAAAATTTCTGCTTGGAGATTCTATAGATCATCACTATTGCTTAAGAATAGTTATTTGTTAGTAGTTTTCATCACGCACCAAACACCACATTTTGTTGTCGACAAAAGCCAGTTGGGTTTAATACTTTGACTGAAAACTTCTAACGTGCATATAGGGTCATAAAACGATAACACAGGAGGTGGTTTGCAGAAGAACACTTACAATGGTGATACAACAATAATATAAGATGAACAGAAAGATAGTAAGGCAAGATATTATAATCGCGTAGGGGCCCATCCCTGGGTACCCATAACTAGCTTTCGAAAAAGGCCCATCCTCTGACTTGGACGTTCCAAACCGTAAACTAACAGGTACTACTACAGCTAAGCACAAAAATGAAAAACGGTTGAAAACAAATTGGGCAACGTTATAGCGTTTCGTTCGTTCCTCACGTCGACGAGTTCACAGATTTGCGGAACATATTTTTTTGGCTTCATAACCCGAGATCGATGGGGACAAACGCGCGTTCTCGGCTGCCCAGGTATAAAAAAAAAAACATCCGGCGTCTCCCCGCGCAGCGCGCGATTCAGAGGACACGCGCGCGTGGTTGAGGAAAAAACACCGAGCAGGGCTGACCTCGGAATCGACTTTGATGTTCTGCTTCTGGAGCCCGAGCTGTTGCATGTACTTGACGGCCGCATCGTGTTTGCCCAGATACTGCGGCTGCTGTTGCAGCTCGTACTCGGACGCCGTGAAGTGCTGCTGTTGCGCCTGCTGCATGGCGTCCGCGACTCGTTCTCTTCACCGGGCACGACTACTAGCTGGCGGCCGGCATGACCTAAACGCGACTGTCACAGACGGTATCGTTATAGCGGTCAAAGGAGTCGTCCCGGAGTCGGGACGGAAAACCGTCGGCCGACATGGCCGGTTATTTGATTTTTTCGCGTTCTCACCTGTTCTCACCTCGTCTCCGCGGCGGCGGCGGCGGCGGCGGCGTCGTTACCGGGTCGACGACGGAAACCTCGGCTGCATGTTCCTGGTGTAACCGACTGGTGTGCGCCGCGACGCGATAACGTTACGAAATCGTTTTTCTATTGTTTTTTTTTTTTTTAATTTTCCGCCGCCCGTCGGACGCGGTACGGCGAGAGAGAGAGAGCGAGGAGCCGGTCGAGAAAAAAAAAAAAAAAAAAAATCAAAATATTTATATTTTGATATTACGACGCCGCCGTATCATGCACGTTATTATTATAATGTCGTTATGTATTTATTGTACGCGCACATATGCGCGCGTGTGTTTAATAAACACGCGCGATATGTATATATAATGTATAATATTACGCGGCGGCGGCGGCGGCGGTCGGATAATATTATTATAATGCACAATAATATTATATATGCGTTAAACGTGATACCGAGGCGCACACAGGTATAAACACTGTATAACGGTATGTATATGTTATTGCACTACACGACGACGACGATTATTATTATTATATATGTAAAAATGAATGTATGTGTGGCGCGCGCGTATTATACACGTATGGGGTACGAGAGCTACCTATATAATAAAAAAGAAGAAAGGAATGCTGCGGCGGCGTCCGCGTCTACGGCGGCGTTAGTGTTGCGCGGCGGCGGCGGTGGCTCGCGGGGGGGAGACCGCCGCGGCCGTCTCCGTCCGGTCGCCGTGCAGCAGCGGTCGTCGGGTAAACGGGGTCGGGTGGGTAGGGGTGGGGGGGAGAAAAGGAGAAAGGGGGACAAAAAAAAAAGAAAAGAGAATCGCCGCGAGCGCGTCGTCTCCGCCGCCGCCGCCGGCCCTCGCGCGCAGCGCCTCCTGTAACACTATATATATATATATTATAATGGTAGGCGCGGCGAGACGACGACGTTCTGTCGTTTTTCCTGTGCAGCTCGCGCGGGTGCGTTTCCGTGGTGGAAAAACGTTTTTCCGAAAACACCACAGGCGGATTTCGCAAGACGACAATTGTTTCTTCACGTCTTCTCGGCTCTCTATCGGTCGTTTTTATTCCCGCATCTGTCGACCCCCCCCCTCCCCGGGTCGTACCGGTGATTTCGTTGTGTCGCGAATCGTGTCGCGTCGTCGCGCTCGTTTCGGTCACGGCCGTGGCGGGGCGGGGGGTGCGGAGAGTAGTATCGTGCGCGCGCGGAACGCCGCTACCGCAGCGGCTGCCCCCCCCGCGCGCGCGGTCGACGACTCGAATTCGCCAATCGTGGAAGAAACGATCGAACGCGTTCGGTTATTTCTAGGTTATGACGGCGGCGGCGGCAAAGTGAATTTCAAATTATTATTTTTTTTTCCGCGTTGCTGGATCGTTTCTGGCGCGGTTTAGCGCGAAAAATTTGCCGACCGAATTCACGTAGATTGCGATCGAAAATAAATAAATATCGAATAAAACGAGCGTAAACACAACGACTCCGTGTCAACGTGTTGCGATTGTTCTTCGCTGTGCAAAAAATTGAAAAAAAAACCACCCCCATTCGCCTCGTCGTCGCGAATCTGGTCCGCCGTACTTCTCCGTTAAAACCCCGTCTTTCCGCGTCTGTATAATCGACTGCGCCAGCCGGCGCTTGTTCGATCATTTCTTCTACGCCGGTCTGCCCGTGTCCTTCGAATATTTTTGTCACGAACGAATTGTGATTTCGCGAGGTTTTAAATCGAATCGATTGAATCCGTCCTCCTGTTGAGTGATAAAAAAAAAAACCGCCCGATACCGTCAAAACATAATCCAAATGACTACTGAAACAACCGAGTATCAAAAATCAGCACCGTCGTTTTCAGCGTACACGAAAAAATAGCGGTTCGATGCTGCGTGTGGACGTTGGGGTTTAAAATTGACCGCGTTGTTGAAAATAAAATTTCACGATTGTTTTTTTGTAAAACAATCAAAATTTCAACAACAAAAAAACTTCATCGAAAGTGTATATTACCGTTCTGAATTTTAATAACTTATCGAAATTGATTGATTCCCGTTTCATTTACGAAGGATTCCCTACCGAGCCAAAGATAGCCCACTGTTATAGAAATATAACGTATATAATAACGCACTCGGGGCGGAATTCGATGTATAACTTAATTGAATGTTCCCCAATTCTCCGTGTACAAATATAATACCGAAATTTAAAGAAGTCGCGCTCTACAAAACGTTATCTTCTATTTAATAAAAAAAATCGCAATATTTTTTCTCTGAACTATAGCTATTGTATGTTTATACGTGATTATATTATTATTTGTTCACGCGTTTTTAAAAATCAATCAGTTTTATTGCAACGGTTATTCACTCTATGTAGGTATCTACATTGATTAGTTAAACTCCAAAACACTTCCTATATACGTTTTAAAAAATTATGCAGTATGCATACTTGCCCACTTTGTTTTACTGACTTGTCAATTATCGTTAGTAAATTTTTAATCGTACACACAAATTATAATTAATAATAATAATTATTACACCCGATTTGCATTGTGAATTTGGCGCGTAACATTTTCAAACTAAATTTTTTTTCCACCGTGCACGTTAAATGCAATATGTTATACAGTTTAGATATTTATTACATATTTAGATTAGCTTAACCTATACCTAGTGATAACACTTGATTATTGGGTAGGTACCTACGTCGTAACTCGTAATAGTTGCTGATTTTGCGATTTTTACTTATGCGTTTTGTCAGTGTTTTTTTATTGGTAAGAACATTAATCAAACTTATTACCATCGAGCTTTATGATTAAATATCGTTGTTAATAATTATAATGTTAAGTAAAAATTTTAAATTTATGTTAAATTTCAATGATTTTGTTAGCACTCACGCCAACGTTGAATACACCAGTTCTCATCCGATCACTGAAGTTATTAAATAATAACATTTAATAACATAACAATTTCTACATGCTACAACTCCAAGGGCACTATAAAATTAGTAGGGATACGCTTAAATATTTTGAAAAATTTCCTAAAAGACCCCTACGATTCGAGCACTGGGCTTAAAACACAAAATTAGGAAAGTGCCTAAGCTATTAGGCTTGATTTTAGATTCTAAGAGTAGCAAACGTCGATTAATTGCATATTGTTATCAATACTATTATCAACAATTATTTACATTGATTTAAAGTTGATGCGCATTGTAATGTGCACTGCGTCTGAAAGGGTTAAATATGTATGAAACCCAAAGTATGAAGTACTTGCTCCCAGTTTTAAGAATAATTTTTGTGCCCACACACCAAATTATTCTATCGATAAATTTGTCAATTTAAAAGAAAGATCACAGCAACAGAGCAACAGAGCTCGTTGTCTGGGCGCCTTTGGGCTGTGTTATAATTTTTAATGTAATAAGAGCGATAAATCTATTTTATTGTAATTGTTGGCAAATTCGCTTAAGTTTTCGCCAACGACCATACCACGTTGAATACACCAGTTCTCGTCCGATCACTGAAGTTAAGCAACGTCGGGCGTAGTTAGTACTTGGATGGGTGACCGCTTGGGAACACTACGTGCCGTTGGCATTTTGTTAATATTGCAAATCTTTTGTTTTGGGAGTGATTTTCGAATCTTAAGCAGAACAAAGTAAAAAGCAAAAATTAAATAGTAAAACATTTCCCGTGACTTATTTTTTGGCTACCCTCACGTGACCTGGAGCGATTCCGTCTTCTTTTTTTTTTTGTTGGTCTTGGCCAATTTGGTCGTTTATTACCTCGGGGAAATCATAATTTTTTGAATTTTACTCGAATATAATTTTTATTATTTTCCAACGATAAACATTTTACGCACGCCGTTGGGACATTCGGGCAGAACTGACCTTACTTAAATTGAAGAATTTTTTTAACTCTTTTAGTATTTTCTCGTTTTTGGGATTAATTTTTTTTAATAAACTTATTTTTTCACCCGACAACGGAAGGTTATATGTGTTTAGTAGTGTTCTGTGTGCGTGTGCAGTGCTGCATTTAGAGGTGTTGCCGGGGGTGCACCGCGACCCCTAATGGTCCGAATCCCACTATTTAAAGGATCCTTTTCGAACATGACTAAAATATTTACTATTTTGTACTACCCACTAATTAATACGGACATTAGTTTATTATGGGAGTCTTTCTCTTTCCCGCCCCGGATCCCACTTCAATCCGCGGTTAAAGTATTTATAAAATGCCATTGAATCGACGGTCGGTTTTTTTCGACTTCGAGATTATTAAAATTAAATTTGTTTTCTGTAAACAGCCGGAAGGGTTGTAATAATGCTTCAATATTTATTTATAAAAGTGGTGCCAAAAGAAGTAAGCTTAAGAACTTTAGTCCCTAAACAGGGGTCTAAAATAAGGTAATCCAAAATTTGAATGGCACTTTTCATCTTTAATTGCGGCACTGTGTAAAAGTGTTCTCTCATATCTTACATAATAAATTTATTACTAAATACGGACTGATTTCAACAAATGAGGCGTCTACAAATCAACTACGTAAATTGAAAAAAACTTCATGATTATTGTTTTCCAAAATTATTCACTAACGATACCCGCTGTATAGATAGGTACCAAGGAATATTTTACAATCTTATGAGCAAAATGTTAATTAATTCCGAACGATATTTTCGGTTATGAATAAAAATGGTGTATAATTAGTTGCCTATATTCTGTAATAAACAATTCGGTAAGCATAGCGGTTATTTAGCGGCTAGAAATGTTAGAATATTATGGTTTTTCAAATACTTTTTTTCGTTATTTAATACTATTTAATAAAATCCTTTTAAGCGTCAACATATTTATATTTCTTTAGTGAAAAAATAATATTTATAACATTATGTTACGGCAAATTTCGTTTTAGGTACACAATACAACATTTAATATCCGAATCTTAAATAACAATCTATTGTGTTGATTACTCGTTATTTTCCACAAGTATGACCAATTTTCGACAGTTGTCCGACTTTAAAAAATAAAATTGAATTTTTGAGTAGCATTAGCACACCTTGTATTAAATTTTCGATACTTTTTCTGGAAAATTAAATTTTTCTATTGAACAAAAAAAAAAAAACAAATGTGGTTAGGTCCGAAAAAGTTTTTAGTTCTTGTTTTTAGTTTGCGAAAATTTTCAATTTTGCACTTCTATGGCCCCTCGAGGGCTATTATAAACTAAAACGCATTAATTGAAGATGATTGTTATACCTAGTGTCACAATATATACATTGAGCAAACGTTGTCCGTGGGAAAAACAGCCGAAATTATTGTAACCGATCCTTATTTTAGCGGAAAAACAAACAAGCAGACCGCGAGCAAAAAAGCAGAAAAACCGTATTACGGTGATTGTTCGTCGGCTAAATCGCGGTCGGTCGATAATTATTTTTTTTTCTGCTACATTATTAATAATTGTCGGTCGAAACGATAATAATTGCAGTCGCGGCTAAACTGCCGCACACAGAATTATATTTTCCACTTGAGTTCGGAGAAGCATTTTCTGCTGTTTTACGATCCTCCCGCACCGTCCGTCGGCGTCCCTGGAAAGAACACGCTCGTTCCGGCCCTGTTTCTACCCCCGTTTAAGACTTTGGCGCCCCCGACTTTGCTTACAGTTTTAACTTTAATAATTAAATTTATAACTACTTGGTATAAACGTAACGAAAATTTATTTCGTTGTGGCATCAAACCGAACAGGGAATCGTATGGATGCGGTGTTATCGCAAAATTATCAAAAATTTGTGACAACACCTAGCGTTCTTGTTTCGTCATTGGATAAAGCAATATTTTGTCGTACTATATGGACACGGTTAGGGAGCCTATATATACAGTGAGAGTGGTCAACTAACCTCGTTATCGCGGCGCTACGATGCCGTGGAACGCCATTTTCCGGCCAAACGACGCGATTTTGAACGGGGCGATTCGGTATTTCGTATACGTCGTTTGCGGGGTCTTACACTAGCACATCGATCAGCGTACTGTGTACTTGTAGTGAGTCGACCGCTCTCTCGCCGTAGTATTTGTAGGCTCTCTAGGGACGGAGACAAGACCGTGGTGGGTATCGTCGTCGTTCGTAGCGCAGCCGTAAAGTATCGTCTACGGTTTGACCAGCTGCGATATGGTACGTTAGTCTGTAACGTTATTATTACGTTTGAACGTTTATAATTTTTTACGGAATATTTTTTTACGGTCCCCGCAAAAATATTAGCGCCGCCTTAACACGTTCCGGGGACGGGGACCTCCGAACCACCCCGCAGAATCGCGGCCCTGTAATCGAACCCCTCAATGTTGAGCCGTCGCCGACGTCCCGGCTCCGTTCCGGCAGGTCCGCTCCGTTCCAGCCGGCCGTCGCGACGATGACGCGCGCGCGTTGGAAGGGGACGGAGGACGTTACGGCGTCGGGCTCGCTCTGTCTCTGTATTTACAGCGTTGCGTCTCCTCGGCGAGCACGGGCGACCACCACACCGAGACGCTGCAGAAGGCGTCGGCAGTCGCGGCTGAGGTTTCGAATTCGTGTGAACGTTTTTTTGGTTTCGAAAAGTTCGTTGTACGTGCGTACATACATTTTTTTTTTTTTTTACCTCGACCAAGTACATTGTTCGAGTTTCGAACGGCGCAGTTCAAACCGGTTCACGAGTCCACGTTTTTTTTTTTATCCGTCGAAACGTTTGATCGGAACTTTTGTGCTTTTTACGCGCCCGGATCCAACGCGCGCGGATCGCCGCGGTACGTTACGCCGATTCGGTTTCGCGACGTTTAGAAATCGGACTGCGCGTGCACGTAACAGAAAGACGGTTCACATGCCGCGTTATGACGCGAAGTATCGATTGGTACGCATTCGTTTACGAGTGTAAATCAAAGTTTTTCTTCGATACCTGCAATTTATAGTGCAGCATTATAGTGCTGCGACTTAGACTTGACGACGACGACGACGAGCTGTTAAAAACAATACGATTCTTTTGTTGACTATTAAAATTTTTGTAACTCGCCTCGTGCGATCGTTCGAGTTTCCCCGGTCAGATATAGGTCGCTCTAGACTAGGCGCGTAGAGAAGTGTAGTGGTTTGTCAAGCCGAAAAATCTCGATCGGTTCAATTTTTCAACCGTCGTTGACACGGCACGAGCGATTCGTCGTTAACGATTCTCGGATACTCTACAGGCGTACTTGTTTGACGTTCTAACACACACACACTGTCGTGTACAGGTTCTGTAGTGTTCTGCAGAAAGCGGCGACCGCGTATTAGCTGTAGTACCGTAACTGCGGTCATCGATCACCGCCGCGATGGAGCGGCCCGTGACCGCGGTCAGTTCCGCGCTGTGCTGGTCGTACACCGACGCCGATCGCCAGCACCTGTTCCGGGTTTCCCGGCTGTTCATCACGTGCTACTACGTGTACGTGTCCTACTACGGGCTGTTCGTGCTGGATCTGAGCAGAGTCGACCACCCCGTGTGGGGTGATCTCGGCAACAACTGGTGGTGGAAATGCGTCTCCGTGTGGAACCTGGTCAGTAGTACCTTAATACCAGGACCATATGTATATATATAGCACTTGATATTGCATAAATACGCGCTATGATGAATCGTAGGTAACAAAATATGCGCTAAAAGTATTATAGTATTATTAAAAAAAACCGGTAAAATCGCAAAAGAAAATTTTAAAAATTAGATCCTTGAGCCCAGAAACAAACTTTAAGCTTGCACTGTTGCAGGTTATTAAGAACTTCGTAAAAAAATAGTGCAAGCCCTGCTCGTTGTGTACATTGTACAACTTACGTACCGATCCGGGAGACGATTCGTATTTCGTACGATTTATTTTTTTATTTTTTCTGAAATCATAGGCCTTATCGAGAAAAGGTACTGACTTAGAAAATCGGAGCATTATCACTTGAAAGTTGTTCACAGAAAACCAAAAAGAAATGGAGAAAAAAAACATCGTTGTAAAAACAATGCTTAGGCTGCGCTCAGAATCTAAAAAAATGAGAATCAGGGCTCGGCGCTTCTTAACCAGCAAGTGTGCGGCCGGCCATCGATGTAACCACCACAGATCGCAAACGTGTTCCCTAGGTCGGGTCAAGGCCTAACCTAACTTAACTTAACCGATGCGGAGGAACCAAAACCCCATCACGGGAAGTGGTACGCAAGACCACCGCTATAAATAAAAAACTTCCAGTTCCCGCACGTGGTATGACAGTTTCAGGTGGAAATAGATCGTAATTACTGGAGGGGTGTTGATTACTATGTATAAAAAACTAGGTGAAGTTCGCAAGAGTGGTATTAAAATATTGAAAAACAATAAAGTTCTCATTTTTTTTTTTTGAGGACGATGTTAAAAACACTTGGGGGATAAGCTCTCGAAATAGAAAACCTTCGTCGAAACTGTATAGAATACAGCGATTATTTACTGACATTTTTTCTAGAATTTTTCCAAGCTATAATATTATCGACTATCGTATAGTATTTATACGATGAGAAGCCAAATCTGGTAGTGGTATACGTCGCAAACTGCACGAAGAGCCGTTCAAAGTTTCCCGATTTTTTAAACCGTCAAACGTTTTTTCGTTAAACCCAAATGGGTGTTTCAAGTTGTTTGGTTAGGCACAATATTTCGTGGAATTTCGTACCAGGGTTGAACTACTTCTGTATACCTAACCTAGATACACACTATCGCACGATTTATGGGCGACATGGAATCGTAGATAATAATATCACAGTTGATCAAAGAAGATTAATTTTGTTTAGTTCATGGTTTGAATCGAAATACTTCAATGTTTCAAACTATTGTACCTAACCCTACGTATACACACGGGCCTGAAATTTCACCAATCATGAATAAAAATAAATTCGATTTAATTACAAACGTAAGTTGATTGTACAACACTATAATACAGGTAACCTTGCAGACCTTTATATTATCGTTGGTTTTTACACGTATGAAGTCGCGGTGTACGCAACACAGTATTCGGCACCAAAAAACACGTGTAACATATCAGACACAAAAAACAATCTCTAAACGGTCGAAACGTCTCGAGTCCAGTTTGGTCTGTTATAAAATACAAATTGTAGTTGAATAATTTGTTTAGTACGGATACGCGAACGTAATGTTCGTCGAGTTTTGTTTATTTTTCTGAAAAACTACGCGTTTTTGACTTAAGACCATATTACACTAGAGCTGGTACTCTAAAAAATTGACTGTATAAAATAACACGCGAAATGTCTTATTATAATACATTTACAGACCGTTTAGATTTCCGCGTGATAGAAGCATCATGACTTTAAATAGCAAGATAAAAATGTCCAATTTCGACTAGTTACGTGCGTTAATAACTTATAAATAGGTACCGAAAGACAATATCGTTTGATCGTTGGGTATTATGACAAAAAATTTTTTATAAACAATCAAGTACCTATGTAAGCTATTTGTTCTGAATATCTAATTTGAAATAATATTTCAAACATTCAAAACGAAATGAAAACAATTAAAAATAACGCTTGTGTAATATATTATGACGGTGTTTGCGTAACTATGTATAGACTACTATTATAAAAATTATGTGATTCTGTAGTATCAACAGTTCGCAAATATAACAAGACCGGCTTTTTTTTTTTTTTCTTTTCAATAAACATGTTTTCTTAAATTCTTTTGGTTTAGTTATCACTGGTATTTTATACACTGTACCATATTTTTATAGTAGGTACATAAACAAATTTACAGAACTTATAAACATGCCTGAAAATTCATTGGATCTTATAGTATATTAATTTATCATATCGAATAGATAAAATCCAATGTATTACTTAAATAGTTTTTTTTTTACAAAAACGATAATTACATAAGTCTTTTCTATTCAGTTTTCCATAACACATAGGGTGACGTTCAATTTCCATACTTAATTTCTCAACGCGTCAAAATTATTATAGTTTATATAGGTATTATAAACAGAAAAAAAAAAAAAAACGAAAAATTGGTTATTAATCGAAATTCGATATTTTACCAGACACCGACCGACACGATACGTCAAATCTTACAGACTTAAATGTTTAAATTTAAAATGTAATAGCAAAAAAAAACGTATGTGTGCAGTAGCAAATTCACTCGTTACACGTTTGTTGGTTTTTTTTTTTTAAATTTAACAGTGTCAGTGTAATTTTTTATATTTGTTTTCTATACTTACTATTTAATTAAAATTTTTCAATCCACTATATAAGTTTAGTACCTGCTACGTTCTAACAATAAGAGCATATAGCACAACAAATTAAAAACTTTTATCTACTTTTTTTTTTTTTAGAGAGTTTTAAAAAAATATCAATACAGATTAACTTAGAGTTAACAAATGAAATAAAAAAAAAAAAAATTAGTTAAAAGTTAACGAAAAACAAAATAAGTTCACGAGTTAATTAACTTAATTAAAATTGACTTAGCGTCTTAACTTTTTAACTGTTAATTGTGTACGGAGCACAGAAACATGGATATTAAGACAAATAGAAGAAAATAAATTCATTGTATTGGAGAGAAAAATACTAAGAAAGATTTTTGGTCCGGTAAAAGCCGACGAAACTGCCGGATGAGGAATACAAAAAAAAATAAAGAACTAGAGGGACCCAACATATTAGATACGATCCATAGTAGAAGATTACAGTGAGCTGAGCATGCTTGGCGTAGCCAGAACCCACTATATTGCACGTGGTAATGTCAGAGAATCCAGAGGGAAAAAGGCCTCTTGAACGACCTCGACGTGAGATGGGAAGATGCGGTGAAGAGGAATGTGGAATCGCTAAATGGAGATCCGGATTGGAAAGCAAAAGCAGCTGACAGGGAGGATTCGAAGATTGGATGTTCGACGGGATGGTCATAGTGGCCGACAAGACCAAAAGAGAAAGAAAGAAAAGAAAGAAAGAGTTTTTCAACGAGTCAATGCCCAGCCTTGCCTACATATAGGCACGTCATATTTTTATACAATTTTCTAGTTGCATTATATACGACTATATTATAAAGCGAAAATAGTTTTGAATCAAATGCGCAAAGTGTCCGTTCATTAATATTATAATAATGACCGACACCGCAACAATGTTAAAAATTTACAACCTACGTATTTGCGTGCTATGTGTACACAAGTGACGGTGCGCTTGTATAATATATACTGAACGCCGACTATATTTTTACGATCGTTGTAATATGGCCGTTTGCTGACGTGCACGTCCGGCTGGCAGTAAAGTAGGTGACCGAATGGATGGAAAACAAAAAAAAAAACAAAAAAACAAAAAAATTGATTGCTTAGCGAAATGGCATTCTTTTTTTTAGTTTTGTTATTAACATTTACGTACCTAAAAAAAGTCACTTCAAAACGATTAATCGACAACGGATACGAAACGTTCTATTTACCTAACAAAATACGTTACCTAAACGAAAACAACACAGCGAAGCGATTGGCACTTTAATAATTACGTATAGTGTTATAGTGTTGAATTTTCGGAATCGTTGGTTTTGATTAGAAAATTATTATTTAACAAACAGGTTTCCGAAAATTATAGCGAGTACCAGGACTATATGGATCACTTAAAAAATATGATCGCCTATAACGTTCTTTAAGCGCGTTAAAACGATTTAATGTTTGAATTTTTTCAATAAAAAATATACTAACAACGGCTAAATTTTATAAATTACTAGTTTTCCTCTTTAAACTAAGAATGTTCTGTCCTCATGCATTAACTTTTAGTAAAGTGTTATGTAATTATATGTATATTGTAAACATTGCAAAACTCTATCAAAGTGTTTAAATCTTATCGACCGATTTCTTTTGAACAGTTTGGTTTCTACATTTTCGAAAAAAAAACATGCACTCGAATTTTGACACACACAATTTAGATTGTTATTCGTTTTTCTTTCCGGA
Organism: Hormaphis cornu; assembly: GCA_017140985.1. Taxonomy (NCBI): domain Eukaryota; kingdom Metazoa; phylum Arthropoda; class Insecta; order Hemiptera; family Hormaphididae; genus Hormaphis; species Hormaphis cornu. The sequence continues at coordinate 20,770,523 of CM029358.1, read as the reverse complement.
TATTTGAATCCTATTACGAATGTTTTAAATATAATTTTTTCTTAAAAATACCATCAGAAACGGTTAAAATTCAATGTCCTATAGCTGTGATAGATATGCCATTTGTATATTAATACAAAACCATTATTATAACTTAACCTGAAGTTGTTGTTAAAATATAATCAATTCATGACAATTAAATGTAGCGACAAGTATTGGTAAATATTTTATTTTGATTATAATGTATTGTTTTTTGGGGAATTATGGAGATTACGTTGCCTCGATGTTAACTCTCATCATACATTTTCTTAGCATAATTTTTTTTTTATTATTTAGGAAAGGTTCTTAAACCTGGAACTTAACTATAGTGTACACTCTGATGGCGGTAGCTGTAAAAAAATACCCAGATATTACAACTAATAATATTGAGAAAATATTATAATGTCCAATTGTCAAATCTATAATGTTTTTTTTTTTTCAGGTCTTGCAAATTTCTTACTTCATTTATTGTACAGTTTTTGTAGACTTTGCCGGTTCAGGACCGGGAAAGAACTGGATGAAACCGCGACTACAGAGGCACAAAAAAATAAGAGATTTTTTATTCATCAGTCTCGTATTTCCGTTAACGATTGTGAGTATAATTTATTCGTTTTAAGCTTGCATGAAAACTATGTAACTGTATGATACGGTCTGCTATTGCAAATACAATTTCTTTTGATGGCGTATAAACAATAATGGATTACGAGGGTTATAAATTATAACTAACCCGAGAAGTGAGAAATGTTCATTATTAAGAATACATCTACAAAAATAAATCATAATAACCATGTGAAATTTCACATGTAAATATATTTGCGTCTGAACAATAATAATTGTTGTATAATTAAAATATTTAAACGATTTATTTTAGTTAACCACCCACATATATACATTAAAATATATAGTTATTCGCGAACGCAATTCAGAATTATGATGTAAACATTGAATTATTACAAACTAAACGTTGAAAAATTATCACGCTACCTATTCAGATAATTGTTCGATTCAATAATCAAGGTTACTGTGATTATATTGGTTTCTTGATTAATAACTACAAATAAAACATGCTTATTAACGTAGGAAGAGTTTACACGAACTTATCAATACTCAACACGTGTAGTATATGTTATTATATATTACGGTTTACATTATATCTTTAATTAATGAAGTAAAATGTTTGAAATTCAATGTTAAAAACTTATAAATCTATTCTAACATCTTACGAAACGGTTTGAAATAATCGCGTTTCGCATAACCCGTTGAAAATATATTTAATTCAATTTAGTACAGTTATGTAATTATTATTAAGACGGGAAGGCGGGAGAGTTTTTAATTTTACCTGTTTTGGATTGACAATATTTTTTTTCAGATTAAAATAAAAAGTATTTGATTGTTTTCTACAAATATTCATTTATTTTCTTCAACTATCCGGCTTCAAAATCGGTTATTTTGGGTTCCAGTCACGGAAACTATACACACAGGAAATGATTTTTAAAATTCGGGTTGGGTTCTATCGCTTATCATTTATTATACAACAATAATTATTATCCGAAATTCATGAATAAAAATTTGATTCTTTGACTTTTTTCTGTTATCTTTTTCGTTTAAAACCCTAACCAAAAGTCACCCTTACCAGTAATTACTTATCTGTTTCAAACTGCCCTGGCTTTCTTAGCATCGTGGGATGCCGACTTTGAAGTTTTAATCTTAATTCGTGAATTCACGCAGAATTCATTGACATGATTGATATTTCACTGCATTTTGCATTCAACATGTCATATTATATATTATTGCTTTTTATTTTTTTACTCAACGTACAATGTTTTTCTACGTATATAAATAAGCGTGTAAAAAGGCGTTGTACCTATAAACGGAATGTAATCTATTTTTCAGTGAACGTCCGATACGACCTCACAACAAACTATATTGTACCTACTACAGCATTTCTAAAGCAGTTCAACCATCGAACCATCGCCAATTATTATTTCCAATAAATACTGCATAATATTAATAATAGAAATGAAAAACGAAATGTTCATGACTTTTTCCTGCACGTCTTAATTTTCAAACCAACCTTTTTTTTTAAAATTCTAAATACAGCGAGAAATGTTCATTTTTATATGAATGATGTATTATTTTTTCGCTAAAAATTTTTTCGGGTAGAAGGAGTACTCCGATTTTTGGCCATACCACAAAAAATATGGGAAAGTGGACTGGAACGGTACTTTGTTCGAATCGTTTTTTAAATTTTTGATTATTTATGGATCAGTAAAATTTGAATTGTTTCTTACTGCAATCATTTTTTTTTGCTAGAATAAATGCTAAGTTCTTTACGTAAAAAATATGAGTGTTCGGTTGTTTTGAAAGTTTTTTTTGGTTTTTTCGATTTTTTTTTTTTTGTTATGGTCTAAAAACAAACAAATTTAAAACTGCTTTGTATTACATGAAATTTTCACACGTCATTAGGATAAACAGAGGTAAAAACGTATAATATTTGAAATCAATTGTTCCTTGACATTTCTACGCGTTATTCAAATGGATAAATTTAAAGCGTCATTAAAGTATCGAAACAATTAGAGCCAAACATAAAGCTTTTAAACTTAGAACTTGTCGCTTTTATTTGACTCACTGCAGAGCTCGCTTAGAATAGTAATTTTCGTAGGTAAACATCGCCTACAAATCTGGTACAAACGTCAAACCTGCAGTGACCAAGAAACCAGAAGACGCGTCGATAAAAAGTTGGATTTTGATTCTGAAAAAAGTTTTTAATTCTTTGTTGTGATTTTTAAAGGTTTAGCTAAAATAAGCTGCTACGTCATATTATGTCTTTGGCGTACCACGCAATAATGGCATTTTTGACGGTCGTTGCGAGACTTTACTAAATTGCATGAAAAGACGTTTGAGTTGGCTAAAGTGTTTACTAGGGAATGAATTCCTCGTTATATTTGAAAACTTAAAAATAATTAATGTTTAAAAAAAAAAAAAAAGGTTTTCAAAATTTTTAATTCTCAACTAGGTGCTATCCCGTAAACGGGTTCCAACGAAAATCGTTCAATCAACCCATAAAAAAACACGTCATTCGAGAATGAAAAACACGTTTAGAATCAAAATCCGGCTTTCACCCGAAGCACAACTGTGCAGTATTTCGGGCGTTTTAGTCGATTTTACTTTATCAAAACTGTTGAGTGCCGCCTTGACGAAATTGTATACAAGAAAAATGTATCGGAAATCTTCCCGTACCGCTTTAGGTTTACTCGTAAACTGTTAGCCGTTTAACCATTTAAACGTATTTTGATAGTCTGTTTTTGAACCCGACTACTAGTAAGGGCAATTCCAAAAAAAAAAAACCACGGATCATAATGGATGGGTGATTATAATATAAACTATTTCCTTTTATTCATAACCATAATATAGTAAATTTTAGCAGTTAGTAGTGGTTTTGTTACCAAAAAATAGATGGATGGTACAAAAACATGTTTTTTTGAAACTTCAACATTTTCCTGAAGACTTGAAGTGAACTATGCCCAGACATATCTCAGCTGGAGCAAAAAATTTAAAACAAATTTTGACGATAGTCCAACAAATCGTGAACCGTATTTTGAACTTGTAAAAATAGTTCCAACTAACTGTTGCACTGCTGGCGTGAATTTGGCAGTGCAAAAGTTCAAAGTTAGACAGCGGTAAAAATACTGTCCGAAAAATTTTGAAAACCGTCCAAAAATGTCCAACAAGTCGAGAACTGTGTACTAGGTAAAACAGAAAAAGCTCCAACAAACTATTCCACTGCTGGTGGCAGTGGAACTGAAAACACTTTTTATGGCGACATAAAATTCCAACAAGTTTTGGCGATTGTCCAACAACGTCCAACCAACAGAGAATTATATTCTAAGCCTGTAAAAATAGTTCCGACAAACTTTCGCGCTGCTGGAGTGAACTTGGCATTGCATAATTTCGGAGTTGGATGGCGGTGAAAATGTCGTCCAAAAACTCTTGAAAACCCTCCAACAAATTTAAGCGTAGAAAAAGTTTTTATCGATGTTGCGCTGCTAAGTTCACGAGGGTGATTATCATATTAATATGCCTGCAGGAGGTGTGCGGTATGTTCTGGGTGATCTGCGCAGTGAACAAGCCGCTGTTGTTCCCGAACGAGATGCACAACTGGATACCGGAGTGGTACAACCACGCCGTGCACACCAACCCGATCGTGTTCACGCTGTTCGACATGGCCACCGCCAATCACCGTCTGCCCGGAATGACCGCGTCCACGGCCGGGCTGTTCGCGCTGTCCGGCTCTTACGTCACATGGTATGATAATAATTAATAATAATATCCTAACAATTTGTCCGAGTAAAAAAAAACAAAAAAAAAGCTTTAATTTTAAAAGAATTTTATTTGGTTCGACTTTTAAACAGTTTTTATTCGGTTTTTTTTTTTTTTTTTTTTTTAAATGGCAGCATCGAGCGTTTTAACTGCATTATGTAGGTATCCGTAGTAAAATTATCATAAAATCGAGCCAATTTTCCGTATATTCTACTGTTAGTACTCAAATAAACCAATGATACCGAAATGTAAATGAGTCACACAGAACGTTCTCTTCTATACGATGAAAAAATCCCATTTCAAAAGTATTAAAAATTGAAGCCGCTAGAGTTTATCCTGCGAAACTTCGAGTAGTATTTAACCCACGCCACCCTGAATCGTCACACGCGGTTTCTATACATTTAAAATTGTTGGCCTATTTTTTCGTTTTTTCGCGAATTCAGAACGGCCAAAGGTTTTTATTGCGTGTATTTTACCTATGTAGTTTATCATATGGATAGTAAATGATTAACAAATCAAATTTTTCACTATTTTGCGTACTTTTTATACCAAAAAAGTTTATAGGTACGCAAGTGGATGAATAAAAAAAAAAAAAAAATTGTGTACAACTATGTTTCCAGTTCACGGGAAAGTCATTATTTTTGCTAACAGGACGTAAAACCGGCCGTACATCGTAGCTGATATAATGTAATGTCATGTGAAAATAAGTACAAGTTTAATTTTAATTTTAAACAGAAATTCAATAATTTTTTCTCTGCAGACGGTGTACGTACCCCTAACACGCTTTACATTATACAGAACCAAAATCTACACAGTTAAAATCGAATTTTTTTAAACGATTATTACACATGTTTGCGTATTTCGGTTTTTAAAGCGCGTGTTATTTCAACGCAAATTTTGTTGATTATAGAGCCCGCGCTCGTCGCGTTAATTATTAGTTATTTTTATACGTCTACGCGATTGTTTCGATGATGTAAAATCGTATTGCGCGTGAAATTAACACTGCAATCGCAATAAAATAAAAAATAAATAAATAAAAAAATGAAAGTGTCCTACCACTGCAGCAATCGGAGTTATTTTTTATTTGATAACCTATATATCAGTATAGTTTGAGTTCACGTTTTTCAAGGGAAATCGTACGAAAAAACGCACTTTGGACACTGCATTGTGGCTTCTTTTTACTTTATTTTTTTTTTGTAAATAACGCGATAACACTTTTGGCCGACAATCGTGTCATCATCAACACGAATAATAATTACGTGTGATTTTTCTTTAATTATTGTTAGATACAGGCAGATAGGCAGACAGGTACATACTTCCCGTTTAACATTATGAAAAAGAACACGTTAATTATTACACTGATATTATGATGTAATTCAAGAATCAAGTACTTAGCAGCTGGTATACTTATCGGCTATTTTGGTTTTGTGATTATTTTAAACATATATAATAATTGTCATTCTACTTTCTATTATAATGAACCATTTGTTACAAACTCTGAAAATCAATCGAAACCGTCCAAAATTATTTAAGCACCTACCTTCGAAACACTTTTCGGGTTATAGTATTTTCATTGCGTGTTTTATGAAATGTTCGTTGTTTGATAACTACGTTAGTTTTCGTTATATTATAATGTTAATATGAGAGTTATTTGCGATAAAGAAACCTTAGAGACGTTGTACCTATTAGGAGGTATATTGTCTTGCAGGTATTTTGTGCGTTAAAATTGCCGTGATCCCGTTTATCGATCGGGTCAAGAAACAATCGATGTATTTAGATCAACTAAAATGTTTCAATAACACTCGATGAACGTTCGAACCTTGAAACAAATAAATAATTGGGCCGATGCAGGTGCATTTAGGTCGTAAAACTGTACCAAGGTACTTCCAGCTATTGAGTCGATCGATTTGATATAAAGCTCGATTACAATCACACATTGTTATTTGTGTTATTACAATTACACACGGCAAATTCGTGGTTCTACGTTTGTAAGTTTTCCGCAAAGTGTACGCTCCCACGTGAGCTGTGCTGCTGTTGTCATGTGTCATTTGGGCCCACGGGTGCTAGCAAGAGAAAAAAAAAAATAGAATCATTTTAGAAATTTTAATCGTACCGTATGTTTAATATTAATTCAATTTGTATACTTCTTTACTTCGCTGAAGTATTTGACCTATATATGTCTCGCTTAATAACAACTAAACTATGTAATCATAATTATTATGTCATTTTTTAGCCTTTATATCAAAATGTGGAAAATTATTTAAACGTCAACAACAATTTATCATTTATAAATATATTAATTTACAACGACGACGTTGATAATTTTACTATGGAAAACATTTCTTACAACAATTTTTATATTTGCTATGAGGAGCCCGAACCCAACAGCTAGCGACGGGGCCCGCGGGTTCATGTATCCTGGGAGGCCTGGTGTACCCTGCATAATAATTGTATTGTCATACACTGCAGTTGTAAACAATTACGCGTAACTACTACTCTGATATTTGAAATGTTGAAAAATTCGAAATCGCGGCAAATTCCAACAACATTCTAGATTAAACACGCGTGGTATAACCGTGTCACTGCGTTAGAATTTCTTCAAGATTCGGTATAGCTTTTGACCGAACAAAAACATAACAAGGCGTATCAAAATGTTTCAGTGACGTGCATACTTTTTATTCAGAAGATGGATGGTATTTGCAGCCTAAACGGCTCCGGTCCTTTGTCTGTGTATTATATTGGTTCCCAAACGGCTCCCGTGTTAGACAATACGAATGCCGCGGCGGTAACGTTCAGTGGCGTGATTTGTGGGTAACAAAAGGGACACTTGTTCCCCATTGGAACCATTTTGAGGTGAAAAATTATCGTTTTGCTTATCCACCTGTAGAAGAAGTTTTTAAACTAAGCAAATCACCCTGCCACAAAAAATTAACTTTCACTTAAGTAAATACATATTTCGATAACAATGGTGCAATCTTCCATACTAAACACAAACTTAAATTTTTCGATTCAGAGCGTAACGAAGGATGTATTTGGTTTTACATGATGTGTGTGTTTTTTTTTTTTTCATAATAATATACTGTAATCATGTTAATTTCTCCAATAATGTTCCGATCTTTGAAGTCAGTAACTTTTCCGATAGTTTTTTGGAGTCGCACGGCACTTTGATGGGTCATAGATTTAAGCGTAAACAATTGAAAAAGTTACGATAAAAAAAACCAAGGAAAAAACGTTGAAACTTTTACACGATATTAAAATTGGTAAAATACAGGGCTGATACGAATTTCAAAAGAAAATTTTAAGCTAAGTATAGAATTTTGTAATTTTCCATTTTTTTTTTTTTTTTTGTTATTTTTTGTTCGATAAAAATGTTACTCACCACAAAAAGTTTTGAAACATTAATACAAGGCTGCCAACATGTAAATACATATGCCACTAAAAAATTCGAAAATTCGTAGTCATAATTTTTATTTTTAGTCGTTTTAAGTTGGGAAATTGTCAAAAATTGTTCGTAAGTACCATTGACTAATTTTTGGAAAAAAATTTGTAACTTTTACAAATTTGTTATTCAATATATGAAAATTAAATACGTTATGTTAAACAAAATTTGTTATCAGAATGACAATTTAAAAAAAATCCATCTAGTGCTTTTAGAAAGCGTATAAAAAAAGTATTCATAAAACGGTGATACTTTGAGTATAAAAATTAACGCATTCTTGTGTAATTGAAACTTAAATCGTAACAACTCCTGAAATATTGGTTCAAATGACTTGAAATTTTTACACAATCTTTCTTTAAACGTGGGTACATCTATCGGAATTTTTGGATAATATTTAGGAAATTTCTAATAAATCAATTACTCGGTGGTATTTAATATTTTTCCATGGGTTTTTTTGGTATTTGTTTTAAAATTATTTTCTCATGATAATAAAATTAAACAATTCTAAACGATTATGAAAATATTTTAAACAGTTTTCACTCCTTTTAAATTTTGCGCCTAATAAAAGACTAATTATAAACTCTATTGTTATGGCACAATTTTTACAGGTAAACTGAGCACACTCAAAACCGTTGTTTTTGTTAGAAATTTACAATTGTTTACAATTATAATATACAATTTCTAATTGAACCTTCCACAGTAGTGACCCACAGCATCAAATTACCTAATCGCGCCATCTAGAGTGATCCCGGCTTTTTATTTTGCCATGAACTTGAGATTTTGGGTTTGAAACGCCAGGAATCCTTCTTCTTGAAGCTATGTCTCTGACTTTCGGTGGCATGAAGAGTAAACATGGTAGTTATGGTCGTTTTTTACACGTGCTATGTGTTTTGAGTTTTTGATACACTTAATTTTTTTAACCTTATGTAAGTTATATAACTTTACAACATGTGCGAGGCTAATTATATTTGTGATGGATTTTGACGAAATATTTTATATGAGAAATTGCGTATTATTAACTATAATTATTTTTATTTTTTGTACATTACGTTGTTTAATATATTTATCTGATACGTTCAAAACATTTTTTCAAACATAATTTAGGTAAATAATTGTACCACTTACCTGTGTTCACGATTGTCATACCATTATTTAATTTAAAATTAGTCCTAAATAATTTGAATGTAATTGTTAATTAAATACATTTGACGTACATCTGCTATCAAGAATTATTGTCGGTCGCTAGTTATTTATACTAAAACATAATTAGACAAAAACTGAACAGTGTTTTTGTTATTTAACAGTGACCCTTCATCTAGGATATTTTTCCACATATTATATTTCGTTTGAATGTCAAATCCACATATTTTTTTTATGTTTCTTTTAATCGACTGAAGTATATAATGATTTAGTTTGTTTTCTGTTTAGAATATTGAAACAATGATCAATGCTTTTGAATAATTTTTTTCTTTTCGTCAAACGTTTATTTAAATTTGATGAAGTGAATATCGGTATTATAACGCTTAACGCAAAGAGTATGTTTTTCAAAAACTATAAATTCAAAATATCGTCTTTTGTGTGTTTTTTTCGATTATTGTAATAATGTATCGCTTTACTCTTCTGTTAGTTAGTATTATTTTAAGCTGATTTCAGTTTGTTTTTGATTTAAAATGAAACTTATCATTTAAAATAACACTGGTATAAATTATTGTGTCTTTATGAAAAAAAAAAAAAAAAAAAACATTCATAGAAAACAATAGACAAGTAAAACACTGTTTTTTACGAGAACATACCTATTACGTGATAATGTTAGTGTTTATTAGGTGATGCGAGTGAAAATCATGACCACACGTAGGTATGTGCATCAACTATGTGTTCTATTATCAAAGTACACAAACGTTAAACAATCTCATGCATTTGTACGTAACTTTTTGTGCTATTGGGTACTAACCATTTAATCGAAATTAATTATTTTCACGCAGTTAAAAGTTATTGTTTTTTTTTTTTTTTTTTGAGACATTTGAGTGAAATTGAATTGTTTTAAACGCATTTTTGAATAATCTTGTAGGCACCAATACAAAATCAAAGATCGTGATTTTAATTTAAAAACGTAACTGATGATGGTCTTGACAATATTGTCAATACAATATTTAACCTATGTAATATTGTAATAATGTTCGTCTGTTTGCGTTTATAGTTTAGTTTACAATAAGTTTACCACTGGAAGATGGGTGTATTTAATCATTGAAGAAATAGCGACAAATTTCATTGAAGTGTTGGCGTACTTTGCAGTTACGGCGGTTATCGTGCCATTTTTGTGTATGGCAATCGGATACAAACTGTGTTCGTGGTTTTCTAGTACGTCATCGTTATTAGACAAAATATATATATATATATACTTCTTATAATCTATGTATGAAATGGTATATTTTTCGTTAAAAAAAAAAACTATATTAACTGTAAACAGTAAATACGGTTTAATTTTTTCAATTCACATACTTGTCAGTTTTTTGTTGATATTTTTTAACGGTTTTTGTTTTTTATGCGTTTAGGTTCACTGATCAAAGAAGAACACAAAACATCCTAAGGGCAACATAAAATGTACATATTATCAATAACGATTTACAACTCGCATCATGCAAAATACGTGCAGTACCTATCTACTTGTAAAGTATTAGAGTATACTTGTAACGTTTGACAAAGTCTTTCAAAATAGATTTATTGTTTTGGTTTTTTTTTTTTTTTTCAAAATCATTTCGTTTAATAGTTAATTTATTAGGTTTACACATCTTATTTTTAAATTTAAAATCGACGAAAAACTGCGATTAGCACGCGTGAAATAAAACGAAAAATAGTGTGCGTACTTACACAAATCAAACTGTAAAAAAAAAAAAAAAAAAAAAAAAAAACGTACCCAGGTTTATTATAAAATATTTTCGGGTACATATTTTGTAAACGGTGAGAACTGAGTAGATATTTATTATGGTTACACAACATGTTAAAACTAGTAGCATGATCTACGAGGTCAACACATATCATAGCGTTATATTCATTTTATTGTACTTTTAGTTAAGTGTTTCAGTTTTAGCTAGTCCGTATTAATAAGTCTGTATACATGGAAACGGTCTTTTCGAAATTATTATTTTGTTAAAATTATGCAACCAATTACGTTTTTACGACACAATAGTATATAACAGTATATTTTATGCTTGTTAAACGTTCTAAACGCTTTGCCGTTTCGTGTTTCGGCCAAACGACGTACTTTTGTCCGACCGCGGAATCGTGCCCAAAGTCTCTGTGATAAATTAGTAGAAAATTATTGTACTTATATTATAATACTTACCTGCAGCTATTACTAAATTGAACGAATTTTTGGAAAAATAAGTATCTATTGTATTATTTTTTTAATATAACAATATTATAATATATTATTGTATAACATGTTAGGTATTTTGTTTTGCGTATATGTTATATAGCAGAACATTCGGAACTGAATTCTGAATTTTCGATTAGAAACCGTCGACTCCTTTTCTAATAGAAATAGTGCTCCGATATTTTCATTTCAGTAGGAGTACCATTCATATGAGAGGTTTTGAAACTATAGATGGTATTTTGAAAGCGAGCCGTCAAATGGGGCTTAGGTCACAGCTCTGAGTTGGTCATTATATTAAATGGCGTGTTTAAAACGTAATACATACAAAAAAAAAGAAAAAAATAGGAAAAAAAGACCGGAAGTAAATTCTAAGAAAGGAAAGAAAGAAAGGGAGTTGATTCTAAAGAAAAAAGGGGATGGATTCTAGGTCGGTCAGGGAACTTTTTGGACTTAATCCAAAGCGTAGTTGCTACTCCAACGAGCTTCCCACCCGACCTAGAATATTTTATAATGACCGTTGGTCTTGTGATTATAAGTTTATATTTTATTTTTCGTTGTCGTTTAAAATGGTTATTATGTAAGAAATTATTACTATCATTAGATCCTGGACACGACATTTTGAAAACAGCTTGAAAATAATATTGACAAGAATGAATTCATAAAAAACAAATCATTTTTCTCCCAACAATCAATACGAATGAAATTTTTTCTACATTTATCGTTAAATTTCATCGATTAAGGTCATTGAATACCCCTATTCCTTATTCTTCGTGTTTAGACCAATAACTCAGACAAAAATAAAGACTTTTTAAACAATCCGTTTTCAATTCTGTAAAAATACGTTTACGAGTATAGTTTGATCAATATTCTATGATTTGTAGGAAACACAATTTTGATTTTTAGAACCAAAATAATTAAAAATGTAATTTTAATTTTTTAAAAACTATAAAAATGTATTTTTTATTTTTAAGTTGAATTTAATTTTAAAAAAAAACATACTCAGAGATAACAGAACAGTGGAAGCGGATACTCTAGTGTTGTGGGTTGGTTATTTTTAGTTTGATCTGGCGTATGCTCATTACTTATGCTAAACACAACCGACAAAAAAAAATGTATAATAAGTTGCCTACATATCACTCCTTAAAATTAAACGCCGTCAATTATTTTAAGAAAATCTTTAGACATGTTTATGCACTAATCTATGAATTAAAATTTTAAGTCTTAAATGCAAATAAAAGTTTAATGATAGAAACAAATTCTATGGTTATTACAGTTATAAAACTTGGTAAAGGGAGTATGATGATGGTTGAACAAATCCTCTTGTCGTATACCCTTTAATACCAGAAACATAACAGAAACAGTAAGAAAATTTTTTGAACAACACACGCTATATGTTTTCTGATTTTTGAACAACTTTTCGGTACAATTGATTACCTAGGATTTAGGACCAAACATTGTTGTAGATAAAAACAATAAAGATTTTCTTTATTAGATTTTAATTTATGTATAAGAATGTATAATAATGAGATAAAAATAATATCCAGTGTACTACTCTCCGTAGGTACCTCGATAGGTCCATACATACATATCGTTTATTGTGTAGGAATTTGTTTTCTAAGTTATTAATAATTCTTTCTTACGTGTATAAACTATTAAATTTATGCTTCGTCAAAAAATTTTAAACGTTTAGCCTTGAATCCATCATTTTTGCATCAGCAGTTTTAGAATTATGTTATATACGTAGTATACGCGTTTAGATATTATAAATAATGTTTTGTAATAACACTTAAATTACTGACAGTAATAAGACGATCCTATAAGTCGTTTTGATGTTTATTTTTCCGTCAAAATCCATGGTTAGCGAAAAGGTATGATTAAGTCGTACGTATGTTTAGAATTAAGTAAGTACAATTGATACGTAATTTTTTTACCAAACAAAATGGTCTTCATAATAAAGAAGACCAACACACATACAATTACGTAGACAATATTCGAACAATATATTGACAAAATGCTTCTAAAATTATTAAAACTATAAAAAATAAATAATAAATTAGTCATTAGGTAAGTTTGAAGGTACGTTATACACCAGGTTGAAACGGATTCGAATTGTTTTATCTCCAAACGTTTGGTTTTGACGACGATATGTTCACAGCTATCGCCTGAATGAACTTTTGCAGATTATCGTCTTCCTTGTTCCATTCATTCACTTGGACTTTGTGTATCTGAGGGTTCGGGTTGTTTAGGTTCGGGACCTGCGAAAACGCATCAAAGGCAAAGTCTTTTTATCGCGTTCCATTCTATTGGTAGAAGTTAAGTCTGAACGGTCGTTTTTTACACCTTTACACGGTCGCTCGTGATTCCGGTCAGTTTAATTTTCACATGTTGAAAGCATTTTAAAACTTTTAAACTTGAATCTCTGTGTTACTCAAAGTGCAAATATTTTTTATTTAAGATTCAACTGTCATCCGTACAAAATTTTAGCGTAAATAAAATATAAAGAATTAAGATGGACCCAAACAAATTAGAGTCAAAGCCGATCAGTTTTCAAAAAAATTAAAAACAAACAACCAATATTCGTTAGAATTGTTTACAAACATATTTTGTGTTTTTTGAACTCAAAATTAATGTTTTAACTCACCGAGCACGCGTTCACGCCGTTTAAAATTAGCTCTTTTTACTAATCCTTCCACTATCCACGTATTCGTTAAATATTTTACTCAATCGGGTAAAAAAAAAAAAAAAATATTGCAAATTCGTTTAACTCGACCAACTTCCACCGAGCGCAAACGCAAGATAATTAGGTACAAACTTTCTTCTTGAATGAACTGCCACAGCATCCCGAGTATTCTTTCCATGCCCAAAGGTCCATCTGCGGTAATATGTGTCCTTTGCAAGATACTCGATTGTTTCTAAATATAAAATTGCTCTGTTTCGAGTGACTGTATACTGACTATAAATAAAAAATGTTCGAAAATCATACTTGTACGACGATGGTAACTCCATAGCGAACGGTTGGATCGTTACGATATTATCACTGTTATCGCACAGCACTCGGGATAGTTTTACCTTTTTTATTTCGGTCAGTTGCTCTGAAACAGACAATTTTCGTATCAATATTAGGATTGAATAAAACATGATAGATTTAACCCGAAATATGATGAAAATCGATCCAAATGACGTTCTACGCAAGCGTTTTCAACACAATTTAGAAAATGATATCGATCTCACGATAAGATATTTTTGTACGTACACCTAAACTATCTGAACTAATTGTTGATTGACCAATACAGTTATGTTAATATATTTGTGGCTGTAAAATGTAAATAGCTATTACATATTGTAAAATCATATTTACCAGTTTTATGAGTAAAAATCATTAATGTTGAAAACGTTATTTTTCAACACCAACGTTGAATCAAACTGTCCAAATTAATTAATAAAGTAACTCAAGGGATGTGGTGCAGGATACGCGATATTCTAACTCCTGTCCTACACACGAAACGGTATCGTCCGATCAAACGCGTGGAAGGTGTAGGTAAAAATGAAAAATATTAGGCGCGTGTTCGCTACCAGGTTGCTGCATTTGGCAACACCAAACAGTTTTTGCGCAGTTGTTCGCCCAGATTGTTCGCTTGTTTCACCGACTTGGTGCCCTGCAAGTTTATCTGACCGTCGAAACGGATGTTTGCCATGTTTGGTCGCTAAACGTGATCATGATGATGATTCAAACGGTGATAAAAATGTCGGTACCGGAAAAGAAATGGTAAACAATCGGCCAGCACTCGGGTTTGGCGATACCGAGCAAATATTTCGGGCAACCTGGTGGCTTCGCGAAAACGCTCCCGTTATTACCTAAACTGAACGAGTTCGGCAGACCGGGGTTCTCGTACCAGAACCGGTCTCCTCTCTTCAGGTCGCTGAACGTCTTGGCGATGATGCAGTTGAACGTCGGGCCCACGACGCTGTCGTCGACGGCCCGTTCCGACACGCCCGCGGACCACAGGTCCACGTCCTCCGGCGACGTGTACAGGTCGTAGTAGGCCTTGACGGTGGCGTTGCTGATGTCCGTCAGCATGGAGCTCCACGACTTGATCGGCGGCAGCTTGCAGTACTGTCGCCAGGACGGGTAGCCGGGTATGCCGTGTTCCCGGGCCCGCTGGATGTTGATGGACGCCAGGTCTTTCCCGTAGTCGTTGGCCGGCTCTTGGAACAGATGGTTGGTCACCTGCGGCGTATCGGAAACGTGTTGCTCAACGCAGTGGCGTAAATAGGAGTCGCAATATAGCGGGCAGGCCATCAGTGGCGTGCGCAGATGGGAGGTTGGGGGCTATCCCAAATGTGATTTTTTTAATTTTCAGCAAACTCGTAGATTTATAAGTAGCTAGTAATTGCGGTTTTCTATTGAAAATACCGATCAAAGAAATTAATAATGATACAAACATGAAATGCATATGATTAGAATTCGTAGGTACTTATGTACACTGATTTTAATGAAAGATTGATAAAAACGATTCCATATTTGAATCTTTGGATTGTATATGACAACTCGAATTTTATGTTTAATTTATATATAATATAATATATTTAATTTTATGCCATTTGTTTGATTTTAGCCATAGGTCTGCTCTTGGTACGCACGCGGGATAAAAAGAACTCCAGAGCGTTTGATTATAATTGAAATGCGTCCGACGACGAGAAAAACACTACACCACGAATTTTATTGCTAGCTACACCACTCTGCCAAATATCGTAACAAAGCTATACATGACACCATAGATTTGATTTGATAGTTTTTAGAAGATATATCAGCTGATAAACCTGCACTCGGAAACAGTGGTGGCGCTCACCTATATCGTGTTATACGCCGTGAAAATAATAAAAAAAAATGAGATTATATTTTTTGATTGATTGGATTGATTCGAACGACCGGCAAAAATCGAACAAACGACATATTTTAGCGGCGCATGCGGAAGGGGAGAGATGTCGCTGTAATTCTCCTAAACTGGAAAAACTAAATCCGACACGACATGCGTGGACACAAACCTTTACCGACCGCGGTGTTCGAAAATCAAAATTTCAAGATTAATAATCGTACTACGATTCACCTCTACTCCTGTAACGGTTCTAAGCCTATTTTTCAATTAAAATGTACCAATCAGAAAGCGTTTTTTTTCCTTCTGATATTCGCTTCGTGAAATTATACTTCAACAAACGAGAACGGCGGTCGGACCGTTGACAAACTGTCGGGGATCGCACCCTCTCGTCCGTCATCCCCCTCTCCGCGCCGCGGGCTTACTTGAGACGTGACGGAGTCGTCCATGGCCTGCGCCGCCTGGTTCACCATGCCCAACAGGTACTGATCCAGCCAGCCGGGCTTGTGCAGGTCGTACGGCTGCTGGAACATCTCGCTGAACCGTCTGGAGCCCAGGAACTTGTGGTCGGCGCTCCACCGTTCCATGGCGTCCGGCAGCAGCGAGTGACCGAAACGGAACGCCGCGGCGCCGAACGCCGCCGGCACCGTAATGTCCGTGTCCGGGTCGTAGTTGTTCGCGAACCCTTGCGGCGTCACCTCCAGGCCGTACTTCCTCATCGCGTACCGGCCCAAAAGTTTCGGCAGGAATTCGCCGTACGTGATGTGCTGCACTACCGCCCCGACGATTCTTCGCGATTCCTGCCGTAGGTATAACGCCGTGTCAGTATTAACCACGATATGACGATGTTGTGCGACGCGAATCAGCGCGATCAGCGCGTTTTTTTTTTCCAGGGGCGCGCACGGACGAGAACAGCGTTTAAGTTTACAGGCACGTAACGAATTCATAGACGAACGACCACCGCGGGGAAAATTCAACACACGTACTTAAAAGTCTCTATTACCTGGTAAAGTCTTTCGTCGTCCCAATGCGGATTGATCAAACACAGTTCGTCGGCTATCCGGTTGTGTTCGCGTACAAAAATAGTGTGGAGTACGCCCAAAGCCAGCTGTTCGTTTACACGATTATCACCTGCACAATTGTGTTCACAAATATAATATTTTATACGTCTAATTATAATAAGAATAAAAAAAAAAAAATCTGAAAACCATACCATTTTTCAAGTATCCGTATAAATAGGTATTCTAATATATAATCATTTTCGGGACCATTGAAACTCATGAAATCTGCCTACCGCGGGACACAGTATCTACCACGGTGAAAGGAGCAAGTGGTCCACCCGATAAATACATGATGAAAGTTAAAACAGTTGTCTTTTTTGATCAATTTAGAAACATTTAATGGATTTCGGTGGACATTTAAATTCATTATTTGACGAACAATGGTAGTTTTACGAAAAATGTTAATATGCAGAGTAACTAATGATTTGTATTTCGTATGTGCAGGATAAAATCGTTGTAGTTTTGGTAAAACACTTGTTACTATACATCGGTACCTACTCAATATTTAAATTGTTTTTTCAAGTCCGATGAACGTAATGTTTCGACACCTATAACATATAATACATCACAGGGTTGGGCAAGTTACTCGAGTTATTGTAACTGGTTACAAGTAACTGTGAAAATGTGTAACAAGTTACAAATAACTATTTACATTTTTGGCGTGTAACTAGTTACAAGATACAGTTATGAAATTAAGTCAGGTACATTGATAAGTAAAATTCCATCCGATCGATACATCGATGATAACATATTAACTGTAGAAAATTACAATTTTGTTATTTAACGGTTTAACTAAAAACCTTAAAAATATTAATTTTTAGTTCATAAATTATGAAGAAAAAAATCTTAATTGACAACAAGAATAGACGATCTCGGAAAACGGCACGCCGGACGATTTGAACAAAAAAGTAGACATGGGTACAAATAATAGTTTTGTAATCCTACTGGAGTTAAATGCTGGAACTTATTGAAATCAAGTCTATGTAAAAACTCAGAGCGTCAGACAATGTATCACGCCAGCTCGTGGAGGAAAACAGTATCGAAAATAATCTTCTAGTTTTTGACGTTTTCAGTGCAAGATCGGTATAGGGTCAGTGCAATATTATTTAGTAATAATGATTAGTTGACGAATATTGATACTGACCGGCCAAGAAGCAGTGGAGGTCGGGATGCGGCCGAATGCATCCGTCGTCCGGCTGGTGTTTCTTGGGCGGCAGTATCGGCTTGAGCCTGTGGCTCGCCAAGATTGGCACCGTACTCAGTTTCCCGCCGTCGAACGACCGTAGTTTGCTCGCCAATTCCTCGTTGGACCCGTAAACGAAATTGGCGTCGATGGGCGACGTCAACGAGTTGATCTGGACGCGGGGACCTGAAAATTAACGCGCGTAATATTCGAAACGTGTAAAAAATAACTATATTGACCTACCCCAACCTAACCGAGGGCCCAGTGTCGGATAACACGTTAGGCAAAGGTATGGCCCCGCTTTTTTGACAACGGTTTTTGGACCGCTCGAAAACGAAACATTTCAAAAAAAGCTTCAAATACGGTATACAAAGTCGAGATCCGCGAGGCCCAAAAACATTTTAAACTTGGCAAGTCTTCTCAATGTTTTCAAACAAACTTAATTTTAGATACTTATGATATATTTATGTATGGGTTCCATAAAAATGTTTACAAAATTACTGTAGAATGGAAAAAATTACTCGTCTCAGAATTCAGATTAATTAGAGTACCAGTGTTACTGTACTTATAGGCGCAATACTCCATACTTATGGAAAGGCGAGTGCATAACTCCTTCGTTTATTATGATATTGTGCCATGCGTTTAGTTTTGCGAAAAACGTGTCTCTTATTTTCAGCAAAAAAACTATACTGAAGATTAATCTAAATTCTTGTTTTAGATTTTATAGCATTGAATCTATAATTTGGGCCACAAAAACCACAGCTGCAGCGCTCCTGCAGGCCGAAAAACGAAGAGCATCAATAAACTTTCCGTAAAATATACTTATGGTACCGTCGTCACAGAGTACACTCTTTAAGTCTTCAAATCGAGTCGCCCCGGATAAAAACATAGCTAACATAGTGGACATTAAACGAATTTGTAACGATAGAATATGCAATTTTTTAATCCGAACTTACGGATCTTTTTAAAATCAATGGCACCCATACTTCATAAACTTATCGACTGTATAGATTTGAAGTAATGCACCTTTACCAATATATACTATATGCGGATACAGCGGTGATACGACGTTGTGATTTAAATTAGTTCGTGCGGAATAGTTGGGCAGATTTTTTTTGTTTGGGAACCGTAAGGATTTCATCGACCAAACAAATTGTGAACGCTGGACAAAAAGCGACATTTTACAAAAACGATTGTTTAATCGTGCAAAGCGGTCTTATTGCGGAATTAGGTTTAGACCGTTTAGAGCAGTGGCGACTGTAGGATTTGGTTGGGGGGGGCGTAAACACGACACGATTTTCATCATTTTTAAATTTACATACGTCGTTACAATTATAAGTTTTTTATATTTTAAATATTTAAGTCTGTTCAGATTCTCGTAAAATTTAATCGTAAATAAGACATTATTTACTTATACGCATAAACTGAAATACAAAAAAAAACGGTACAGGTACAGTACCAATTATTTTTTTTTGTATTTTCGGAGGCTTCTCCTAAAGCCGCCGCCGGTTTAGAGGGCGCCGATTTTCGGCGCT
>CM029358.1:20619151-20749240 GCA_017140985.1 Hormaphis cornu | reverse complement strand
GGGGGGGGGGGCGTAAACACGACACGATTTTCATATTTTTTAAATTTACATACGTCGTTACAATTATAAGTTTTTTATATTTTAAATATTTAAGTCTGTTCAGATTCTCGTAAAATTTAATCGTAAATAAGACATTATTTACTTATACGCATAAACTGAAATACAAAAAAAAACGGTACAGATACAGTACCAATTATTTTTTTTTGTATTCTCGGAGGTTTCTCCTAAAGCCGCCGCCGGTTTAGAGGGCGCCGATTTTCGGCGCTCGAACTGTAGGCGACGCGCGGGTCAACGGAGCAACCCTTCGGTTTTACGAGACATTTCAAAATGTCTACCACCCCGTCGCGGACTGGTATGTTCCGTACTCAACTGTTTACCGCGGCTTAAGGCATCAGCTTACGGTTGCCCGCCTACTCGCGCAGAACAATATAGACGACGACCCTATCATGCGCGCGTCACTTTTTTTTGGGTTACAAAGCAGCGCTCCGTGCGGGCAAAGACCGTTCGAAGAAAATGTTTGCGGAAAAAACGAAACACCTCGGACAGATCCGTTCACTTACGGTGTCCAGCGGGTTAATTTTCTACTTGTGGACGGTAAACGTGTAAGTTCTCTCCGTTCGACGCGTTACGGTCTCGCAAAAGGCGGCTGGTCTCGCCGCACTCGCGAGATGTTATTTTGACGGTCAAAACGGACGTCATAAATCGCGCGTTTACTCTGCGACGGCGTGTCATTATTGTTTTTCCGAAGTGCGCGACGTTTATTTTTCCCCGCGACACGGCGAAAACGTGGCGGCGGTGTGCGCGGTCGGTCCCTTCTATGCCGAACCGAAAAAAAAAAAAAAATATATAGCGCTTCCCTCTCGACGTGGAGACGCGCAATCGACCCTCCCCGGGCGGCCGACCCGTCCCCGCCTCGCCGCCACTCGCCGCGTTGGTGAACGTCGCGAAACGTACGAAAAAAATATTATTATCTCACTGAAAATACCGTCGTGGCGATCGCGATAAATACGTGATAATCCAACGTCGTCACGACGGTCGCGTTCAAGACGCCGTCGGAGGTCTTGGAGACGGGAACGTCGCGAAAACGTCACGCCGACGACGCCGGCCGAGCGTCTTGGCCGACCAGGGCCGCAGCCGAGCGCGCGCACAAAATTCGCCCCACGGACTCGATCCGCACGGACCCGTCGGCGGCCGCGCGCACGCCGCCGAAAGGGACCGCGTCCGCGGAACGGGGACCGGCGCGCGCGCGACCCGCCGCGGGGGTCGTCGGTCGACGGCCGAACCCTGCGAAAAGGTCTACGGTACCAGGGTCGCAGACGGCACAGCGGCGAGGGTTGAACGCGGCGCACGCAACCCCGACCGTCACGCGGCGGACGGGCGGGCGGGCGGGGTCGGGGCCGACCGCGAACGCCGATCGTTTTTGCACCTGTCTGAGCGCCGGGCAATACTCTGGAGAGTTTAGAACGCGTCTCGTCACTAGCTCGCACAGAGGCTTGAAAACAATTGAGGTGGCTGCCGAAGGGATCGACCTGTAAAGGGGTCTTATAATGTCGGCAATCCACGCCGAGTTATTCACAGTTTTCAGCGTGTTTAGCGCGCGTGAAGAGTGAGAAAATTTTCCTCGAAAAAGGCGTTTCGCGCGTGAAAACACGAATGACAATCAACGCGTTTTACCATCTCTAACGACGCGTGTGCGGAACACTCTGAGAAAACTGACTTTTTTGAGCCAATCACAGTCATTTTGTTGATCAAATTTCACCCGGATCGGCGTCAAAGTCAGCCCGAAAAACGCACGGTCCGAAACTTTTGAAAAAGTTAGGGACGGACTATCGCAAGGCTTGCTCGTTATAAAAGTTAAGTCAAAAAGTTATGTCAACACTACATATTGACTAATTTTTTTTTTAATTTCACTCGTTTATTTTTAAAATTTAATTTTACTCTCGAATAAAAGGTGTTTGCACTATTTAAAAACGTAAAACGCGAAACAAAATTTGTTTGAAAAGAAGAAAAAACAAGAGCGTGAGAATTACAAGTATGAACCACATTTATTTCGAGTTGAGCTAGTTTTTTTCTTTTTTTTTTTTGTTATAGCTAACTTTTAACTAAGGGAACTTTTTGTTTTTGCAATAAACGAGTTAAAAAATGTTGTTGACCTGCCCAGTTTTGGACGATCGCATAATGCCTGCCTGCACCCTCCCCCCAAAAGACGCCTATATTGCCTATGTATTATTATCGCCTCGTCAGATCATTAAAACGACGAGATCTCTGCCCACTTTCCCGTAAACGCTTTCAGCCCCAAATCATGTCGGACAGAGAGCTCGCGGGAAAAATGTTTTTTTTTATTGAAATCGCGGCGTCGTGACGTTTCCGACGAAAAAAATCGATCCAATTTTTGTCGTTTTCTTCACAAAAGATTCGTTAAACAAAATACTTTATTGCGGTTTCGTGGAGATCACTATCACGCATATTTTTTAAGTGTTACCGGTATCACTGGAATCCGTCTTCAAATCTCTGGTGACCATGAGAAAAATAATCGAACATTTCTTACTCGTTAAACTTACAACACGCCCTGCGATTATTACCTAAGGGGCAGTCGGTATTGACGCCAGCCAGTGATCTGATCATGTCGATGCACCTTTGCCGGTGACTGCCCACGAAAAACTGGTCGTCCGTCGGCACGTTGACCGGGATGCAATACGGATGTGCGGCTCCCGAACAGCATTTGATCTCTTGTCTGGTGATCGGATCTGTACGGACGGGAAACGTCTACATTATTCACAGAGAACCGAACGGGCGTTCTCTCGCGGGACGAGTGATTCCGAAATTTCGGCAGCAAGTGAATGCGAATGGTTTTTTTGTGCGATCGGTTTTTCCGTAGGCAAATGGAATCTCTGCACGGAATGTTTATCACACACGTTTGAATGTGCTGAAAACTGCTGAAAATTCACTGCTTAAAATAGTTTTCAAAAAACCATTTCGTACGAATGTTGTTTTGTTCGATAGGTCTTTGTTATAACTCATTATTGAAACAAAGCATCGCGCTAAAGAAGTGCTGCGTAATTTATATTCTTTTAATTTAGAGAAAAATATCGTTCCAATCGTGCACGATATGAAACTCGTTGTAAAAACAAAAAAGACTTTTAGAATTTTTAGGTGTAAAAATAAATTTCGTAAGAGATCTCCCTTTCGTTCAGCTTTACTGCGATCGATTCGAAGTAAGAATACAAATGTTTATGTTTTTTCAAAACTCGTAGAACCTACAAAAATTGTGTTAAAAAAAAAAAGATAAAACAGTTGAAATGAAAACAAACTGGTTTATTGTAAACCTGCATTGTAGTCAGACGTCAGTGCGCAATCCGTTAAATTGTTTCGAATATACATTGACGTGCGTGCTGAGAACAGTTTAAAAGAACTCTCGACTCGTCTACAGTCTTGGCTTTTCGTTTCACGTTTAACTTATTTTCGCGATATTGTGCGCGTTCTTTTCAAACGACATTATAAAATGAGTGTGTTCTGTTCTGTTCTACGTACCTTTGGTCTCGGCCGTGAGGGTGAGGTCGTGGTCGATGAGCTGTCCGAACGCGGCGAACATGAACGAAACGTCGCTGCGGTGCGGCCTGGGCGCGTCCTTGTGCACTCGGGCCGAAATCGACCTAGGGTTTGGCAACGGAAACCCGGTCACGCTCGTTCTGATCGACTTGATACCTAGTAAATGTCATTTTATTAAATCGTCACGATCCGCGCGCATTTGCGTCGCAACTGCCGCAAGGCGAGTCTCGGTTTCGTCTTTTGTTTTATCGTCGAGCACTGCATTCTATAAGACTACACTGTACTCTTTTTTTTTCAGCGGGTAAAAAGAAAGGAGTGTTGTTTAGCACAAATGATTCGATCTTCGATAAAGTGAACGAACGAAAGCCACAACATCAATAATCGTTTATCATCACGTTTATACGTTTTTTCTAACTGGATAACTTTTGCACGCAACAACTGTACACTGCGGTCACTTTAAAGTTCATGGTTTTGAACGGGAAATGTTTTAGTTTATCGCGGTTCTGTTCGATCTTAAAGTCGGATTGTTCGGTTAAAAAAAAAAAAAAAGACAAATTTTGAGAACTCCAGTTTGACAACGGACCAGTCAGTCACGGAGACTGGGTTTACTTGTTAGTACAACGATAAAAGTGCTCGAGTATATTATTGTAAACAAAAATTATTGATCCTTTCAATTTAGTAATTTAATATTTTTCGTCAGAATTTTTTTCTGTATTAATTCTTCGTGTGGGTATATACTTTTGAGTTTTATTTTCAACTTAAATACATAACAACGTAATATGTATTGAGTGGGTAGTGAAATAAAGACACATATCGAGTAAACGAATAACGGTAATCTATAGAAACATTACAAACTTCGGTAAATATTTTTTATAAATTTTCCTAAGCTTATCTCAGTAAGTCCGTCCTCTGTTAAGGACATCAATCGAAATTCTCTATGGTTGGCGTTTATCGAGTCTATAACATTGATCACGAAACAATGTACAGTTTTTTTTTTTTTCTCTGAAAAACGTAAAATATTTCTTTGTTTGGAAAGGACGAGTTCCTGTTTTTAAGGTTGGAACGAACCTGGAATCAGTTCCTATTCAACAATATGAACGTGGACGAGAACTGATGCTGTTTCAAAACCAACTTTCCAGGCACTGAGCACTCCTATCTCTGGTTTCATATTCTTAGGTTCGGCTAAAGTTACCGGTGAAAATCAACGATCACGACGACTCACCATCACCGTAGTCTTGCGGCAACAACCTTTTGAACGGTAACTTTGCAGCTCCCCAGTGTGGATGAACGAAATTGTTACACCGGCCGTTTATCGAGCGGAAGCCGATTCCGTCACCACAGTCGTTTCCCGGATACGATTTCAATTCCCTCGGACAGTAATTGCCGATTTCCGTGTTTTGCGTGTTTATGATCGGCAGCAGACCGCGCACTTGTTCTTTGGTCAGTCCGAACCTATAAAAAAAAAAAAATCGACGGTTGTTCAACAGTTTCCAATTAATTTTTCTGATTATTTTCAAGATTTACATCGACAGCGACTGCACATTTAATGTGTCCGTTCATTAAGATTAAAAGTTTGGAAACGTTCGAAAAACGTAATACACTTTTTAACCTTCCGAACACTTGATTATATAGGTACCGAAAGTAAATTCAATTTTGTTCCTGTGTTTTAGATTATTTAGCCCTTTTTTTTCCCGCACGTTCTCGCCGGTTTCGCACTCGCGTTTTGTTAGTGTACGTTTACTTGAAATTGTAACTCGGTATAATTCTTACTTGCATTATAAGACGAATCAATGCATTTTTAGTATGCCGAACTCTGCTCTGAAATTTTCATGATTTAACGTTGCTCAACAATTTACCATACAACGTCAAACTACACCGTCCGAATCAACTATACCCACCCCAAATTTGAGAATCGTCATTCCATTTTTTAAACTTCTAGCTAACAAAAGTTTACTGTCATATATGTCATTATCAGTTATCATTATTGTAGGAATAAGAATACATGTATGCAAATTGTACGATTAAAAAATATCTCGTAAGCCATTTTTAAGGCCTGTAAATAAGAGACTTACGTGATTCACATTACGCAGGTGCATACGCGTAAATATTAGCATACAAAATTGGAAAATGTTGACCAGTCTCGGTGAAAAGTTTGAATAATTATAAAGTTTAGGCGTATAATATAGTTTTATTGACACAAATCGTAGTAAAAATACCGACCATTCGCAGATAATTCTCGTCGTCTCTTGTATGACATCACCAAAATTGTCCAGCTGTATATCCGTCAAATCATTAGTTCCTGGTTCTACGCTCAACACGCCTCTACAAGCCTCGTGAAAAGCATCCGAAACGTTCGTATAAGTAATACATCTTTCACCATTACCGGATGGCCTGTGAACATAATATAGTTTGTGTTGTGATTTCATTTTCAATTTAAATCGAAGTTAGTTATTGAAAATGTAAAACGTAGTTATTTGATACGTTTATTTAGAATAAACAACGTGTGTCCGTCACTGTATTTAAATTTGACAAACACGAAGAAAAGAAAAATCATTTTTCTTTTATTCAAATGTAACACTTTTGATTCACTAATAACCTAAACACACGGGTATAACAGGTAGAACCAATTAACCCCTTGACTGAATATTATCACGAGTTAAATTGAAATTCTATTCGTTTCAACTTTTCGGGATTTGATGAATTCGCAAAATCAAATTCAATTACTAGTAATTATGTACAGTAAATTAATGAATTTTTGTGAAATATTTAACTTTTGTTTCTTACACGCGAGCTACAATGACGTTCAACTAACGAGTCTACTACACAAACTTTTTGAATATAACCTCTTGATAAGTATTGATATTTCATCTTAGTTTGCATTATCATTAATCGTATGATATCAATACATAGAAGCATTATCCATCATACATTTTGCACAATAGTTTTATGTATATAATAACAAGAATGTGCACCGATAGTCGAATCGCTTGTGCAACTACAAAGATTTTCTGATGGTAAGGAAAGAAGTATGAATTTTTTTTTTTAAGAAATAAAATGGTTTCGTCTTTTTAATTCGATTGGATTTTACTTTCAGAATAATTTCAAAAATTTACTTTCTCTTTTTTGTCCAAAGTTCGAAAGATAATTTATAACTTTCCTAGCTTGAAATGATCACAAGATACACGCGCGCGTGTAAATCTTCAAAAAAAAATCTCTATTGTTATAGATGGGTACAATGTATCGTAAAGTCAGTTTCAATAATATATGTTATTATTGTTAAGTTTAATTATTGTTAATCGATTAATGTTTTAAATTAAACGGGATGAGTAAGCAGTTTTTTATTTTTTTTAATACTTATAGCAAAGTCATAACAGATCCATGTCGCACAAAATAGTATAGGTAGATAGATATTCTCGATGAGTGAAATTATCGTATACTTTCTCCTGTTTGATCACACTTGACTTTTAGACTTACATAAAATAAATAAATTTTTTTTTTAATCTATTTTAGTTTTCTAAAACGTCGATTTAATTATACAAATAAATATAAAAATTCGTTTTTATACGACAGCGTCGATAGGTACAACGTTATTTTATCGTCAAAAAACTAGTTGATTGCACATTTTTACAATTAAAATAATGGTAAGTATAATAAATATTTAAAACGAACGAATCGTTGATATTTTCTAATCGAATTCCCTAATTATTTTGCGCTATAAAGCGCATGGGTCACATCGTTCCTTCCACTTAAAAACGCAAAGAGTCGAATTTTGTCGATATTCAAATTTTTATCGTTTTCGGTAGATAATAATAATCAAAATATCAAAAAACGTTTCAAATCAAATTTATTATTTTAAAACAAAAATCTTAATTTTTTTGTGCTATTAAACGTGAAGATCGGAGCCAGCTGGTATCCGTAAAAGTGATTAAAAATGTCGATGTTTCGAGCGGTTTTTCAAACCGTTGGTCAAAAAAATTTTCGGTTTTTGGTCCATAAATCAAAAACTAAACAAAAATGTCAACAAAAAAAAGCTCCATGTAAAGTGTCATCTAAGTTCACTGTCTAAACGTTTTTTAACGCTTTGTCGTTTCTCGATCGGATGAGCCTTCCGGCCATCAAAGTTGTTCACCGGAAAAAAAAAAAAAAAAAATAACACATCTGTAAAAACAATACGTTCTTTACTGCGCTCGAAGGCTGTGCTTTAACTCGTTAAAACCAAATGTCAAGTTAGTAAATTAATTTTTTTTTATTAATTTTTAACTTAGTAAGTTATTTATTTCCATTTAAACGTGCAAACTTTGAGTTGATCTGTAATAATTTAAAACTCTAAAAAAAAAAAAAAAACGTATTAGGAAGAAGAAAATTTTAAAAGAAAACACTAAATCATCTATTTTGAAGCAAAGAAAAGGTCATACTAGGCGCTGCTAATAGTCGTGCGAATTGAAAATGTGAACTGTTATCTTTATTTTGAGCTACGTTGATTATTTTTTTCGTTAGTGTACTTCTAATTTAAAACAGAGTAGCTTTTTTAACTTAATTTGACCTTTTGTTTTGTCGATGTCGTCCAAACGAGTTAAAAAAAAAGTCGTTATTTGCCTTGACAAAAAAAAAAACAAACTTTTCGCACTTACGGTATGTACTTGAAGTGTTTCAGCGGCAGGGCGCAGTCCTCGTTGTCCGACCTCCAGGCGCGCGCGGCCCGAGCCGCCAACAGTGCCGACACGACGACGGTGACGCGCCACGTTATTGAAGGGTTTCTGGAAAAAAAAAAAAACGTTATTATTTAATTTTGCGGAAAAAAAAAGAAAGAAAATTACTCATAAAACCACAGCGGAACTCACCTCATCTTGAACAACGGACACGTGCTGCAATGACGCCGTCGGGTGCCGGTCCGCGGTCTTTTATGAAAGGTTTCCCCGCTGCCGCCGCGGGACGCCGCGCGCGGAGAGGGCGGCCCGAACGAAAGTCGATTTCGTTTTCGACGCGTCGCCCGGACCACGAACTCTTCAGAACGCGGACCAGTCGCGACATAATAATGTTCGTGATAATTGTGTTGTTCAGAAAAATTGCGTTTTCGCAGTTTTTGAATTTTGAGCGCCATTAAATAACGCCTGCTGTTTGGTTTAGCATTGTAATTTGAAAAGCCGCGGTGAGCGTTTTTCGATTTTGATACGAATCGTCGCCAATACAAGTGTGTGTGTTGTGAGGGAGGTGAAGATGAACAACGAGAAGAAGAAAAAACTTAAAACGCAAATTTCATAATTCTAATATAGAGCCGCTCTACTCATCAATATACATCGAGTTCGTGATGTCTAGATAATTTTTTTTTATCTTTTATCGTATCAACTTCAAAGCGTGCGTCACATTGTTTTTATAAAATAGGTAATGCCTGACGTTTTTATATTTACGTCACATCAGTTAATCTCTAGACACATTTCGACGAAAATAAAATATTTATTTATATTTTGTCTTTATTTTTTGCCAATTATTTATTTTTTTTTTTATGAAAACCAAAGTTTTGAGTGATTTTATTGTTTACATACTTAGTTCGTCGTGAACTATTCTACAACGTTCATAAACCTGGTTGACCTGGCTGGTGATTGTTATGTCCCTTTCCAAGTTAATGCAATCTTGGGAAAAATAAATCAACAACAAAATTTCCTCCCGGCAAAATTTTTTTAATTCGGTTTCCTAAATTGTTCCGATGCACGTCGGTGACGATTAACATTTTTTAACTAAGTTATTATTTTTAATGACCAGGCTAAAGTAGACCTAGTATAGAACTAGGACCTGAGTGTAGATACTTACTACATTTTAAATTTTTGACCACGGGCGTAATATTTTAAACAAAATCATTTCTAAATAAACATAATAGACAAAACTAGCTTGTCATTTACCTTCATATTTATATAAATAAATTATTAAGCCACTTTTATCATTGTCTTTACAATTCACTGATACAATCAATCATCTTTATCTAGATATTTTATTTATTTATCTTTATACAGCACTGCGCGGCCACCAAAGGTTTCTAATTATTTAAATTTGCGATTCTTCATACGATTAGTCAAAACTCAACGATTATGTGTGTTGAAAAAAAGAACTAAATGAGTCATCGGTTTGTTCATACTATGAATGTTTTCATTTTTTAAAGTTATCCGCATGTTGTTGAATAATAATGGATTTTCGGAGAAAGAAGTAGTTGTACTACATGAATTTCAGAAAAAACCGTTCTCGAGTTCAAATTAGAAACAACCGAACGACCGATAAAATTTCTCGTGCATTTTGCTGACTATTTGTTCCAGCATTTGGGTGCATTTAGGTAGACGTAGATAGATATAAAATAATTGGCGGATATTGAAGTGCCGCTTTCGAATAAAATCTAATGCGACGATACAAAACAAATTTAACGATCGTTAATATTGTAAAAAGTATGTAGAGAAAAATGAATTTAAAAAAAACTATTGTTTTCGACGTTTCGTAGCATTAAACTTTCATTGACGGACGAGCAAATTTAAATATAAGAATAGTGCGTACAATATTCACAGTCACGCATTTAAATAATTCTTCTTCTTTTTACTTGACACGACGAAACAATACAACTGTTCCACAATGTCCCAGAATTTAAAAAATTTCAATCATTTCTTAATTTTTTATATTTTGTTCTCTTCGATAAAACTGCACAACGATACGTACTATATTTTGATAACTTCTTCTTCGACAAAAATGCGATTTCGCTGAGAAAATTCAATTATTTGTATATTGTTTTAATAGATTCGATATTAATAAAAACAATTTTAATTTTGCTGTTTTTCAAGTAATTAAGAAAGTTTAATCTTTATATAAATAGGTAATCGTAAAAAGTTATACAAAAACTGTATACTCACATTGTGAAAGTTTACACTCGTTTAATTTTCACTTGTTACAAACAACACGTTTTTCAACGTGCGTATAGGTGCATGTTGTAATATTATACTTGTCTTTCATCGTCCGGAACCACCAACGAACATTCAACAAAAATGCCTATGGACAAACTAATAAATTTGTGCGTTTCTGATTCCGTAATGTGTCGCGCGCGTATTGTTCGCTTAATTTTACATAAAATGTAACAATATTATAATATTGGTTTTCAGATTGTTTCAGCTCCTATCGAAAAACTTCTTCGAAATTGATGTTTCCAAACAACTTTTAAACAAAAAATTTAAAATATCAACAAAAAAACAGAGAACGGTACCACGGTAAAGTTGCAGTAGCGACTACGCTTTAGGTGGGTCTTTGGTTTCGAAATTGCGGTGTTTATCCGTATTATTTAATATCTGAAAGCAACGGTAAATCATTGCATCTGAAAAATAACGATTCTGAGCAAGCCATCTCTAATCAAATGAGTCCTGGGTGAAAATAAAAAAGATCGCGAATTACTCATATTATACATACGTAAAAAGAAATAGTGTATTATACCTAGCAAAAACTTTTTTCAACTCTTTGTAACGTTTTAAATTAATTTAATACATAAAAGTTTGAAAACGACAAGGAATGGTTTTTAAATATGGACTGCGCGTACCTATCTCACTCGTTAACACACAAATACTTGTCACTAATATAATGTTAGGGCGTTCATGGATGAAATATGTTTTATTTTTTTTTTTCCACGAAAATTTGATGATTCAATCAAAATGTAAGCTTATTATCACGTATTTGTCACAGAACAATCAAATTTAATCATTTTTCATCCATGATTGCCCTACGTTTATTTTGGTGACTCAATTTACTTTCAAAGCGCAGTTCATAGGGCATATGTTTATATGTCCATGGGATTACCCTTTAGTTTTTACAAAATATTTTAGCGTACCTTTTCAAATTTTACTTGCCCTCGTGATCTGATATAGGGAAATCAGAACGTTTGTAACTATTTAGGTAAAAACACGACCTAGGGCGTTCACCTTTTATTATTTTTTTCAGTTCGAGCACTGCGGATTAAGTTACTCAATCGATTTTCTAATCGATTAATAAAAGTGCATTGGGATTAAAAGTATAACGTATACGAAAACGAAAAGCATAGTATAATGTCTGTTACTTTCGTTAGCACTTAAGGCTATTCAAACGATTTGATCGTGAAATTCACCAAGTACGATCGAAAAAAAAACATAATTAATAACAACAACACTACCTACGTATACGAATTTAATTCCTTTAATAACGGTAATTTAAAATCCGACCAACGCGGTACACACGCGTATTGTTATATGTTGAACCTTTCCAATCTGTGCAATCGATTGCGGTGTTTTAGACCTGTTTTTTGTGATCGGTTATAACGGTATCAATTATTATCGGATAACAAATGTGTATGGGCAATATTCCTTACTTGTTATTAGAAAATTAATATTTTGATCCAAAACCGTTAGGTCGGGCCACTGCGCCTGCAGGTTAAAAATATTGATGAATAATAATTAATTTAGTCGTAGTTATAGCGTTTTGGCTTTCGGAAAATAAACAAACTATTCAAATCAAACCACGGCTAAGTAGTACGGAAACTTCTAAAAAATTCCACGGGTTTTATAAGCGATGTTGTTATTTTTTATTTTTGCTGTACAGGGTTTCAGATACATTTTTTATGGTATTTGAACGTATTTCAACGAGTGCTTCGTTAGTTATCATTTTTAACAATTTTTTTTCACCGAACAGCTGTTCTCAAGTGTTAAAGTATCAAAACTTTTTATGAAAAAATAAATTTTTTATAAACCACAAAGAAAATGGAAATTTTCGAAAATTTTAAAGTTCTATACTTAGCTCAAAAAATTTCGAAAATTAACTGAAACTTGAACCAAGCCTGTATTTTACCTATTTCAATATTGTTCAAAAAGTTACAGCTAGTTACAACTAAAAATTTCGAAATTATGGCCAAAAAACTAAATCAATTATGTCAAAATGGCCGTCATTTTTAACGTTTTTTCTTAAATTTCACTTAGTTTCTCATTGTAACTTTTTCAATTTTTAAACTCACAAATTTGGCACCCCTCAAAGTACTAGCAGTTTATAAGCCTTTCATTAGAGGTGCTGACTTTGAAAATCGAAGCATTCCTTCTGTACGGAAAGTTGTTGACAGAAAAAAAAAATTTTTAGTTTCCATCCAAAATAACAAACTTTTTACTTTATATAATGTTCCATTACAAAAATGTCAATTAATTTCTATGTATAGGGTTACTCACCATATTGATGTATAGTAAAAAAAAAACTTGTACAACTTGTATTATAAACATGTCACTCACGTATTTTTCTTTCCTTTTTTATTTTATCACGATACAAATCGTTGGTAACAGATATTTTAAATAGTTTTAAAATTCTAACAATTTTTTAACTCTCCTAACTTTGTTGAATAACAGTATATAGATTTAGTGTTTGTCTTTTATTTTAAGAAAAACATGTACCTATGGCTGTCATATTACACAATAGAGTTTTTTTAAATTTTAAATATGCAAATATACTGTATAATACTTACAATGTTTACAACGACAATCATTCTTAAAACTATGCAACTCAAAAATATGTTTTCTCATTTGATAATTTAACATGGGTAGTTATTTTTATCGGAAATAAAAACGTTGACATTTCTGAGTAAAAATCTGACTTAAAAAAAAAAAAAAAGAAGGAAAAAATAATAATATATTTGGACATTACTGGATCGTTATACTATACAATAACCAACTATCTTGTGCTTGTACGCTCTTATTTAAATAATTTACACGATTCATATTATAATTGAATATTTATATTTTTTCTGTCTAGTTGTTACTAAGAAATTCAGATCAAATCAAAACTTGTCTATAGAACTAAAACGAATTGATCATTTAAAATACTTGGTTCGCTTCTAATTTTTCATTGGTTTATTTTCAAAGAATATTACATCACGTAGTTGTATTTTTTAGACATTGATAAGTATAACTAGATGATTACTATAATTTATAGAATCGCGTTGAACGAAAAAGTTTTAAAATATTAGTGGTAAAATAAAACATTATAACATTTACTTTCTGGCAGAAAAATGTTGGACTAAACAATTTACGGTGATTTCTGGCAGCTCTTACGCTTCAACAACAATGGATGAATCATTTCCAAACACTCTGACTTAGTCATGTTAGTTCTAAGCGGTTTCAATCCGAGGATACCTAACTGCAAAAGTCTATAAAGTTGAAACTTAAAACGTCGCTATTCGCTATTATAATACTTTTTGATTTATTTTTTTGTACGAATTCCCCTTAGATCCGAAAAAAAGTATTTTGTTTTGTGTACCTATACTCCTTCTGTATAACAACAAACCTATGGTTGATAACAGTAATGAGACTATAACTATCCCAGGTACTCCGTTCCGGAATATCTTTACGTTGCTTTTTTATTAAGTTGGTCGGAAACCGATTTTGAATAGGAATCGTTCATTTTTAATATACCTAAAATTGAAAAAAATTACATAAAAATCGTTAGTTCGAGAGTTTATAACTTAAAAAAACGATTAAAACAACTTACCCCAGATTTGATCGTTGAACCTAAGGCAGCTAACTAAGTATATGGTTGGTACAATGTAACTGAGGAATGAAAACACAAATAGAAATTTTAAAGTCGTGTTTACGTAAATGTCGATGATCAGGTACACCCATCGACCGTGTTGAATTCGTAATGCGATCATCCTGAAAGAACAATATTATTTAGAACTGCATTGCATTAAAAAACTACAATACTAATTATTACAGTTATATTACATCTATAATTTTTACTCGCGTTATAAATATAATACAGTAAGGTCCTATCATTTTAGATTCTGAGCGACGAGCGAAGAATGTATTGTTTTTTTCTATCAACAACTTTTCGTATAGTAGAAATGCTCCGGTTTTCAAACTCATTAACTTTTCTTAAAGTCTTATTGACTCCGGTGATACCTAGATTGAAGCTTTTTTTGCAATTTTGCTTATTTTTTGAGTTTTCCCAAGAACCAAAAAAAAACCGAAAATTTTACAGCAAAAAATTTGAAATTTTCCTCTTTGTAATGACGTTTTCGGGTAAAAGAAGTGCTCCAATCGTTACGTTGAATATCACATAAAAATTGAGATTTCATTACCGAAAACGACAAAAATGGCGAAATCGCCAAAACCGGCGTCACAACGGCTATAGCTGTTAAACTATCGTTATAAAAAATTATTCCATGTCGTTTTCAAACATTTATGTACTAAATTAATTTTATACGGTGCAAAAGATTGAAAAAAGTTTTTGCTAGGTATTTTTTAATTTTCAATAATTTTCCGAGTATATTTTTTGTTAAATATGGTTTTTACTAGGACGTATACTAGATAACTGAGCTCGCTCAGAATCGTTTTTTTCCAAGGCAATGATTTAATATTGCTTTCGCAGGTATTAAATAATTCGTTCAAACCAGAATTCCCAAACCCGTGACCCACCCAAACAGTGACCCGCCACTCCGTCAAATTTACCCACTACTGATTCCGACTTTTTATTTTTCGGCATCATTTTTGGCCGTCGAAGACGTTTAACGAAGTCGCGGTAAGCTTATGGTTACTTACGTGCACAAATAAATGGTTTCGGCGGTGATTAGACTAGCGATCGCGGGTTTCACTCTTGGCGACGCGTGGTAACAGAAGATCAGTTCAATGAACACGACAAAAATCGGCGTCGTGTGTGACGCGTGATTGATAAATACTGGTATGATGGCGTTTACTTCATTTGGATAAATAACATCGTTGAACAATACCCAAGCAGCCCAAAATCCGCTACAAACGCACTGAAAATGTACCCGAAATGTAGCTGTAATGCGCGAGAAAGATCCAAAAAATAAAAGACGAAACAAATAAAAAATAATAAGAACATATTGTATAAATATCCCCTTAAAAAATAATACCAAATTTGAAATCGTTGATCTATTTACTGCACAGCTGTTTCCCAATCAAACAAAATCAATAGGCGCGATAGTGAAGTTTCACTTCGATTAAATTTAATTTGACAATTACTATTTTAATGTGTACGATATTATGTAGATGAAGCCTCTGGTTTCAAAATTATATCCAGAGAATTCGGGAACTTCCGAAATGTATCGGGTTGAAATTTGAAAGTTGCGGGCATCGTTAAAAATGGTCTAATAAATATTTTATTCTTTTGAAATCTTAAACAACTTCGAAAATTGTTGAGAAATTTTAGCATTTCTTAGTGCAAATACGTGCAAACTCGGTACTAACTGATACTAAAGACTGTCACTGTTTGTAGGGCGGTAAGTACGTGGAACTAAGAACGGTTCCAATGTTTGTGAAAATCGTTTAACGTCCCAAAAAACTAATTTCTATATTTTTAAGATACAAAACATAAGCGCGTATGTGTCACAAACTTAATAATTTATTTTTCTGCAGTGTCCATTTTCAGCGGAATTTTTCGTATATTCTGCATGGTGTTTCGGTATTATTTTCCGTAAATACAATTCATCGCACTGTGTCGTCACATAAGCCGAGTTGATACATTGAGATCCGACACAATTTTTGTTATGTTCAAAAGGGAAAGAAAGAAAGCCGAAAATTTCTAGGTCGCGTGAGTTGGATGCCGTGGGTCATTTGTTTCGCAAGGTTAAGTTAGAAGTCGAATAGTAATAAATGCATAAGCCGTTAGAAAATGCTTACGAATATAACGATTCTGAATGGAGCTCGGGTGAATGAGCATGATGCTCGGGAAAAAAAACCACAAATCTTTGTAAAATCAATAGCTTCCTCCGACAAATCTGGTATAGGCAACTAAACACGCCTTTGTAATTTATTTTAGAGCAGCGTTTGCTCCGCGAGCAGAGCAATAAAACGTTATAATGTTATTGCGTTTGTACCGCGCGGCACACAAACGGTTTGGACCTTGGGACCATATTTGACACGACACATTACTATAATTGAGTGAGTTTTATATCATAGTTAAGCAAATTGGTTAATAGATTGATGGTTTTTTATTTTACGTTTTTTGCAAGGCTGGGCAAGTTAACAACTTTTTTTAACGCGTAAAGTTAATTAAAAAAAACAAAAAGTTAAGTCAAGTCGAAAGTCGATTTATTTTCATTAAACAACCACAAAAATAAAGATAAAATTTCTTATATCTGATTCGCGTGGTTTTGTACCAATAGTATGACACGCATTTGACACTTTCTGCTTTTGAAAACATTTTTTTCGTGTTTTTTTTTTTGAAATGTTTTTCTTACAAAGTTACAAATACTTTTTTTTAAAGAGTTTAAAAAAAAAAAAATTGAATCATAGCTATTTAAAGTCAAAGGGTTTAAAAAAAATTAACTTATCAAGTTAAAAGTTAACTAAACAAATAAGATGATTGAAATGAACTGAATTTTAACTTTAAACGAGTTAATGTCCACTCTTGATTTTGTGTACGTTTTATTGGTAGGTATTCACTATTACCATCGATATTGGCAACATCACGGTCATGAAGAAGAAATCGTTCGCTTCTCGAATTCTGTTGAATATTTTACCGACAATGGCGGATTGCGGAAGCAGTTCGGTGAAATCCAACAAGGTGGCTATCGAAAAAAAACCTAAGTGCATAATCTGAAACATACAATAGCATTAATTATAGTATATAATCAATGAGCGTCGTGTTTATTTGTAATACAATTAATAACCGTGTGTTAATTATTGCTATTTCTGTAACATACGTTTTCTTGCAGATCGATGGACAGACCTATTAATCACGCGTATATTAATGCGAACCGATGACCAATGTCACCTTCAAAACTCATCCGACAATGAACCCAATGTTAAGTTATAGATATAGAATTATTGGTCAACAAACTTAAATGGTGTCTTTCATGGATTTTCTGACATATAACTAAGTTTGTATTTTTACAATTTTCGATCTGAAAATGGTTCTAAACTCGTGATTATATTAAGAAACGTCACGTATTAGAGACATTTGGGAGCACTTGATCATTATCTCAATATTATAAATGGATTTTTAGTCGTGCAAAAAATTTTTTTGTATAAAAACATAATTTTGTACTTATTTCCACGATTGTATGATGTTTTTGGTAGGCTTAGAGCCAACACCCATAAGTTGAATTAAACACTGTTTTTAAAAGATGATTTTGCAAATAAAAAAGTTTTCATAATTTTGTGGACGTTAGAAAATTGATCAAATATTGTCGCGAATCAATACTCCAAAATTATTATTCATTTCTTTAAAATTAATATTTTCAAAAATTATATAGTGGAAACATAGTAGACATTATAACAAGTTCAGAACCGTTTTCAGAATGAAAATTGTATAAGTATAATCATATTAATTTATCTTTTAAAAAGAATTTATACTCATTACATTTTGATTTCTAAAATAAGTATAGGTGAGCAAGCGTTCCACAAATTCTCTTTTAATCGAAGTGTATACGATTCATCTTTTTATTTTGATTAAAAATATTAAAGTTTATTTAATATTAATTAATACATTATTTATTGTAGCCGCTTCATTTATTAGTAAACTTAGAATTTTTATTACCAAAATTTCAAAATTTTTTTTAATAGTTACCCTCCCCAAAAAAATCTTTGTTGCCCCACCAATATTAATTATATAGCTATTAGGTACGTTGTTCTAGCAAAATAAAAAAAAAATCTTTGTGTAAAATTTTTGTTTTTTTTTTCTGTCAACAACTTTTCGGGTAGAAGGAATGCTCAGATTTTTAAAGTCAGTCTCTCTACTCAATATCTCTCAGTCCCTCTACTGATGGGTATACGGACATCGGTGGAAAATCTTTTTTTAAGTTTTGCCTACTTTTTGAGTTAAGTCCCAAAAACCAAACAAAAATTGTGAATTTTGGAGAATTTTACGGCGAAAAGTTTTGTGACTTGTGATGAAGTTTTCGTTTGGAAAGAACGCTCCGATCGTCAAAGTCAGTACGTTTAATGAAAGGCTTACAAACTCCGGTGGCACTTTGAACGAATGACTTTTTTGAAATTTCACTTACTTTTTGACGTCCGCCACAAAAACCAAAAACAGATCAAGAATATTACAAGTTTGATAAGAGTTTCAAGCGATTTCAAAAATTTGTAAGCCAAGTATAGAACTTTGAAATACTCGAAAAATTTACCAGGACGTATATACTAGACAACTGAGCTCGCTCAGAATCGTATTTGCGAAGGCAACGGACAATGCCATTTTATCGTTGCGTTCAGACATTAAATAATGCGTTTGAACCACAACTTCCAAACCAGAGACCTCTATCCAAAGCGTAGTCGCCACTCCGTCAAACTACCCACGCGACCTACAGTGATTCCGGCTTTTTTTTTTTTTTAAGTATAACATACATCATAATATATACTCTCGCCGTCTTCCATTAAAATTTAGATTTCAACGTCTTCGTCCTAAGCAGTTCAACGTTGGAATTGTTTAAGCCGGGTGAGGGCACTGCAGAGGCCGATTGTATAATACATTGTATAAAATGTAGTGCAATACAAATATTCAATTACCATATTTTAGATCACATTAAAACACTCGTTGCAAATAAAATCACGTAGGTAATAACGTTCAACGATATAACAATATGCCACAATGATAGATAATGATTGTTGGTAATCATTTAAAAAAAAAAAAATCATTTCATTTTTTCATATAAGTTGTTAAAAATTTACTATTTGAATAGACAAACCTTCAATTACTAACTTTGTAAAATTTAAACTTTCAAACCATGTATACTAGTATATACTTATAACAAACAAAGTAATTGACTGCATGCAATAATTGCGCGTACGCATCCACACATACTTTTAATAATTAAGCTATAAAAAAAAAAAATAGTTTATCATTTTGTAACAGGTGTAATAGGTGTACTTGGTTCCTCTCTAGTATGCGAAATTTTTAAATCATTCCCAATTATGTACACTTAATAAACGCTAAATCATTTTAACCGTCTAATCAATAGTCATTTCAAATATAAAAATTTTTATAAAATAAATATGATTTATCTTTGTACCTAAGT
This sequence comes from Hormaphis cornu, assembly GCA_017140985.1. Taxonomy (NCBI): domain Eukaryota; kingdom Metazoa; phylum Arthropoda; class Insecta; order Hemiptera; family Hormaphididae; genus Hormaphis; species Hormaphis cornu. The sequence goes on along the minus strand of CM029358.1, from coordinate 20,729,685 downwards.
ACCTAAAACCCTTTACACTGGCTGCACTTTGAATTTTCCACTAACCTATCCAAACGACACCGTACCTACATACATTATTGACGTAGATGTATGACCTAGTCATAATTTCTATAATCAATCGATTGATTAGAACAATACTATAATAGTTATCAAAAACATTCCGATTATATTTTACTGCACTCAGGAACAAAAATAAGTGTTGAACTACTTATTTAAATACGATATATATATATATATTGCATTGGCTGTTCGTTACACCATTCACTATTATCGTAACGTTATAAACACTGCAGCAATTTGAATGAAGTGTGAGAAACCGTGGAACAACATCTAATTATACTCGTATTTAATAAAAATGGAAAAAAATGACCGCCAAATCAACTATTACACGCGTTTAAATATAAAAATGTGTTTTCGCGTAATGTCAGCGGTGTATTTCATATGGTAATTTTCAGATTATAAAATTCTCAATGAAAACTATTGCAACTGTTTGAAATTATAATAACGTTCCATTATATTTTTAAATCACATAAACTAAGAAAAAACCGGTTTTAAACTTTGTGTTGAATATTAGACAAAACAAACTCGACGAAATTACAAAATACCAAACAAAATAAACCACGGTAAAAATCGTATTAGGTTCGTAGTTGACGGTTAGTTATCTAATGGACGGAAGGGTCTAGAATCAAACGCCCCGGAAAAGTTTTTAATAATCACCGTTCACTACAGAAACATAGGCGCAAAAATACAAAACACGATTGATGAAAACGAAAATGTTGTGTCGTTCAAAGCCAAAAAATCCAATTAAGAGCTGCGAGAGTTCTAAACTGAATTTTACGACGAACAAAAATGATTTTTAAATATTATGTTTAACCAGCACAGCGCGTTTTGTTTAATCTAAAGTTCTTTTTTTATTAGATTAAAAAGTTACCGCATTTCATACAATTTTACATAAATTTGAAACGTAGGTACTAGGTTTTTCGAACATACCGGCGAACGTGAGCTCGATAAACTTAGGTACCCGGTGTATTGTAACTGGTAAAAATAAATTTTACAGAAGAAAATCTTACACGCGGAACACTGTTTTTTATACCATAGTCGATTTTTGTCCTTCATTCGAAAAAAAGTTTGTTATTTTTTCACCGAAATAATAAAAACGTGATTTATTCTTGTTGAAAATTCGGTTTTTTTACCGATCGCAAACACCAATACACGAACGAATTCGTCTGGTCGTTTTACCCGCAACTTTACGCGCAAACTGGGAACTCAACTCGCACCGAACAATTTTATACCGGCAAAATTCTGCATGACACTGAATCCAGTTTGGTTGGGTTCAAACGATTCACTCCTCGATATCCCCCGATCTGGAACTTATCTGTCAACCATCGAAAACTCCTCGGATTTCCCCGCCAATAGGACGATACGAAAAATCCTCTCATGCGTACTGAAAATCCTTAAAATACCTTTTTTTTTTTCCTTTTTTTTTTTCATTGAAACTCGAAAATCCCCAGCAATCTAAACGTTCCCCGAACCTGGCGGGACACGGAGTCGTCTTACGTCCACCGCTGCGCACCACTCACCAGCGTCCACAGGGTGAGCATGTACGACAAGTACTTGTCCACCTCGCTGACGGTCGGGAAGACGATCGCTCCCCAGTCCACGGAACCGGCCATCCACATGACGTGGCCGTACACCCACGCGATGGTGGCGTGCACCACGAGCCGCACGACGGCCGCGGGCGGCTGCCGGCCGCCGCCGCCGCCGCCGCCGCTCACCGGATGCGCGTCCGTGCTCATCTCGGCCGGTAATGAACGGCGCGTCGCGGCCGCGGCCGCAACACAGAAAAAAAATCGGGAGAAAAAAAAACCTTGTAGCTTACGATAATATTGTTGTGTGTTTTAACCTGCGTGCGGGCCGGTGCGATTTCCGGGTTATCGGCGAGTGGCGGTGCGCCGTGCCTGTATATCACAGTATTAGGTAGCGATGTAAAAAAATTATACGTACACCTACTCTTTTTATAGATTCTGATCGCGGCAAGGTATCGGTTTTTTTTTTTTTCTAGATAGATTTCTATCGAAGAAATCCACGCATTGTATTCGATTCTCAACGGCTCTAAAACACACGTTCAAAAAAATCTTAAAAATATGCCGTCATCACTAGATTAGGTGGTTTGACGGAGTGTAGCGACCACGCTTCGGGCGGATCACTGGTTTGGAAGTTGCGGTTTTAAACGCGTAATCCGAATGCGACGATAAGTCGTTGCCGTCGGAAATACGATTCCGAGCGAGTTCGGTTGTCTAGTGCCTGTATACGTCCCGGTTAAAACGGTAAAACTCTTATCGAACCTGTAGCTTTTCTTTTTGTGCGAGAGTTTTGATCTTTATTTATGGACGTCATGGTCAAAAAAATCTAAATCGATGTGTAAAAAACACGTAATTATTTGTATGTATATAAAAAACACGCACGGCCGCCGGGAATGACGAGTTCAACGACAATTGTGTGAACCAATTTTCTGAATTTTTTAACCACGTGACATGTTGTAAAACTGTCCCGTTTAGATCGTGTTAAGGTTTTGAGCGACTTAAACGTAAAAAATAGAGGTCTCATGGAACAATGACTGCGAAAAATTTCAAAGTTATAAAACCCCCTTAAAAATGATCAGAATCGATTGAATCAGAGACCCTGAGGAGGACACGGCAATAAATTGAAAACCGTAAGCCTATAATAGCTATCCAAACACGAAAAACAAAAGCGAGCAAAATGCTCGAGTTTGTATTGTTTTATAAGAAAACAATCATTTGAGAATTTTCATCGCTCGCGTCACTAAACTATATATATATGTATATTACTATACGTGTTTTGAAAAAAATCGACTTACGACGCAAAAACGGACTTTGAACGATTAAACGTTTAAAATCATTGTGTAATATTAACAATTTATTTTATTTTTTCAGTCATATCTGTGTGTGCGTGTTATTAACTATTTGCATAAATAATAATCTCCCTACTCTAGCTACCCGACGTGAACTAGCAGATATTTCCTTTACAAATAAACTGATCAATAACAAATCTAGATGCTCCATATTTATTAAATTGTGTCCCGTTCAACATTCCAGCTGATAGTAACCGCTCCATTTCCGTGTTCTATTTACCATCACACAACACAAATTATTTAAAATATTCGTCGATTCCAAAAGCCATGGCCCTGTGTAATACACTTGCTAAAACAGATGCTGATCTCTTCTTTTCTCCACTGAGCATGATTCATACAATTTATTTGAATAATACTATGTTATAACTGATGTATTGGATTTCTTTGGTTTGTATTCTTATTTTTACTCAATTTTATACGTTTTACCTACAATGTTTAGCGTTTGACATATTACAATTTAGACACTTGTACTATTGGACGACTGCCCGTTTTGTTCATATGAATAAATTATTATTATTATTATACGCAGGTAGGTAATATACATAATGTTTATCTGTAATGTTAACAAGGTTGATCGTCCAACTGCAATATGAAAAATTATGAAACCTAAAATGACTCCAACACGCCTCAAAACTATTCCTCTTTTTAATTAATCTGTTTGATTTCTTATTGTTGTTCATCTACATTAAACCATTTATGACGGTATAGATAGATTATTATGCGTAAAATGTTATTCGTGAACATAAAAAGAACGGTACCCGCGCGGTAAAGGTATACACAGTAGCGACTACGCTTTGGGTGCAGCGTCATTGCAGGTTTCAAAGTTGCGTTTTATCCGTATTGTTTCATATCTGAAAGCAACGCATTCATATCATTGCAATCGAAAAAAAAACGATTCTGAGCGAGTTACTCCTATATTATACATACGTAAAATAAAAAATTGTGTATTTTACGTACAGCAATTTTTAATAAATGTGTTTATAAAATTAACATTTTTCGTACAAAATACTGAATTACATTTTTACTGGTTGAATTGATTGTTTGGTTCAATTGATGTCTTAACAGGGCTAAAAGCCATTTCTTTTTCATCTTTCCCTGAAACAAAACGAAAAATTTAATAACTAATTTAAAAATCAAATCAAATACTTTTGCATAAAACATTAAAATAAATTTAATTTTTTGTAATTTATAAAAATATCATAAATTAAATAAGTTCGATTAAAACATGGAAAAGTAAATAATTCTTTCAAACTATAGTCGACGAATCAATTTAATGTACAAGTAAATTGTTTATTTTTTAATCTATTTAAATTTTTTACAAACTAGGTACTGTTATGATTCATATTCGAAGTCACAACATTAAAAAATTGCGTTGACTACGATCACAGAGTCAATAAAACCATGATCCGAATTGAATCAAACTTTGACTTAATAACAAATCTTCGGTGAAAGATTCTGCGAAAAGAATATTTAACTTAAAATGTGTAAATTACGAGATAACTTTTACTCGTGTTCTAAGAATTTAAAAAAAATTTTGAACAAACCCAAAAATCAAAGCTAATAAGACTTTTGAAAAGGTTTATCAAAGTGTAAATTATTTCTGAAATCAAAAATAATTCGAAGCGTAGAAAATTAATATTTACTGGAAATAGAAATTATTTCAAGTCCTTTTTTAAGTCCTTAGGTGTATAATACCTACAAATAGGTATAGAATATCTAATTTAAATGTCCACATTTGGAATTTGGCATTCCATACCGTATAAAAATGTACATCCCAAACGATTTGTATCTAAAGTGTTTTCACTCGGTGTTTTATTTATTGAACCTCACTTGATACTCTACTAAAAGACGTCTGGAGGTCATTGGTAGGACAATTTAGTCAAACATTTGGAAGAGAGAGAGAGAGAGAGAGAGAGAGGCTTAAGCCAAAAAAACATTTTATGATAAGAAAGGCCATACATTTGAAAGAACAAAAACACAAAAAGCCGGAATCACTCAAGGTTGCGTGGGTAATTTGATTCTGTGAGTCGCTTTTTTGAAAGATAATTTTACTATAATTTGAGAAGTTATTGCGTTAATCAATTGCACAACAGTGCGTAATTTCATTGTCATAATTAAAATAACACCGTTTTCAATACTTTTGTTATACGCATTCAGAATCAAGTAGGCGGATTTGTTTATAATATTTTTATTCGGATAGCAAATTTTGTTTTAAATAACATAATATGTTATGTATTGTATAATTTTTTAAATTTTAGATAAAAAATTAGTGTTAGTTACTAATTTTTTTCCAGAAATAGTAAATGGTATGAACAATTTTTGAAAATTTTCCAACTTTAAACAACTAAATATTTAAATTGTGACAACAGACTATTTAAATTTTTTAGTAGCACATGTATTTACATGTTCGAAACCCTGTGTTAAATCTTCAAAACTTTTTGTGGAAAATTAGACTTTTCATCGAACAAAAATCAACAAAAAAAAAAAAAATGTACATTTTAAAGCGTTCTATACTTAGCTCAAAAATTAAATAAATTGGATAATCAAATAAAATATATTTGATGTTTTCAATATTCTAATTTACAAGCACTTATCATTCCTATTATTCGGGTGTAATAGACGCGGTGACAAATAATATCAAATTTTAATTTACATAGATTATAGACGAGACAAATTTTATTTCAATTATTAATTATCGCTTACAAAAGAAAATTCGTAAAAATTTGTTCTGAAATGTTTGGCTTGAATAAAAATAGACAGTTTGTAGGTATTACATTTAGTACTAATGTATATGTTCCCAGGCTCTTTCATTTTATAATTAATGGGTCTTTTAACATTTCAGAGATTTTTATGCATACATATTACAAATAAATCAATAACAGCAGATAGGTTAATTTTTTAAAACTGCTGATATTTTTAAAATGAACTGTATTGTTGAAAGTAGAAACTACACATGTAATATGTAAAATTGTCTACATGTTTTGTAGTTAAAATAGCATCATCACAAGCCACTTAAAGTGATTCAAGCTTTTATTTGCAAAATTGCGAACTATACCTACACATCAACATTGAGAAAATTAAGTAGGTAGGTACCTAATCGTTAGTATAAATATAAAATAGATACAAAACGCCAAAATTTAATACGTTTGTACATTTTTTAGTTATACTTATTAGTAATTAATTATGTACAATAATAAGTGAAGAGTACAAACAATGCATAGATATAGTATACTTTATGAAATCGTACATACCCCAATATATATTTTGAAGGAATATGCCAACAAACAAACATAAAATTTGTACTAAAATCAAAACCGCAATAATTGATAACGAGCTTAGTAAACTAAATCGTTCAAACATTGGATACAACCAGCGTCCTTTCTCGAAAATTGTCTCCGTAAATCTAAACACAATTGCAAAAATAGCATTAAATTTTTTAAGATAGACTGTAATTATAGTAATTACGTATAATTTTTTAAAATGTTTGATGCTGAACTCACACAACTCCATAAAGCGATACGAATCCTAGAAAAATTTTTAATGAAACCGAAACGGAAGGAAATTTGTGTCTCGTGGTGAAAAGTTCCAACAGTACAAGCGGTAAGATGGTCGTGTGCATTCCATGATTGTGCCAAAACGGTATGTAAGTATCGATTATTTTCGGGTAACAGAATTCACGATCAATAGCATACAAAGACCAAAATGAGATAAACACAAACTAAAACAAAAATACATACATAAATAATTATAGATACGCATATTTTGGTATTTTTTGTTTTTGATTATTCGATGTTCCTGAAAATGATTTTTCCCGAATTTAATTTTCCCGTTTTCGATTGCCCTCCAATCACGAAGTTATGCATTAGGTATTATTCTTCCTATTTTGGAAGTTTGAAAAATTATCGAACTATGTACCTTGGTATACGTGTTTGTTTTTTTGTTTATTTAAATATGTCTCGTTGGTTATGTAGTGTTTAAAGTAAAATGTTATAAAAAAACGTTCATGAAAATTGAAATTTGAAAAATTCGTTCGGTGTGATTGGGGGCGGTTACGTGGACTAGATATTTTGTTTTTTTAATTTCCGTTGTAAATTTATAAATTTTAGAACTTAAAATTTATTAACGATTTCTCACAATTAGCCGGTATAATGTTGGACGAAGTAGGGTAGGTCAACTTTGTGTAAGTGTTAAAAAAAAAAGGCATAAAGTCGTAATTATTGTTTTTTTTTTTTAATTTTTTAAAGTTTTTTAGTTATTAAATAAAATTGTTATAGATATAGTATAACTTACGATTCCTAATGGTAGTACAATCGACGAAAAGTACAATGACACTAAAGTTTGAAACTTTGAACCAAATTTAAGCCAATCAGGCCCATCTAACATTTTCATCACATCGTGAAACAGGCTTCCAATAAAGAATAATGTTTGGAAGAACTGTAATATTTACACAACATTAAATTTGTAGAACTGTTGTTTTATTATTATTATTTATAAAAGCAGTTATATTGTTATACCACTCATGTAATTCCTTAATACTTATTGACTTTTATATGCCATAACCAATCTTGGGCATTAGCGAGTTTAAAAGTAAAATAACTTTCAATTCAATTTTAATTAAGGAGTTTTGTATAGGCAAATCGTATCGTTCCACATGGTGTCATGGAGCGAGAAAGTAAATTAGTATACATACTAATTGAAAATCTTTTTGCGAGAAAAACTCACACGACTTTAATTTTAAAAAAAATGTATTCAGTATTTCTTTTTTATTGTAAAAAAACAACATTTTTTAAGTTTCGAGTTTTAACTATTTATGTAATAAGTACCAGGTACCTATATTATGGTAAGTCTTCTTTAGTAAAATGACCATAAAATCAAGCAGTTTTTCTGAATAATATTCAACTGTACTAATTAATGATAGTGAAATGTAAAAAGGTCACATCGTCGTACCTTACAAAACGGTATGATAAAATAATCCGATTCCATAAATTTTAAAAATTGAAACCATGACAGTTTTTCTCGCAAAACGGTTTTTCGGGGAGTATTTTACGGCGTACCCTTTCCCCATAAATGGTAATTTTCTAGTATTAAATTACCAAACGTTTTAACTTATTTTTGCTTTAATTTACTTAAAATAAATCTATTTATTTTTTAACAGTTTCAGTTTAGATAATATTGAAATTGATTTAATTAAATAAAGTTAAAATGTGTTTAGTGATTAAATTGACCGGCTGTAAATGTTCATTAACTTTTAACTCTTCACTTAATTTAAAAACGTTTGGTTGACTAAATCAATTTAAATAATTCATTTTAACTTGTCCATCCTTATCAATAACCGTTTGATGCAAAATTCCCAGACTGAACTAATTTGAATCTTTCAACTTATACGTTTGTTGTTATTATAATTTACTATTTTCTTGAACTTAATAACAAATTAAAATAAATTAATATCTTTTATCTATCAAACAACTGGTACAAAAAATTTACAATATTTTTAATCGCTTTCAATACTTTAACATTGAACTTGATTATGAATGAGATAATACAAATCAGCAATGCATATTTACACGACTGAATGTATAGTCATCCAAACATAACTACTAACAGTCATATATTACTGTTTTAAATTAAAACTAAAAAACAAAATCGAATTACTGGAGTCAGCTTACCAGATTCCAGTTGGTCAAATATCTGTTCCCCATGTCCTGTATATTGTGGAAAACAGAATTCCAATTACTCGATTGTTCATAAACGGTTAGAAAATTGGTCCAAAAGAAAATATACCATAAACATGCAATCACGTGCAACAGTAGTGGATAAAAATCCATTGTTAGGACCTATGAAACACGTTTAACACGATAAAATGAATTAGTTGGTTCGAATTTTGATCCTGAGTGTTGCGAGGAAACTATTTATTTTACAATTATTATTAATATATGTGTTGTTTTTAGTACGACACGATATCGCTTCTAGGATAATGCGTCTATTTATACATGTTTGTTAAAAAAAAAAAAAATTGTTTTTTTTGTGATCCGTTTTATTTATTTGTTTGGTGTTGATATTTTCTTATTTATCAATATGAATAAAATGTCAAGTGATGCAGCTGCTGGTATTAGAAAATACCTACTTTTCAATATTGATCCAACCTGCAGATTTTTCTGTAGATAGGTACACACAAAAATCAAACGAGACGTGTGACACCAGCAATTTTCACCAATTTTTACGGGAACATTACCTATTGAAAACGATTTAGTAAGGGGTTGATTATTGTTATGAATGCATCAAATTTTTGTTGTAATTATTACATAGAGTGTGAAATTCATAACTCACGTCATATTATTTTGTGCAAATAATTATTGAATAATTTTTAGTTTCATTTTGTTGATATACAAATTATATACCTATTCCAATTACATAATGGGAAACACAAACGATGAATAAAATATTAATCAGTGAATAATAAATAAAAATCAATTAATTTTTCATTGAATAGTGTTCCCACTACGGTTAGTTTGAGTAGGTAATCCAGAAAAAAAAAATCGTATTTGCGTTACTGTTAGTGTGTATGTATGAATGTATATCTTATCGCATAATGTTTTACATACTAAAAATATAATTATGTTGTTGCAATCCTTTGTTCCCTTAGGCGTGTGATATGATGTTTGCCTGCCTCGATCCTACACAGTTTCTAAAGCACATAAAACAATCTGGGGCAAACAAAAATAACAAAAAGGTCGTTTTAATGTTACGAGTTCGGTACACTCTTCGGGAATCTTCGATGAATTTACCAGGCCAATAAGATATTACTCGCGGGGTTTACGCCAACCCTATTCTACGTATTTATTATTGTTTTTATTCTGGAAAACTGGTTAGATTAGAATCGGTTCGGTCCTAAAGATTCGTCGGCCGTGTATGCGATAGTAATGTCATCATGAAATCTCGTGGGTTTGCTTGGAAAAAAATCAAAATGCCCTAGTTAGCTAAATAATGTTTGTTAATATTTTTTGCCCCGATTAATTATTATATTTTAGCCGGTACCTACCTTTGGGTTGCTGCTACTGCAGGTGGACGGTATGTTATTTTGCATTCGCCACGAGGGATTTGTCATGACTAACACGACCGCCGAACAGCGTTTACATTATATAATAACCAAAAATAATTTATGGCAAAAACCTTGGAACATACTCATGAAATATATTATAGTAAAAAAAAATGTGTGCAGATTGGTGTAACACATCCGACCTATTCGTTTATAAAAAAAAAATTCAGGTAAGTATAGTAGGTTAAGTATAATAGGTTAGGTACACACAAATGGAAATGTCTGTTTTTTTTTTTTTTTTTTAACTCATCGAAATGAAATTTCCGGAAATTTTTGGTTTTTTCCTTAGTGCAACGTCAAGTTAAAATTATTTATCGGTCATTTACGATGTACAAAAGATTTATAAAAAAAAAAAAACCGGTATCAGCCTTTATGGCGCGGATAGTTTGACGGAGTAGCGACTACGTTTTGGGTGGGCAACTGGTTTGGAAATTGTGATTCAAACATACAATTAAATATCTGAAAACAATGATAAGTCATCGCCTTTGAAAAAACGATTCTGAGCGAGCTCAGTTATCTACGTAGCATACATCCTGGTAAAAACTAAATTTTACAATACGTTTTGTAGTTGTACAGTACAAAAAGACAATAGAATAATTATTTTCGAAATTACCGAGAAATAGCTATATGCGATGTTAATGAAATACTAAATCCCGTTAAAAATCTTAAAATCGATATCGGTTGATTGAAACGTAGGCCGATTTTCAAAATTTTTGGAATATAAATACAATTAAGTACGACTGACATCGTGTTGATGTTTCAAAGCCCAAAATTATCACATATATGATTGAAAATCCTCAAAATCTAAAATTAGGTAAAAGTAGCCTAATTTTGAATAAAACTTTTTGAAAAACTTTTTGTAGTTCTATAGTACAAAGATACATTTTTCTTAAGCATTTCAAAACGATAGAGTGATTATTTTCGAAATTACCGAGAAATAACTACAATACGCGATTTGGATAATAAGTCAAACAATTTTGCGATTTTCAAATTTTTTTGTATATAGTAAGAATAACGTACGGAAGATGTTGTGATCAAGTTTCAAGCCAAAAACCCCAAAATTGACCCATTTATAAATGAAAAACATCATAGTCTAAAAATGGCTATAGATAAATAAAATAAACATTATTGTTAAACCGCTAGCTTCCTCACTCTGCTCAGAATCTAAAACAAATTTATATTTTGTACATTGTATCAACTTATGATTAACATTAACGAATTTTTTTTTTTTTTCTTTATTGGTTAAGCATCAACTACAAAGGTTACTAGCTTTAACAAGATTATTACATTTTTACATATTATACATTTTATAATAATAATTATGGGTAAAAAGTAGCAGTTTTTGTTTTGTTCTATATTTACAATATTTTTAAAGGAAATGTCGATGCTTGTTTATATTTATTAAAAGTATATAGTATTTGGTGCAACAATTCAGACATCTCAATTATTAACTTTTTGGTTTTGAGAGTTCAAAATTTTGACTATTTTTGCTTGCTTTTGTTTCGTAGTTTATAATATTGGCTTCTGAAATTATACCCGATCCCAGTATAAAGAGGGAGCCTAGTGGGTCATACCCCCCTCACCATAAAAATTCAGGCCAGACTTCGATTGACATGACCAAAATTACAAGATTGTATGTTTAGGGCAAATAATATTTTACTTTACTTGTACTTAAGTACAAAATATTCAAAAATTGTATTATCATTTTTATGTTATTATTGTTATCTTATGATTTTACTGAAGATAGAATTACATTAGATTTGGTAGTTATCATTTAACTCTATACTTTGAGGTACAAGTATGTACTAATTAATATTTTTTTTTTTTAATTTTTAGTGACTGTGACTATACACGGTACAAATGATTAATCTTAAGGGTTTAAGAGTACCAAATAGGTACTATAATCTAGACATCTCACATTTATGAATTCGATTTTATTTTAAAAAGTTTGACATTATACTGTGTAAGATGAAAGCAAAATTTAAAATTAATAAGTTGATAATCTGTAAGTTTTTCTTTTAGGAATAGTTACTACTAAGAGCTAAAATATTGGATGATGGTCATCTATGGCGGCCCACGTGCCCGTGTTCATTTTTATATGTATTATTGAGTTTAGTTCGAATTTAGTAGATAGAACCAACTTGTGTTTGAATGTTTTACGCCGTAGACCGGTTTTAGTTTTTTCACGATCATACTTATATATAGTCAATTACCTGCAGATTATTCTTTGAAGTCCTTGCCAACGACCATATAGGTATTACGCTGAATACACAAATTTTCGTCCGAACACTGAAGTTTAGTACCTAACGTCATTAGGTATTTTTTTTTTTTTTTTTACGTTAAGGAAATTGATGACCTCGATTTGTTTTCTCCGTCCATCACGCAAATATCATAAGAATTTAAACGTTTCCCTTTCCAAAAGTACAGATTGACTAATAATTCTGAAAACTAATTCAAATCTGTAATGAATTCTACTTGGAAACTGTAGTGAACGGTGAGCTTACTGAAGTCGGAAGTTCGCATTGTATAAAAATGCGTTTACATAACACGCGCGACTAAAGATTGTTGAATGGGTTAATTGGATACAAAGTAAATGATTCTTTTTGCTGAAAAATTACCTATTCATTACGAGTAAATAATGAAATGATTTGATAAAACTCAAAATTATATAGGTACATTTATTGTAATAATCAAGACATAATTAGGCAGTAAACATACATTGACTGTTCGCATTTCCTAAAAATAATAATTTACAAAATCAATACAGTTTCATAATATTGAACAGATTTATATAACGACGTATAATAACTGCATTTTGACTATTATCATCTTAAAACAGTTAAAATTAAATATGTTAAATTTAGTAACATTATACCTGGGTATAATACATACATTTATTGTTCGTTGAACATATTACAATCATAACTAAATCCCATTACTTGCTAACTAGAAAATACTAAAGTCGTAAAATTAATTCAATAATATATACAAATAATACAATTTTATAAAAGTTTAAAAATAATCCTTCATACTATACCTAGTAGAATCTATATTATAGACATTAAACATTAGACAAACAACACAATATTACAACGTGTATTCTATAAATAGTTATCAAGTTATAATAAATATTGCCTACAGTAAAATACTGAGAGACCATTAGCAAACTTGATTTCTTAACTGGTTTTCGGTACCATTTTTTTCTTCTTTTTTTCCTGAAACAAAACCAACATGTTTAACATAACATGACCAAACTTTTTTCTAAATAATAAAACATTTATGTTTAAAATGAATAACACAAATTAATTCCTGAATACAAAATGAATGAAATCAAAAATATAGGCTATAAAGTTATAATAAAATGAGTATCTGTAAATGTTTTTCCTGTAAACAACATACTCATTCACTGAATATACATCGACAATAATTATAAGTTTTACATACAGTTTTAATTTTGTACGATTTTTTTTAATAAATATTGAAAAATTTTAAGTTATATTGGGTAGGTATATTATACAAAAATAACCGGTTCTAATCAGATCAAAACGTAATTTTAAAATACACGATTTGCAAAAATCTAAATATATTCGAAAAAATAAACAAAACACTATTTAAATTAATGTTCTTGATGTTTATCTTACAATATTGTACGAATAAAATTACGGCTTTGTTACAATGTACATTATATTGTACTAATCAGCGGCGGCTTTTTTGTGAGGGCAATTTTTTAAATAAATTTTTACTTGATTGAGCTTGGGATATGCCACAATTAATCAGTAAGTAACGTAGATAACAAATAATATAGATATGTTATCAAAATTAAAATAGTTATGAATACAAAAAGAAATCATTTAGGTACTATAAAGTTTAAATTTACATGCCTAATGGTGTACGAATAACAGTAAACTCCATAATTAAAAAAGAATACAAACTTTATTTCAACTATTGATAGCTTAATTTTTCTGTTAGTTTTAAAACATTATTTGAACCGTAAATAAAGTAAAATGCATAAAAAACGTTTCTGGACAATAATTTAGCTGACTTGTATGGTGTTTAACATCTTATTGTATATTAATTACCTTTATTATCATAATGTACTTGCAGGCTAGCTGACTTAGTTATATTAATACATTTCTAAGACTTTTTTTTAACTTAACAGGTTAAACTGCAATAGAATAAATAAAGTTCAATGTCAATTATAATTAAACATTTTTAATCTCCGGTCAATCCAATTAATGACGCCGCTATATACCTGATAGAGCCGAAACTGTATGTAATATACTTGTGCATCAGACATTCCCAAAAAATGGGACTAAAGACCCTGCCTGTATATATATATATATATTTACTAAAATGAAACCGATTTTGAACATTTTTTAGTGATTTAGAGAATTTTTAAATTTTTAAATTGAACAGTTGCGACTGTTTTATGAAACCATTGATTTTTGGTTTCAATACTCGAAACTTGTATCTACTTGTATCCATGTTATTAAAACATTTTGAAAATCCATTAACACGATTTTGGGTTGTAGACATTCCTAAAATCGTTATTTTATTTTTTTTTTTTCATTATTGTGTTTTTAACAGTTATTCGTTAGAAAAGTGTTCAGATTTATTGAAAATTGCCCACAATACTCTATTAGAATGGATAAACTTTAAAAGTCGTAGACATTTCAAACAACGCCAATTATTATTTTTCATCTAATCTAACATAAACGAAGTAAAACATTATTTCAATTTATTGACCGAGCAACGCGAGGTAAATGGAATGACTCGATCGTTCGGCATTTTGTCTGTGTGTTTGTCTGTCTGTCTGGCTAAACGCCTGAACCGATTTTCATGATTTTTTCATGAACGTACCTTACTACACTAAGGCCAAACAATGTACGTAGAAGGTTTTCCAGATTAGCTTTCGTTTCAAGATTGTGACCCATAAGTACTGAATTACCGTAGGGTTTGTAGTGGTACCGTATCAAAGTATAAAGGTAATAAACAAAAATACGCGGCACGGTACAAATCAGAGATTAAAGGTAATGCAAAGCACAAACAAACTATTTGTATTTATTTTGAATATTCGTGTATGATACCAATCTACTTGGCTATGCGTTGTCTCAGTAATTTATTTTTGAATACTTCAAAATCGTATTTTTTCAAACTTTTATAACTCTGGCGCTTTAGAAGTTAAAAGTTAGCGGTTTTGGCTACCCCCTCATTTTCTTATATGCTTAACAACGTTCCGTGAGAAGTCGTATTCCAAAGCCATCCAAATAAGATCTCTGACCCTACAAAAAAAGCGATGTCTACTGTTTAAGAAACTACTTGTAATTTTCCATATTTTACAGGTTTTTTTGTACAGTTATACTTGTATCAGAGCTTCGAAAAATTTTACGCCATACATGTTGTAAAAAATTTTGATTATTATTTTTTGTTATTTTTGCTATCATTAATGTTTTCGACGGTAAATTCTTCAAAACGGTGTCAAAATAATTAAAAACTCAACACAATACCGCGGGAATGGATGCAAAGTTCTAACGTCATTTCCAAAACGATTTTTTTATAATCAGCTGCTGTGATTACGTTTGCAAGCAATTTGTAACGTTAAAAATACACCAGTTGATCAATAAATAAAGTTTTTTTTCTTTTATATATATATTTTTTCTTTATATCTGTACTATTAAAATGGAAACTGTGACAGCTACTGAAGTCTGCAGATAAATGTACTGTTTAACATAATTACCTACGTTACATAATTTACTGAGTATATAGTTGCTGAAAGAGCTCGAGAATCAATGCATTTATAATTTGTATCATTCGTAAACATTTTGATCTTATAATTCCTATGTATTATTATCAGTGAGTTAGCTAGTAAACATGACTTACGAGATGACTTACCCCAATATAAGTTCTGAATGAATATACCAACAAACAACCACCAAATTAGCGTAAAATATAAAAATACTACAAGAGCTATTGATACTGGTAAACTGTATAGTCCGAATAGCGGGTACACCCAGTGTCCCTTTTCGATGTAGGTTTCGATGAATCTATTAATCAAATCAAATGCGATGTAGAAATAAAAAGCCAGAGTATAATATTTATAAAAAAAATAATTCGACAACTTACACAGTTCCATACAACAGGCCGAATCCAGCAACGATTAATATAGAAATCGAAACGGGAGGAAATTTGTGTTTAGTAGTGAACAGTTCCAACAATATAAGCGGTAAAATGATCGTGTGCATTCCGTGGTTCTGCCAAAACGGTATGTAAGTGTCGATGATTTTCGGGTAAACGATTTCACGATCAATAGCAAACAATGTCCAATATGTGGCGCACACAAACTGAAACAAAAAACACGTGCATAATTTTTTTTTATCTTTCTGATTTTCGAAAATTTGAAAAGGCATTTCATTAAGTAGGCATAACATGCTTTAAAATATAAAATCAAATTAGTAAACAGGTGTACAGGCGTACTATAATACTTACGATTCCCGTGGGTAGCAAAATCGACGAAAAAGACAACGACAGCAACATTTGAAATTTTGAACCCAAATTCAACCAGTTAGGCCCGTTGTATATTTTCATCACGTCGTGAAACAGGCAACCGACAAAGAACATAGATTGCATAAACTGTAATATTTACACAGTATTTGGTTTACAAAAATGTATTTTTTTTTTTTATTATTACTGATATTCTAATTTCTTATTTAGCTCATAAATACCACTTTGTTACCAACTAACCGGTATCAATTCTACGCATATAGTTAATAACGTTATACAAATCACAATAAAGGGAAAATGTCAACAAGTTAGAAATTAAATAAATGTGTCGGCTATACATTCAGTAATCAGTTTTCATCTCAGTAGTAACCATTATTAATTATTTTATTTGTGAACCTGGCGTATGTTGAGCCGCGCGAAAAATGCAAGTCACTGTTAAGAGTGAGTGGGTCGTTAGTCGTCAGAATAGCTGTAAGAGGTTGATGTTTAGCATTAATTGTTTTAGAAATAATATAATCATGGCACACAAAAACGACGATACTTAGCAGTGAACGAGTTCAGTTTTGTCGAATGCTTAACAAATTGTGAATTTAAAAGTTCTATATTTTATAAACTGTAAATATATATTGATAAAATAATATATATATATATATATATATATATACATTTGACTAGTGCCGGGAGTATTTGTATTCATAATGGTAACACGATCAGTAAGATTAGTTTCGAGCCATCGTCAAAGGTACAATGAAATAAAAAGTATAAATTTAAATTCAATTGTTCAAAACATAATAATTAACGAAAATCATATTATTACAATTAATTTATTTTATTTTGTTATTAAAAAAATTGGCTTACCAGATTCCAATTAGTGATATATCTTTCGCCCATATCCAGTATATCTTGGAAAACAGGATCCCGTTTCTCTGTATGCGTATAAACGGATAAAAAATTGGTCCAAAAAAAAATATACCATATGCAGGCAATCGCGTGCAACAAGAGTGGATAAAAATTCATTTTCAATACCTAAAATATTACAAACACAATTATTATAAATTTAATGATTCCATATAAGATTTTGAGAGCAGCTATATCGTTAGTTTTACAAAAATGTAAGTGATATTTTATTTTTTTCAATTATTTATTTGTAGTTTTTTTTTACATAAAACATTTAGAAAAAATGCGCTGGTTTTAAAACGTGTTGTTGCTTCAAATATCCTTTGTCTAAATGTATGGCATAAGGTTTTTTTAACATAATCTATTTTGTTATATTGTGATAAAATCCAAAAAAAATAACTAAACTTATCAGAGATTTTCTCATTCTCTGTTTCAAATTTTAAAATAGCTTTTGCATTTCATCTAGAATCACGATTAATAACGAGCTACAATGAGAATTACTCGACAAAAATGTACGAGTCTATGCTTTTTGGTGGAAAATAAAACAAAATTTGTTTTATGTAAGTTTTGCTTTGATACGTCAAAATTAATCACAATTCGACTTTAGGGAGTACTATTGCTGATAAAAATAACAAAAATAACAAAAATGTGACGAATAAGGATGAAAAAAAAAATTACCTGAACATCAAACTGTGTTAACAACATGTTTTAAAGCTTGTCGAAAAGTATCAAGTCTTAAATATGAAAACTACGCGATATAGCCGCACGCAATTAGCCTATACAGTCTTGACATCTGTGCCGAATCGGGCTCTAATGTTTCTTAAAACCTATATTATTGTTGAGTTAAAATTTCATGCCATTTGGAGCAATTTTAAAAATTTGAACATTTTCACCTTTTTTGTTTTTGGGCTAAAATAAAAATAATTAAAATTTTCAAAAATGTTTCAACCTTAAGTGCAATCTAATCATCCCGACCTATCGTTTGAGATGCTGCGTAAAAAGATCCGGAGCACAGCAAAAAAAAGTGTTTTAAAAAATAATAAGGGAAAACAAATCATTGAAAATCAATGCTCGCTACGCTCAGCATCTATACGTACTTATGATATTAAATGATGATGCTTCCGGCCACCGTAATATAAAACTATGTTGCGATGACGTTGGCAATGTATGTATAATTAATCATGTAGGTATAATTAATATTTATGACGGCAATGATTTTGTGAAGTGTGCTTATGAATGTTTACCAATCTTGTTTAAAAATGTAAATAGTAAATACAAGGTCGGTAACTTAATTTATTAGTTTTTTAAGTTAGACACCTAGTTAAAATACCGAAGTTTATTTTGCAAAAACAGTTGTCACCGAATCTATTATTTAAGTTTAAATCAAAACGTACCTAAGAGATAAATATTTACATTAATTATTTAAAATGTTTTACAACGTGAAACGATTTTGTACAACTATACAAGACTTATACTATAAATTTACTTTTGTTTTAGCTAGAAACTTTTTATACGGTTGATCATACATCATGAAAACAACAATAGCAATATCGTTTTTTATTATCTTATTTTAATATTACGTTTTCTTTTCATCACGCCAAAAAACTCAAATTGTAAATTTGAAAAAAGTATTATATATATATATATATATATATATGTATATATATATATTGTATAAGTATTAGTAAAATTTATTTGATTTAAAAACAAAAACGTTTAAAGAACATATTTTTACACATTATATCCTTTGTCAGTTTTCGATTTCCGTGCTTCAAAAAACGACATCTCCTAAATTTTATGTGGTAAGTTTTCACAAAAGATTTCTCGATTTACAAAACCATGATAATTGTGTACATAAACCGTTTGTACCTAAATATAAAAATATTTCTGTAGCGAAATCCCGTAACAAAATTTGTGCTCGTAACTATATTATTCGTAGTAAAAAGTGTTTAGTAAGTTTTATATTTGTTTGTAAATAATTGTTTTCTTATGCAATCTATGTTCCAAAAGTTTTAAAATCTGACTGATTTTTTATTTACCTATTCATTGTTCGAATTTTGAGATTGAAATTAAACTTAAACCATAAGAGATAGGGGGGACTTAACTTTTCGGACAAAACTTAAATTTCTCCAGAATGTTTTTCCTTCAAATTTCGATTGATTATAGAATTCAGAATTATCTATACAAATTTAAATTTCTCGCACAGCCCCCCTTGGTTTTTTGTTACCAAAAACTATCTGTTCTCAGCCAAAATAATAATATTTCATTTAGGTACCTAACGGGAAAAGTTAAGTTTTTATGTTATAAAATATTACTGTCGTAAAGTTGAAAAAAATCTAGAAAAATTAGAAAACGTCATTGTTCAAGCCTTATAACGGTTGTAAGTGGCGTATTTTATTAGCGTTTTAGACTTAAAAGCCTAAGAAAAATTCACATACTTAGTGATTCCATTTTAATTCTAAAAAAAGTTTTGAGTTCACCAATAAAAAATATCCGTGTTATTGTGAAAATCTATTTTCGTTTTTTTGATTGCAAGTATTTGAAAATAATTTTTAATTTTTGAAATTCGATAAAGTTTTGTACGATTTTATTTCATTACTTTGAAGTATCTGAAAACTTTTTGAATATTTGGCTTCTACAATAACCTAGAAAAAAAATGATTTATTTTCATCTTTTTCAGATTACAAATCGGTTGATTTTAAGTACGTGTATTTTTATTAGGCTTTTAGGTATAATTTGGACGAAATAACTAGGTAGGCGATTAATATATATGTAGGTGGGTTAGGTATAAAATAAAAAAATTAGGAAATGGTGGACTTGGATACTTTGAGACGGTATATTGGTTATTTTAAGATTGATCTGAAAAGTAATGGCGTTTGTTTATCGTTTCAAAAAAATATATAACAAAAATTGATGTATAATAAGTTGCCTATACATTGCTCCTTAAAATAATCATTAGGTTATTCCTTCTTCTGAATAAGAGTGTTCGAAATACAAGTTAGAAAAATTCTTAAGTAATTAATTGATTTCTCACTGATAAACACAAATGTTTGAATGCACTTTACCACTAATTTATGGTGGTGACCGTGCATTTGTTTAACGCAATTAAATTTGCAGATATCAAATTTAGTTTCACACAATATTTTTAATTCTAAAATCTGAAACAACAATTTTTCGTCAGTAACGAATACTTTTCGGATAATTAGTCACAGCTTGTAAAACCAATTTTTGACAACTGCCCAACATTAAGCGACGAAACAAAAAAATTGTGACGGTCAATTTTTGAAATTTTTTTTCGTATCTACTTTATAAATTTATAAGCGGACAACATTGTATTGAATTTTCAAAACTGTTTCTGGGAAATTAAAATTTTATTGAACAAACATTTTTTTAAAAAAATGGAAGTTTCCGAAAATGTCAAAGTTCTTTACTTAACTCAATCATTTGCGAAATCTCTCGAACCTTTCATCAGACCTGTATTTTATCTACGTTAATATTGTGTAAAAATTTCAGCTAATTTAAAATGACCCGAGAGGTGCAGTACCGTGCGATGAAGTATAACTACCAGAAATGAGTGCAAAGATCATATAGCGTTTTTAAAGAAGTAATCGAGGTTTCGTATAGCAATTAAAAAAATAATAATAACAGCACACGTCGTAATCATTACAATCGTCAATACATTCTTCGCTACACTCAGAATCTGAAGTTTGGAAAATTCGAGCTAAAGTAGATCCAACGACGAATTCAAATCATTTTACGAATCCCTTAGGCATCGTATCAATACGTCGATCGGCGCTACGGAAATGAAAACCGTCTAAATTCCTATGTTTTACGCGTAATATATCTAGACCGAACGAAACCGTAACGTCATGTGCGATTTAAAAGTAGGTAAGTAAAAAATAGTCATTAAAAAAAAGCGAACGTGGCAAAATCGAACGAAAGAAGAGTACGCATGCTAGTCGATTAGATTAGACTAATATAATACTAATATAATATAGTCTCGGACGCGATTCATATGCCCTAAATACAGCTGATAAAATAATAATTAGGTCGAGAGTTTTGTGGGATTTCGTTAATTCATCGCCATTAAACATTTCACGTTTTTTTTTTTATCTTTACAAAATTTGGTTCAAAATTTTTATTTTATCTTTGCATTTTTTTTTTTTTTAACTTTTTGTCTTTTAGTGCGATTTCGGTTTTTTTTTTTTTTTGCTTTCACATATTATTCCGAAGTCATATTTTATTTTTACTAATAAATTATACCTATAGTATACTGTACCTTTGGGTGGCCGGACGATATAATATACTATCGTTTGTTGTGCCGAACGGTTCGTAATGATGGCGCGTCACCGTAAAAGCTGCCAAAGGGCGAAATGGTTAGTTACCCAGAGAAAAAACTTTGCAAACTCCGTGCAAAAAAAAAAAACGGCTGGTTGAAAAAAAAATTTTAATTAATAACTGCTTTTTAATGTGCGGTATACGTCGAGATGGAGGATATTTGCAAACGGTGTAAACTCTAATCGGTGCCGTAACCAAAAAATCTATCGGGGGGGTTTTTAAAAACTCGTTTAAAACATACCGACACAATATCATACCAATATCTGTTGAATACTGTTCAAAGAACGAATTATTATTATTCGACTACCTATATAAATACATAACAAATATCACTAGACAACACGCTAATTTACTAATTACACGTTTTAGATTATGAGCGCAGTCGCAGGCGTTATGATACACAGCGAGGAATGTATTGTTTTCACGATGACGGTTTTGTTTTTTTCGTTCTATTTTTTTTTTCTGGAAACACTTCTTTGTCTACCAGAAATCCAATCTTTTACACAACAAAATCGGTACACCTCAATCGAAGTTTTTCTTTAAATTTTGATTGTTTTCAAACTGTAATCAACAAACGTTTGCTCCGAACGTTGTTTGTGTTTCGGGTAGACTCGGAGTACTCCGCGATCTTTGCGCACGTAATATATTATACCACAAAACGTTAGGTTACGCTAAAATGAACATTGGCCACTTCGTTTAAAACTTTTTTTCAAAATCTTTCAAAATTTTAATTCGCAAAATCGTCTTGCGAAAACAGTGTGTTTATAGACTCTCGACTTATCAGTGTTGGCTCCACCAGAAAAAAAAAAATCACATTCACGGAAGTAGAAAATCATGTTTTTAAAAATAAAATGTACTGGCACGATCCGTTTGTACTATTAATGTAACCAAACGTCCGAACGCGTGATACGTTTCTTGATTTAATCACGAGTTTTGAACCGTTTTCGAAACGAAAATCGGCTGCGTACGAACAACAATGACCCTGGTCAACAATTTTTAAACCGTAGTAATACGGATTTTTTTTGAACGCGGCAAAACTCCCATAAAACCGTACGTACCTCTAAGTTTCCTGCACACAGCGGATTAATACCGTGCCGGATGATTCTTGCAACGTTGTTGGTGCGTCGAAGCTGCGAAACAGCGCGTGTTGTTGTGGAAACAACAATGACCGTTCGCGAACGCGTGTAGTTACCCGAACACTAAGCACTGCAGTCTCGTGCCGGCCGGACGCGTAAATAATTACCAATTATAATTATCAACAACTGCTCACAACGAAATCAACGCGACGCCGCTGCAGAAGTCGTTCGGGACGGGGTGTCGGAATAGAGGGGCGGAACCGGTTGTTGTGATGTTTTTTACTATTATAACTAAATAGAAATTACAGTAGAAACATAACGCAAACAATAACGCAGAAATAACATTAACGATGGGTGGGTGCGTAACACGACGTATACCTACAGCAGCAGTTTGACGTAAACAAAAATCGATTATGTGTTCAAAAGAAAAATCGTATTTATATGGTATTATTGTGTAGATACCATGGTGGTGGTGATGGTAGTCTTATTCAAGGGTAACCGGAGAAGGGAAGGTCAAAACATTTTTACGTATAAAGTGTATACATTTATTTTCGTATTATTCATTTATTCACTATGGTATATACGAAATGAAGAGCAGTGGCGGTCAAATTATTTTGTCATGGGGGATAAGGCTGATTTTTTTTTTTCATACATGTCCTCATAGGAGCAATTCCGACGCGATTTACTCGGAGAGCTACAGAGAACGTCACATTTGGAACGAAAAAATTTCATTGGGAATCCCTCGTCCACCCCTGTTTTTACCGCCACTGATGAAGAGGGTACACCGGTGTTGCTGTAAAATGTAAACAGTAAAATATTCTCGCTGTTGATGTGTTGTTGTAAGATTTTTATTATAATATTACAATATGTAGTGTACTACGATAGAACGCGACCACCATCTTAACGATGTAGAAATTGTTTGATTTTAAGGTCGGTTGAAAACCTGGAATTAACGTCTAAATTAAAAAAAAAAAAAAAAAAAGGGAACGATACATACGTAGTGAATTGTTTGAACAAAATGAAAGAAAGTGAGTGAATTCTAAGAAAAGAAAATAAGAGGGTAAATTCTAGGTCGAGGAGTTTGTTTGGAGTTCTTGGGCATAGTTCAATAGCGGTTCGGAAGTCGTGGCTCAAACGTACGTATTTATATAATATGTATTTGGTATCGATGTTAAATGATTGCCGTCGTCGAAAAACCGATTTTGAACGATCTCGCGGTAATCGAATCGGAAAAAAAGTACGGATTTACCAAAAAAAATATTAGTATTGTCAATAAGGTACCTACACCACTACCTACCTAAAGTAGCAGTATTTTGGCGTTCGAATGAATAATATTAAAATAACACGTCGTATTAATTGTGAATACTAAACAGCGAAAAAACTAGCAATCGTCTGATATAATATTAAACGCTTGCAAACATAAATTAGGTCGTCATAATATGTGTTAAAATTTTAGTTATTACGAACACTGATAAATGGTACTATTTAAAGATGTTGCTAAAAGCAATGAAGTTAACATGGTACAAAGGTACTATACTTATTTAAATAGTTGTTTTTTTTTTTCTAGAACAAATGATAACATCATCGATTGATTTATCATTGCTTTCAATTACTAAATACAATAATAATTATAGGTATGTTTGAATCAAAACTTCCGAACCATTGTCAACCAGCAAAGAAGTGACGTACTTTGCAGAGTATTCACTGTTCCAAACAACTTCTCACCCGACCTATACTTTATTCCTTTTCTTAGCTTTTCTTTTTTTCTTTCTTTTAGACTTTACTTCCTTTTTTCCACTTCACTACCTTTCTTTACGTCCAAGAAAATCTTACTTTGAAGACCTGAATCATCTCATGGGCTGCTCCTCCTAACAACAATTGAAGAGAATAGCATGGGACAGACAAGAATGGTTACACCGACAAGGCGCTGCCTTTAGAAGCTGATGATGACCGTTCTTTAGTTACTTTCTTAATATTAACTCGTTTTGTATCCTTCCTTCATTCCTTCATTACTTTTTTTATTTGATACTAGTTACTACGTTTACTAACTACTATAACATTCAAAATAGTAAGCCACTCAGAGATGTGACTTATCCTACTTCACAACATGCTATAACTCTTTCCTAATTTTTTTAATAATTTTATTGTTTAACTCAACGTATTCGTTAAATCATTTTAAATAGATTAGATCATTTCTTATAGCCAAAAAAATGTTTGACAGGAAAAAAAATCTAGGTATAATCAAAATATCAAACAAACTTGCAAATAAAATCAACTTTTATGCCAATGTCCCAACACTTATATGTTATATGTTATATATTTAACGTAAATATTTGAGAACGCCTCCCACACGAAAACGCGATCAGAAAACAGAAACTTTCAAAATCTTCACCATAAAATATACGAAAAATTTTTGTTTTTGTCTTGTGACTCGAATAATAATCAAAATTTCCAACAAAAAGAACCCTTAGTCAGTACTATCTACGTCTAATTTTTAAGCTTTTAGTGCTACGCCATTTTATGATTTGACTACTCATTCTATCCAAAAAAATAATTACAGAATATAAAACAATACAAAATATGCATCATTGTTCAAATAATACATTCTTTGCTACGCTCAGAACCTTAAATCTTACTATGAGATCCTCGTTGCCACTTAAACAAGCTGTTTTCAAAGACAATTCTCTAAAACAAACAATTAATTTCTTTTGTTCTAAGACTATTGTCTTTGCATGGATTTAACTTCAACTGATGAAAATATTAATTTTTTTATGTCGATGGTATTTGTAACAGAAAAAAACTACAATACTTTATAGTTTATACTATCAAATAGAAATTTAACTTTCTGATTTGATGTAGCCAATCTAAAAAATGGTACTGAGCGAAACCCAATCTAAAAAATGATCTAAAAGTCATTTAAGCCTAAAAAAAGAAGAAAGATGCGTGAAAATATTTTTTAGTATTTTGTTGCTTCAAAAAAGAGAAGGATTATTGAAAAAAATTTTAAATCGTTTTAAAAAACAAGCACAGTAAAAGTATAAAAAAAAATGCCAACGGCACGCAGTGTTCCCAAGCGGTCACCCATCCAAGTACTAACTACGCCCGACGTTGCTTAACTTCAGTGATCGGACGAGAACTGGTGTATTCAACGTGGTATGGTCGTTGGCGAAGACTTAAGCGAATTAGCCAATACTTAAAATAAAATAGATTTATCGCTTTTATTACATTAAAAATTATAACACAGCCCAAAGGCGCCCAGACAACGAGCAACAGAGTTTTCTGTGATTTTTGATTCCTATAATAATTTGGTGTAAAGTATCCAGGCACAAAAATTATTCTTAAAACTGGGAGGAAGTTCACAATTCGGGTTTCATAAATATTTAACCCTTTCAGACCCAGTGGCCAGTGCACATTACAATGTGCATCAATTTTAAATCAATATAAATAATTGTTGATCACAGTTAACGTATTGATAACAATATGCAATTAATTAACATTTGCTACTCTCAGAATCTAAAATCAAGCCTAATAGCTCAGGCACTTTTCTAATTTTGTGTTTTAAGCCCAGTGCTCGAATTGTAGGGGTCTTTGACTTTTATCAAAATATTTAAGCATATCCCTACTAATTGTATAGTGCTCTTGGAGTCGTAGCATATAAAAATTAAGAACGCTCCATATTTTTCCTTTTACAGCGTTCCCCTTGTATTTTTTTTCCAATTCGAGCATCGGTTCTTACTGATTTTAACCTATTCGGCTTATCTCTACTTTTATATCCTGAGCGTTAAGAGGTTTCTGTTAGTTTTACAAAAAGATTTATGTTTTTCCAGTGCCAAAAGCTCCAATAAAAAATACCCCGGTTTCTACATTTTGAGCGTAGGTTTTCCGGTAGCTCTGTAGAGACCTTTAAATTTATCTCTTGGTAACTGGGCCGGATTGGTCCGGGCTGCAAGCAAAACCAAGTTCTTCGCGCTCCGAGAGGTCATGTGCGCTTTTCGCCAGTCTTGTAAAGTATTTGAGTAAAAGTATTTAGAAAACCTTTAAAATATAATATTAAAAATAAAGTATTTCATATTTGAATTATAGTATTTAAATTATAATTTACAAGTATTGGTTTTTGGATTTTGAATACCTACGAGGTGTATCTAAATGGGTGGGAAAATTTCTTAGGATGTCGCAAGTGTTGTAGGCTAGTTTATTCAAAAAAAATTATTGTTATTTACCGTGTTAGTTGATTAGTATTTTCAATTCGTCTAGACCAAATAAATGCGTTACAGTAACAGCAGTTGCCTATATTTCATCATTTAATAGGCCTTTAACGATTTCTCGTAAAAGACCAATTTCAACGAAAATGTGTGAAATAAAGTTTAATATAAAAACTCAAATCCGACCCTTTCAAAAGTAAATATGAACCCGAAAAAGTCACTTACTTCACACACAATTTGTTGTTTTATTTTTAAGTTTCGTAAAAATAAAAGTTGTACATGATTTCTTCTATTTTTTTTTTTTTTTTTTTCTTAATGGTTTATAAATTGTTGATATTTAAATACAATAATTTAAAACAATTATAATTATAATTTAGAAGCATTTATTAGGTATTTTATTATATTTACATTATATTTTATAGTCAAAAAGCAATACCAAAAAAGAGTAACGATTTTTTTTGTTAAAACGTAATTTTTTAAAAATATATACTAGTCTTTAGTGCCAAGACAGTATTGAGTATAAACTATAAGACACAATCATTAAGTGTATTATGTCTTATGTGATAATTAAAACAGCATAACAATAATTGAACTGAATACAAAACGTACAATCTTGGAAAAGATCTCTAAAAACAAGTTTTTTATTTAGTTATTCATTGATTTTTTATACTTTTATCAGATACACACGCTATTCGTTATTTATTGTTTTCTTAAAACTTTATTTTTGATTTTAAATTGCACCAATTAATAATAATTTTTCGACTAAATTTGTGCAACGAATAATTTTATTTCAGCATTTAAATTTTAAACGACGCCCTTAAAGGTAAGATGTGTCGATTAATAATTCATATAGATATTATATTGAGATTATATAAATTTGTGAAAACGACGAAATTTACTATTGTATTATTGTACGCTGCATTGAAATTGGAAATTTTAACGATTTATACGTTGTGCGTGATATTATAACAGTCAACAAATAACAGGCGTTTGAAAATTAATTGTGGTCAAAACCGAAGTCAATCGTTTTTCCAAAAAAAATTAGTTTATACGAGTAGTGAACAATAAAATGACCAATGGTATTACAAAATAATATTCATCGTTCCAAGATAAAAAAAATAAAAAATAAATTTTAAAAAATAATACATACATTTGTTATATAAATATTTTTAGAGTAAACCAAGCTCCGCTCAGAATAGTTAACTTTGTAGGCAATAATTTTTAACAAATTCGACGTAGAACTTCTAAAACTAAACCTTCAAAAACAAACAGTAACGTGACCCACAGTAAAGCTGTAGTTGCTTCTTCGTCAAGCTTCCCACCCAACATTGAAATTACCCATTTTTTTTGTTTTTAGATCATTTTTTGAGGACGCTGTAAATATTGTAAACTTGAAATTTTTTCATATTTTCAAAGTCCTAGTACCAAGGCGTAATGTAAAATTATTGTTTGTTGTAAAACTAATTATTCACATGGTTTTACCAAATTTACATAATATTTTCGAAGCCCACCTACGCTATATTATAATCTTAAATAATTTAAAATAAAAATTTCATATAAATTTTTTTCAAAACGATTTTTTTTTTTGAAAATATTACAATAGTTATAACAATATCACAAATTATTCATAACTAACAAATACTAGGTATAAAAATAATACAATAATATACAAATTCAATAGGAAAAAAAAAAAAAAATTCCCTTCAACAGTTTAAAAATAATTCTTAATACCTATAAAAAGTCGATATTATAACTATATAAATGTTCAACATTACACGATCCAAATATACAACACGTCATTACGACGGGTATTTCATAAATATTTTATCACAAATATTTCATAATGAAGTACTGAAAAACCATATAAAACCGTATTGACTAATTTGTTTTCTTGACTGGTTTTCGGTATCGTTTTTTTTCATCTTTTCCTGAATCAAAATCAATATTAATTGGTTAATTAATTTTAAAAATTAAAATAAATTGCTAAAATACCTTGTGAATTATCTAACTAGCAACGTTAATATTAACACGTCAATTTAATGTATGTATATTATATTAATTTTTTTATAAATAATAATAAAACAAAATTATACTTTTAAAAACAAATCATGGTCATTAATGCTTGTTTAAAATATGTAAAAATAACTCAAAGAAACTATGATTAATTACGGCTAAGCATTAAGTATAATGAATAATAAATTATTCCGGATTTAATAATTTGTTTTAAATTATTTAATTTCTCGCAAGCAACATACATTTGTTACACAATAGTTATTATTTAAAAATTTAGTTGAAATGTTGTCCCGTTTTAAAAGTATTTAAATTACCAGGTGGTTAAGTAAGTAGATAATAATATGATCGTTTGCCAGATTAAAAATAAGTGACGACTTTTTATTAATATT
The DNA here is from genome assembly GCA_017140985.1 of Hormaphis cornu. NCBI lineage: Eukaryota > Metazoa > Arthropoda > Insecta > Hemiptera > Hormaphididae > Hormaphis > Hormaphis cornu. Next base: position 20,700,241 of record CM029358.1, on the reverse strand, counting down.
ATTAACACGTGACGGACACGCTTTCAATAAATAAGTATGGTACTTTTTAAATAATATATAATCTTGATCTCTTCTCATTTTTGTATGAATAATATCGCTTCGTATAGGTACGTTATTCAAACTTTAACAGACAAATAATGTTATTGATTTATTAAAAACGAAATTGACGCGCGGACTCGTTAAAATGAGTATGCGAACTTTACTTCGATTTTTAGTTATTTTCTCTCAGTTTCAAAACATTTTTAGCGAATCTACACTGAGTTAAACAAATTGGATAAAAATTTGTTCTGAACGTTTTAGTTGAATTAATAGACAATTTACATTGGCATTATCAATACACTCGTATTTAAATTGTACAATAATTAAAAATACTTTTATTAATATTATGTGACACGAGACTGTACAAACATATTTCGTTATTAGTAACCTATAGGTTGATTGTGTATTTTTTTTTTCCAAACTGCTATTACTCTTTCAATATATTATTTAATTAAACGATTAAAGTTTAATGTCTTTTGAAAATGCAAGTTTCTTTACGTTCGTATTTTTTTTTTTTTTTTTTTTTTTGATAGGATCGTGACAGCCGCGAAAAGTGTTGCTTTTCAAATATTTTGTGTCATAGCAAAAGAAAAAGTTTATATATATATATATATTCGTCTTAAACTCGGGTAGATCATACTCACCCCAATATAAGTTCTGGATGAATATTCCAACGAACAAGCACGACATCAATTTCAGAAATAAAACTATCATGAGAGCCAGCGATATTGGTAAACTGTACAACCCGAATAGTGGATACACCCAGCGTCCCTTTTCAAAGTAAGTTCCGACGAATCTAATGACCATCATAACAAACGTTATAGAAAAAAAAAACAACAACCAAGTGTGTAATGTACGTAAATAATTATTATCAAAAAGTGTTTGAAAACTTACACGATTCCGTACAACAGTCCGAATACCACGTAAATCGCTAACGAAGCCGTAACGGAAGGAAATTTGTGTCGAGTGCTAAACAACTCGAACAGTATTAGCGGTAAGATGGTCGTGTGCATGCCGTGGTTTTGCCAGTACGGTATGTAAGTGTCGACTATTTTCGGGTAAACGATTTCACGATCGACCGCATACATTAACCAGAATGTGACGCACACGAACTACAACGTAAAAGAAAAATTTTAAAAAAAACGTATAAACGCCACGTGTATCGTAACACTTTGTATACGTTTTTCCTGTTTTGAAAATTTTAAAATCCATTAGTTAAAAATATAGGTACACATCAAACACATTATTTGTGATGCAACTAAAATAAAAGTAGTAAATGGGTGCGCGACTTACGATTCCCGTGGGTAGTATAATCGACGAGAAAGCCAACGACAGCAAAGTCTGAAACTTAGAACCCAATTTCAACCAGTCCGGTCCGTTCAATACTTTCATCACATCGTGAAACAGGCAGCCGGCAAAGAATAACGTTTGCATAAACTGTAAAATTTCCGCAGTCTTTAGTTTACTATTCATTCGTTATTTATATCAGAGTTTATTAATTATTTCTTGTTTAGTCCGTAAATTACACGCGCATTATTTCGTTACCGCGACAATAACATAACTGTGGTATCCATTTCACTCGTGAAGCGTCACTGCATAGTAAAATATCATAGTCAAAAATAGAGAGTAACAAATAAATTAGATAATGTGTCGTCGATCAATTAAATTTGTTTTCTGTGTGGCCGCGGTAGTATATTAACTCTTTCATCGACATCAAATCACACAAATTTTAAAATATTTACCATTATAATAGTTATTATTAGAAAAACTTATTTTTTAAACTTTTTTATGTTTCGTCGTAACTTCACTATCGACAACGCGTAATTTCACTATACTAAGAGTATTTTCTTACAGTAACAATCATCGTGTTACAAAAACTCGATAAAATTATACACGTCATACTTAATTCAGCTTACCAGATTCCAGTTTGTGAGAAATCGCGTCCCCATCTCCTGTATACCACGGAATGTGGGATGCCAGGCATCTGGATTGAACTCAGATTTAATGTTTAGGAAATTCGACCAAAAGAAAATATACCATAAGCAAGCGAATGAGTGCAGCAGTATTGGAAAAACAGTCATGTTCAGTACCTAAACAATTTGAAATATAATTGTAATCATCGTGAATTATAATAATTGGTGCGATACAACTCATGTCGCGTACAGCGCATATATCAGAATGACAATCAATTCTACAATATTAATGAAAAACGTTAAAAATTACGGCTAACGTGTTTTTCGATATAATCGATTATTCACTTATTATTTATAAGGACTTATTTAGTTTCAATGACTTTCAAAATAATGATCGGAACAAGCTGAAACTTCCACATAATGTTAGAATAGGTATGTAAAATTATACAAGTTTAAAGTGATTTCGAAAAATGTTGAGCCAAGTATAGAACTTTTTTTGTAATTTGTAATTTTTGTTCGATAAAAAATTTAATCTTGCTCAAAAAAAATTTGAAACTTTAAAACGTGGTTGGCAACATGCTTTACGACATCAACTCGTATCGTTCATAGAAAAAATCTAGTCCTTAATCAATAAGTTTTAGTCCTTTAACTTTTAAGTGATCTCTTTTCATCAAAACGCAACAAAAAAAAAAATGTTTTTTGAAAACTTTAATAATGTACACTTGAGTTTTAAAATGACATTGAAAATATCAATGTTCAACAAAAAAAAAATAGAAAATAGCACAAATTAAATTAATATTTTTACTTTGCGTCTGAACATTTATTTATTTACAGAATTTTAAATAATGTCTAAAAGTATAAAAATGTGTAAAAACATTGACTCTTTGCATAATTTTTGATGTGGTCACATTTTTGTTTAAGAATTATCGTAATGTTCTTTGACCTTTTTCTTGTAGAATGTTAATTAGGCATTACAGTTTACTTATCTTTACTAATGAACAGAAATTTGTTTTTATATTCTCATCGAAAATAACCTCTGTAATGGATTTATAATCGAGTATTTCTTTATCAGTAACCGATTAATACAGCTAATAATAAATAATTACGAGATATGTTTTTCTTGATAATATTATTTTTAGTTTACCTTAATTGAAATGTTTTAAATTTTTTTTTTTAAATTTTTCATTTACTACTCTGTTTTTATTTAAATGAAGAAGACTAAGAAAGTCGTAGATGAACCGGGGGCGTAATTTAAGAGGGTCATGAGAATGCATTTGCCCATCCTTAGCTTTTACAAAAGTTTTAAGGGTCTTAGTCGCACTGGATTGTACGACGCAAATATGATATCGCAGTTCCATAAATTAGTAGGGTCATACTTTTCCAATTTTCATTCTGAAAACGATTCTGAAATCGTAATAATGTCTACTATGTTTTTACTACAAGATGATTTTCAAAAACATTTATTTTCAAAGAAATAAATAATAATTGAAGTATTGAAATTTTGACGATAATTGATCAATTTCAAACAGCCATAAAATTATAAAAACTTATTTAATTGCAAAATCATCTGGTAAAAACAGTGTTTAAGTTCTTGTCTTAAAATTCAACTTATTTGTGTTGGCTCTACCAAAAACAAATCACAATCATGGAAATGCAAAATGAAGTTTTTAAAAATAAAACAACTATGGTACTGACGTATATACGCTTGTAGTTATAGCTATTTTAGTTTATAGTTGTTATTTTAAGTTGACACCTGTTATTATAGGTAAAATGTGTTTGGGCCGGGGTCAAATCCGTTTTACGGTCGTTTTAATAGTTATTCACTATTTTCATAATAGGTATTATAATCATGATCATGATGCTTACAGGAAAAATGTAAATCGTAATCATTCTCTCGCGCGATATTGCATCAAACAAATAAATAACCACTCACTGGCTTACACAACGACGAATAATAATGATACGACAATATAATATTGTTTATTATTTTTTAATGCCAAACAAAAATAACATCGACGAAAACTCGTAGAAAACTATAGTTGATACTATTATTATAGTTAAGTATAAGTATATTATATTAAGTATAGTTAATATACTTAGGTGTTACATAACTCGAAACGAAATAAGGCATGTGAGCCTAACAACGATTACAAAAAACGACATAAAATACTACACTGTATAAATAGATTATTTTTTATGAAAAATTTTTATATCTAGATAAAAATTAGTTTTTATCTACGAGTGATATATTTATTACGTGTCTGCACAACACATTTTATTTTGTAACCATTGTGACAGCATGATAAGAATATATGTTGTAATTCGATGACGGCAGTACTCGAATTGTGGGGGAACACTTGGGGGGGGGGAGTGGAGTACCCCTTCAATTTCACAAAACATTTAGCGTACCCCTTTTTAAATTTACCTTCCCTTGTGGACTGGTATAGGGATATCGGAATTTTTGTAACTATTTGCTCAACAGCATCCCCCTAACTAAGCTTGCTCAGAATTGTTCTTTGGAATGTAATGATTTATCATTGTTTTAAGATATTAAATAAAAAGTTTGAACCACGACTTCCGAAACATTGGCCTACTCAAAAAAGTGACCCACTCTAAAGTGTAATTGTTACGCCAAAAAACTTCTCAACCGACCTCAAATTTACTCCCTTTCTTTCCTTCCTTCCTTTTTCTTAGATTTGTAGGGACCATGACCCCCACGGCCCCTCCCTTGTATCCGAGCCTGTTTTCACATGATGTGTGTTTTTTTTACTATAATTTTTTTATTTATTTTTTTTTTTTTCAATAAGAAACAATTTATCAACAAGAAAATAATTCAATAACTTTTCTGATAGATTTGTGGACTCGCGTGGTATTTTGATATTTTGTCATAGATTTAAGCGTAAGCAATTTAAAAAGTTACCAAGCTACTCACGCGACCCAGAATGATTTCGGCTGTTTTTCAATTCGAACGCTTGCTGACGGCCTATATACGTAGGTACACAGTCCTCGCTACAATAATGCACATATCGAAACGCGTATTGTTATTGAAGTAAAATTTGTGGTTCAAATTGTCACGTATCAGCTACAAGACAGAATCAAAATACAAAAATAAACGCTCATTTTCACGCAAGGTCACGCGTTAACGCGGCAATAACGAGACGCGAACGAAAAATATTATTATGTCTTAACGTCGTGTGACACAAAATAAGTATACACGCATGAATTATTATTATTTAAATTTCAAAATTCGAATAATAGGTCGCATCCGTTGCAAGCACGCGATAGACTGTCACGGAAAAACGAAAATTCGTACGGTCCGGGCCAACTAGGACCGACGTGGTTAAAACTTGAAAAAAATTTTTATTTACAAAAATTACACGAATGAATTCTATATAGTAAATAACTGATAAAAGTTGGTTAATTGTATAAAATGAAAATTTGTTGAAATTGTTCGTTGGCCATTGCATCAAAACGACAATAATATGTAATATATTATTATGATTTCAAACGTCGACCGTCTTGATGAAAAAATTTTTATAAACATTTAAAAAAACCCCTAATTCAAAAACTGAAATGGATAACTCGGTACTTTAAACGCGTGTCTTCCTCGCATTATAAGTGCCGGGTTTTAAATTTTAATTTTAAATAAGCGCCTAGACACGTTTCTTAAGAAATTATAGAAAAAATTCGTTTTTCGTCTCCACTCGCGGTACGTAACAATAACATAGTTATTTAAATTTATTCAAAATACCTACAACACAATGTGGTAACGATAAATAATTTAATGTAATACCTAAACACCATATGAGCCCGACTATAACATTTGACCGTCTGGCTGTGCTAAACTGGTAACAGTGTACTTGTAATGAATATTATCTTAAAATTATTATGTCATTGTCAACCAGATGTTACGTCAAGTAAACGTCGGTCCAAGTGCCATTTATTCGTGTTTTCCTTGATCAAAATATATTACACTTCAAAACGATGAAATTTAACATTGATAAGAATTTTTATTAAAAACGAAAATTACTTTTGACGAAATTTTTTTTTTTTCTCCAAATTGATATAGTAAATTACATGATTTTTGAACTTCAAACATCTACCCCAATATTATTTTCTATTTACTGCCGCCTGTGATAGATTTTCACAACGGATCGCTCAATCGCAAAACCACAGCAATATGTACCACAGCTGCAAAGCACAAATTACTGTTTGAAATTACTGTACTCGTAGTTTTTATAGTATACTATAATATGTTAGCCGTATAATATAGACATCGAGCTCCGCGTAATTAGATATTAACTATTACCAGATATACATTTACCTAAACCTACCTAATAGGTGTTTACTGTGTTTTTGTTTATTAGAAATTTTTTCGCTTTTCGTTTAACACATATTATTATAATTATTATTGTCAGTGTGTCAGTAAACCAGTATTACAGGTACCTATAATTATGTTTAATGTATTATACACAGTGTTTTCAAAATGTATATATTGAAAATACTACACTTATCATTGTTTCAGTGGCGTATACAGAGCGGGATCCGTATAAAATACGGTTAAAATTTAGAACTAAAACAATGTAAATATATTTTAATAAAACCCCTTTAAAAGTTCATCTAAGAACCCCAAATAGCCACCCTAGAAATTTTAATTTTAAATAATCGAAGCGAAATCGGCCCACAGTGAAAATAGTTTGTATTTTTAATGTGTCAGGTGTATATTATGTACGAGTACTTAAATCCAAAAACCCAAAAGTCTTGTTTCGGCAAACATATCCGGGAATACAAAAAAAAAAAAAAATTTTAAAATACGGTTGTGTCGCGGAATTTACTGACCTAAAATTATCACCCAGAATAATAGTTGTAAGTATAATATATTGTAATAGCACTTATAATATTTTTATTGTAATTCAATTGCCAAAGTGCCTTCGATGAAAAGTTTCTTTACTCCGTCACACTAGTCAAAAAATCCTTCATAAATTTCGCTTATTTTTAAAACGATGTAACAGGCCGTGAAGATAGTATCTAAAATAATATGTTTTGTACAAAAACTGCGAATAATTTTAACAGCGTTAACAACTGTGAACAATCTGTGCGATGAAATTTGTAAATACGATCGTTTTAAATTGAAAATAAATCGGTTTGCATTTGCAGGTTCGAGGGAGCAAAAGCGACAATTGTCCCCCGATATTTATATTTTTTTTTTTTTTTTTTTAGCATAATATAGACTTTTTTTTATATGTTCTTAAAAGTCAACTATAGTGTGTATTGATTTTAAGCGTTACAATAAAAAAAAAAAAAAGAAATATTTTAGAAACAAAATTATTTTTTTACCGTTACACTTCAAATAAGTTTTACCCCCCTCCCCCATTATAAACTTCAATAAAGCACGCTCTTGATTCGGTTGTGAGTTGAAATTTAAAATAGCGAAAGGTATGCATATCGTGCGTTATATATATAGGTTTTCATACATCGTACGTCTTCGAGAGTTCAACGACCGTATGGTACACGAATCGTATTGTTTTTAATAAATTGTCCGTAAGTACGTACGAAAATAATAATAATCGTTTATTTACATTTGGAATTCAATAGGTCACGAATGCTGCGGGTGCACAACAAAAACTCAATAAGCACGGACGCAAAGGATAAGTTCCCAAGGTTAAGTTAATGATATTTTAGTCGAGTTTAAACGAACGAAATTTGACGAAATCGTATATAAAATTAGCGAAAAGTCTGTGAAAGCAACACGTAAGTTAAAAATTAAGTACGTTTGGCTTATACTTATATCATACATTTCAGAGTTCAGTAAATTTGAGCTGTACAGTATACTTAACTGTTATGTGCCTGCGTGCGCAACGTCAACGAACAATTAACTGTAAAGTTGCGGGACACCGATCAAACTCCCCTGGAGATCAAGAATATTAGACTTTATAAAGTCGAGCCCAGCTAATAGCTTAAAACACTGCAACAACCTTGGCAATAACGCGCGATTCGTTTTAACAACAGGTACCTTATAGCGAACCCTCGTTTCAAAACAAAAATCCGAACACCAAAATAATTTTATTTTTTTGTAATAATATTTGTCGGTGATTTTATTTTATTTCATAACGGCCGTGTTGATGTTGGCCAAACGCGCGACACTCTCTCTATCGGTTTACCTACCACGTTATATTATTATTAGAGTTTTATATTTGTATTAAAAAGATTACTCTGACACTATAGGGATTATCACGCAGAATAGATGAAATCTTGTTTATATTCTGTGACGTTATTAGCATTTTATCATATACATATATATTATTGTGTAGATAAATCGGTAAATAATAATAGTTAAAATGTATACGTATATAGTATTTTCTCCAGGTACGTTTGAAATAACGAAGTACTCGCATTTTATAATTATTCGCCATTCATTATTTTGTCACAACATTAGCGTTTCACCAGCTGTTAAATAAAGTATAAATTGTATGACATGACGTGATATAATAAAGATAGTAGTACGGACTTTAATATGCGTTATAACTGCATTTAAAGTAGAACATTTTTAAAAAAAAAACGATAGTAACCAATTTATACGAGTATCTTGTGAGAGAAAAACACATTTTTATTTTTTAGTCGAACTGGGGAAAAATAGTGTATACTAAACCACAATAAAATTATACTCGTTTATGTCGAGTTAAACACGAAAATATTTAATTGACTAAATCCTAAATTTTTATAATTAAAATTATTAATAAACAGTTATTAATTTGTCAATTACGATACGGCGCGAGATAGGTAAATTTTATTCTGATTGGATATTTTTATTCTACATCGCGTAACGTAAAAATATTTTAACACGCTTGTTCATTTTATCGGTGATGGTGCTATTCAAAATGGTGATTGTCTAATAAAAGTAACTTTTCTAGTTGTCTTCGTTGAAAAAACTCAAAATATATACCTCGTTATTTTTTTCTATATTATTCGAGAGCCTAAATTAACGAATGTACACAATATCTTTGTCGCGCTGGATTAGACGCGAACGGTCTCGGCAGTTCCATAAATCGATGGGGTTATCCGATTCTGAAAACGGTGCTAAAAAAATCGGTCGTAATGTCTACTATGTTTTTACGAGATAATTTTTGAAAATATTTCGTTTAAAGAAATAAATAATAATAATTGAAATATTGAAACTGTGACGATATCAATTTTGAACGGCCATAAAATTATGAAAACTTTGCAATTTTGTAAAAACAGCGTTTAGATTCTCGTTCGACTCATTCAGCAGCGTTGGCAGTACATAAGCCCACCGGAAAATCGTGGAAACGCGAAATTGTGTTTTTAAATCTATCGGCACGGGCGAAAATCCGTTTGCAAACCTATACTACGGAAATTAACCAAAATGTCCAATGTACGTGACGTTTTTGATATGATCTGCGCGAGTTTAGAACCACGACGAAAATTGGCAAAACACGAGCTCAGTTGAGAATCCGTGAACTCAACGAGATAATTACGGTCGATTGAAATACATATTATTTTTCGCGTCGAGACAATACGTGTTGATAATTCGAATGTCCCACACACAACGATGTAGATAAAATCGAAATACGCTGCTATTACTACTACAGGTATCGCGCACCTACCTTTGAGCTGCCGATGGACCGCAGTTCGTGTCGGAAACTGTATAAATTGTTATATTTTAATATATTAATTTAACGTAAAACGATTTCGACTTAAATAAAATACAATATTCGTTGCTAATGTTTTCGGTGATGATGCGTCTACTACACAACTCCTCGGTGGTAAAAAGCGTACACGACGTCTCGCACGACCTCACTGCCCCGCGCCGCGATAACCACTCAGAAGCAGATCACGTACCGCCGCCGCCGCCGCCGCCGCTGAAATCGTTACGGACGCAGAGCGGCGGGAGGTAGGTAGGGAGAGACCAGTTTTGTTGTTTTATTATTACCGTTTTTATTATTACTTTTTTCATCCGATGGCGCACGGCAAAATACGTCATGTGTTGTTACGCGGTGTTGCACGCGGTTCGGAGCGTTGGGCGGTTGACGAGAAAACCGGGTAAAACAATGTGTTACGCGTAAATGCGAATGCTCTTGTGTGGACGAGCGCACGGGCAACGAGAGAGAGAACAGAAGGCAAACGAATGTGTGCTGCGGGTAGTATTGCGGTGTTGCGCGAACGGCGGATAAGACGAGGGAATAAAAAAATACGACCACCAGCGATGGTTTGGACGCGTGACGAGGAGAGACGAGGCGGTAAGAGAGCTGCGGTTGTGAACATTGAAGGGAAAAGAGGTGCAGTAGTAGAGACCAAGACCAAAGAATGGATGGATGGAAACGATTGAAATACGGGGGTCGTTAACGTGCGCGCGTGTAGGGGATGTTTCGCGATCGTTGGTGGTGGAACAGGACGACCCCAAATAAATAGCTGGGAGACGGGCGAAGAAAGAGTAGCTCCGCTCGGACAAGAGAGCGTGGTGCAGTGGTCAAAGAGGCAGGAGGCTGCGCTCTATTTTTCTACAAATTTACAAAACCGTTTATCCCTCTGCTTATATTTTTACGATTAAAACTCGTGAGTGATTCGCATGATAATCTACGAATCGGGGTTATGTTTTTAAAATAAAATACTTCGATTAGAATTTAAATTTGTTACGTAGAATGTATATACTGTGTTTTAGATTCTGAACGCAGCAAAGAACATGTAGAATGTACAATGATGTTTTTTTTTTTTACTGTCGACAACTTTTCGGGGGTGTACATACCCCGGTTTCAAAAGTCGGTAACTTTTTCGATATGGACTCCCAAGTGGTACTTTGTTGAGTTTTTAATTTTCAGGTTTGTGTTGACGTTTTTTTTTGCGTAGTGTTAAGTGTTCCGATTTTTACGTTGAACACTGAGAAAAAGTTGAGATTTCGGCCATAAATTATATTTTTTTTTGCTGTGAACAACTTTGACGGCCAATCGAAAAATGTCATAGCGCAAAAAACAACGGGACTCGCCAAAAGCGTGTAGGGGGTGCGACGATTTGGTATTTGTTCACTAATTTTAATACGCCAAAATGTATTATGCGTGAAAATTATTTTAGATTTGAAAATTTGGATTTTTGAATAAACGCCAAAATTTAAAAAGTGCCCCACTTGAACGAGTCACTTTCTATTTGTTCCCAATAATACGAGTATATAAATTGTTAAAAAGTTCTACAGTTATTTTTAAACTTGAACTGATATTTGATTTTGTATTCCAGTAATATTTTTACTTTAAAACTTCAAATTTTTAAATGAAATAATAATTTCCTCGTTAAAATAATTTATTATTGTTACAATAATAAATTATTTTAACGTTGATATCCAATCAAAATCTATGGTCTAAAAGTCACAGATTATAATAGCTAAAAATTATTTAGGAAATAAGAAAAGTGTGAAAAAATTTCGTTCATATTCGTTGAAATAAAAATGAGAAAATGAAGATTTAAAGAAATTTTAATTTTTATAAAAAAAACAAAGCCACGCGAAAAAAAAATGCCAACGGCACGCAGTGTTCCCAAGCGGTCACCCATCCAAGTACTAACTACGCCCGACGTTGCTTAACTTCAGTGATCGGACGAGAACTGGTGTATTCAACGTGGTATGGTCGTTGGCGAAGACCTTAGCGAATTTGCCAAAACTTAAGACAAAATAGATTTATCCCTCTTATTACATTAGAAATTATAACACGGCCCAGAGGCGCCCAGACAACGAGCAACAGAGTTTTCTGTAATTTTTGATTCCTATAATAATTTGGTGTAAAGTATCCGGGCACAAAAATTATTCTTTAAACTGGGAGGAATACTTCGGGTTTCATAAATATTTAATAAAACGACAATCGTTCAAAAAACTTAACATACAAATAACCTACCAACCAATTATGTGCGTGTACGCGTGTTATGAGTTTTGAACTATATTTAAGAAGTAAGAACCTTTGTCAAAATAATTAATTGTAGCTAAATAATTAAATTAATTGTTTAAACTTTACAGCACTATAAGAACGAGTGTACCTACATGACGATGGACGTATTTGATCATCTCCACGACTCCATTCACGCAGCAAATATAATAATTATTTTTAACTTAGATCATAATATACAATATTGTACAATATGATCAAAGATTTTAAAATCTATGCTGCAAAACTTGGCTAATTGGCTTGCAGCAAATACTTTAAAATTAATTTTTAAGCATTAATTGCTGGCAGCTGACGATTGATAAGTATTTTGTCGAAAATTTAAGGTTATGTTTACATGATAACCGAACAAAACTTCCAAATGAAAATCATAACCAGAAAATGAATTGGCACTTTTTTAATTTTATTTTCATCGAAATACTCAATGTTTTGTAGATTGTTGTTACAAGTGTTATAAGTTATAACATTCAATTGAACTCGTTTTACTATTAACGAGCATACATTTTTTTGAAGTGCGCTGTTCTATAAACTACATCTGTCAAAATGGTAAAGTATTTGTCTACTTTATAATATTTTATAGTTTAGAATAATATTTTACGAGTTTTATAGGACTATAATGTAAATAGGTACTTCATTTTTAATATAATTGCCACTGTCTACTAATATATTATTATATTTCTGTAAATGTGTGGTGTTCAATAGGATGTTTCTTTCTTCTCGTCCGTTATTTAAACTTGAGAACAAAAACTTTTTCTTTTGTTGGCATACCAAGCAAAATCTTAAGGCTCTATCATAATATTACATTTTGAACTTACAATTTATCAATTATCACGAGTCTTCACTTGGTACTTGATTCTGTTTAGTATTATAAATAATCTCATTACAAATGCTTTTTTTCATTCTCTGAATTAAGTTTATCGATACGTGAACGCTTCAATTTCTGTTTTGTCAGTAATTTCGTAGCGATAATCATTAGGAAAATTGAAAATTTTGTTGAAATTTTGACCCCAAATAACCCCATGACACTCATCTTAAAATATATATTCATAATTATTGTTCTAATACTAAATTTGTTGTGAGTATTAATGAAATGATTAAAATTAGATTTTGTCTTGATCTCAACTTGTTTGGTTAAAATCAGTATCTACTTAGTGTATTTTTCAATAAACACATATAGCAAAATGCCTGTGTCCTACAGTATTAAGATATTGTATGGTAATTTGTAATTTATCATTATTCATTATATTTCTGTAGTTACTTATAGGTATATTATGTTGTGACTTGTGTTATGATATTTATTTGAACTGTTATTATTTAGAGTATCATGGATTATAATGGTGGTGCCTTAATTGGCATGAAAGGCAAGGACTGTGTCGCTATTGCAACTGATAAACGTTTTGGTATACAAGCCCAAACAATATCTCTGGATTTCACTGTAAGTTTTAATTGTTCTGTTTTTGTGTCGTTGCTTACATTATTAACTGTTTAAATTGTGAATTACAGAAAGTATTTCAAATAAATCCTCACACGTTTATGGGATTTCCTGGACTAGCTACAGACATTTTTACTGTCCATGAGAAAATCATGTTTAGAAAAAGGTTGTACGAGTTGAAAGAAAATAGGAAAATATCTCCTAAAGCTCTTGCGTCGCTGGTTTCCAATTTGTTGTATGAAAGCAGGTAAATACTTTTTCTTCGTTCAAACTTCAAATAACAAAGTAAACTCGCCAGTGTGGTGCATATAGCTGGCCCTTATGCATACAGTCTTCGGGTCAACTCTCAACCAAGTTTAAATAAAATCAAAAAAATAATCCCCATGTATAATTCTTATGAAATCTTAAAATAGTCATTTACCATTTCTAGTTATTGACTAATGATAAATGGAGCTCTGTTATGTTTTAGAAATAATTATCATTAGTCAATTGAAAAAGCTCCATTTAACTTCAGATATCAGTTTTATGTAGTTGGTAGATCTCGTCTTACCTAACTTTCAACTAGGTTTTTTGTTTTACAATGTTTCTTAAAGGTAGTAATGATAGTTATTTACTTAAGATATTGCTCTTAAAGTTGTTCAATTTTTATTTTCCTAAAAACCCAGTCATGAAAATTACATAGTGTCATCTAGTCACTTTTTCTGCTGTGTCATAGTTTCGAGTAGAAGAGTTAAGTGAGTAAGATCAGAGCATTTTCTTGTCTAGAAGTGGTTTTTTGGAGGGAAAATTATAAGCCCATGACATGTTAATAGTTAAAACTAATACATTCTTTGTTTCACTGAGAATTTAAAATTGTATTCTACAGATTTTCACCATTCTTTGTGGAACCAATGATCGTGGCTTTGGATGAAGAAACTTTGGAGCCATACATGTGTGATATGGACTTGATTGGTTGCGTGAATAAGTCTGACAACTTTGTAGTTGGAGGTACCAGTTCCAGTCAATTATATGGTCTCTGTGAAGCCCTATGGGAGCCTGATATGGAAGAAGATCAGTTGTTTGAAACTATCTCGCAAGCTTTGATGAGCGCTTGCAATCGTGATGCTATTTCTGGATGGGGTGCCAAAGTTTACATTATGTGAGTAATAATATTGTCATCCGCAAATCAGCAGTAAACCTTAACTTACCGAAATAGTTTATAGCATTAAATAAAGTTACAATGCTTGTACAAACTGATTTACACAAAACCTCTATACTACGTCCAGCGGGAGAACGCAGCTGGGCGGCGAGGAAAAATTCACCTCGAGACTTTGCGACAAGGCGGAGCTCGTTCATTCACATGCACTAACAAGCTGCGTTCTTCCGCTGAACGTAGTATAATTATGATTCATTTTTATAATTTATCAATACTACCCACAACAATTTTTGAAAAGTAATTATTTCCATAATTTCTGACCTTCCTAAAAAGTAATAAATCATTAATTTCATTTATAGATCTAATTAACTTGTTAAAACCTAGTTAAACAATACTGAATAGTTATTTCATGTTTTTTCTGTTGATATTATATTGATGAAAGATGATTATTTTGTTTCAGTAAAAAAGACAAGATCATTGTACGTGACCTCAAGACGCGCATGGATTAATTTGTCAACATTGCAATTTTAACATTAATGTGTAACATCTTCATTGCATTTGGAACATTTTGTAATAATAAACTGATATTCTTACAAATATATTTAAATGGGATATTGTCAACTAAATTTATAATAAAATAATTTCTTTTTTTATTTTCAAATGTTTATAATTGCTATTAGAAAATCAAGCAAATATTTTCTCCTCTCGTCTTTTTTTGGGCATCATCACAGTGCCAGGCTTATGTTGCGCTTCTGGATGATTGGCCAGCTCCGGTGGACAAGTCGACACTGGACTTGCTTGTATGACTTGTTTGAGATCATAAAACAATGGTGAATCGTCTTTTGTCAAGAATGAAATGGCCACTCCAGTCTTTCCTGCACGACCCGTACGCCCAATACGATGCGTGTAATCTGAAAATAGGTCGTTTGCAAAGTCACAAAATATGAATCAATACATTTTTTTGTACATTAATAATAAGCCTTTAAACCACGGCTTTGTAAATCAATAAAGTACCTTCAATAGTTTTAGCCATATCATAGTTAATAACCATGGACACATCTTTAATATCAATACCACGACCAACCACGTCGGTGGCAACCAAAATATCTTTTTGACCGCCCTTAAGACTCGCCAGGGCAAACTCTCTCTGCTCTTGTCCTTTACCACCATGAAGTGTACACGCATTGTACTAGATAAACAGGAATAATAAGTTATTTATTGTAAGCTTTTTAACAAACAAAAAACACACAATTTATACTCACCCCAAGTTTTTCGAGCCCCTTGGCCAACACATCAGCACCTTTCTTTTGATTAACAAAAATAATGATTGGTGGTTCAACTTTTCGGCTGAGAATTTCAACAAGTCTTTTACGTTTATCATTTTCACTCATCATGTGGACAATCTGTTCGGTACGTTCCACAGGTTTACCTATGGATCCTATGTAAACAACAGCAGGACGACGTAAATATGTCCGTGCCAAACGTTCCACAGCTGCAGGCATAGTAGCCGTAAACATCACAGTCTAATAAATGAATTTAACAACCATGCTCACTATTCAATAAGAATATTAATTAAGTAAAGAATAAAGGGTAATTACTTGTCTGTATTTTTTCTTTGAATAGTAATTGGCTAGTAATTTTGATTCATCTTCAGCATCTTCGTTATCTGGCTTCAAATTTGTTACAGGCATATATTCTAAAATCTTTTGTACATCTGGTTCAAATCCCATGTCTATCATTCTGTCCGCTTCGTCCAATACTATATACGTGCATTGATTCAAAACTAAATATCTATTTTCCAAAACGTCAATCAAACGACCAGGAGTAGCAATGACAATCTATGAATCAAATATTTAATTTATAATACCTACTAAATACAAAAAAAAAATGAATTAAAAATCAACATTAATTTGATATTTTAAAGTACTTTTTGAAATGGACCATCAAACAAAAGTGTTTTTTACAGCTTGAAACTTGTTATACATAATTATTTTTTCACTTCAGTAAAATTTAAACTTATGAATTAGGTATTTTAAAATAAAAAGTAGACTATTGTTTGTTAACCAGTCCACCCGTCATGAATTGGGTATCTAAAATATTAGAATTGGGCAAGTATTTAAATGTAAAATGAGTTTGAATTCAGCTGACTGATAACTTGAACTTGTTTTAATACATTTTTTTAAACTCTCAAACCAAATGCCAAAAATATGTTGGTACGAACACTTAACTGAGTACTCTAATTTTTCAATAACTAGAGAACTTACAAGTACTCTGTTTTAAAAATCTAATTGACTTGAAAAAATTAATATTAGACTATAAATTTAAAAACAAATACTTGCCCAAATCTAAGTTTAGTATACATCTTAGTTTATTAAATACTGTTTTGTTTATTGTCATGGTAATAGAAAATTAAAAATTGAGGTTAAAGTAGGTTCTAATCTTTAAATTAATAAACTTTATAATTAAAATAGTTACTTCACATCCTAATCTTAATCTAAATCCTTGTTCTTCTCTAGACAAACCTCCAACAACGACAACAGTTCTGATACCCAAGGGTTGACCAAACTTCAAAGTTTCTTCTTCGATTTGCTGGGCCAACTCGCGAGTTGGTGCCAAAATAATCGAATAAGGGCCCTATTTTTCAGAATTCAATTAATGATTGTAATTTACTTATTTACAAAAGAAAAAAATTAATTATACTTGATCGACATCTTCTTCACGTTCCATTTTAGGTAGAGATTGGATCCATTCAATAAGAGGTATAAGATAAGCTAGTGTTTTACCAGAACCAGTTTCGGCAACACCAATAATATCACGGTTCTAAAAACAACAAAACATATTACAATTTGCTAGGAGATAAAGACTTAAAAAACATTACCTGGAAACCAATAGGAATAGCTTGTCGCTGAATTGGTGTTGGATCCTTATAACCAACTTTCTCAATGATTTCCATGATTTCACTTTTAATCGAAGATTCTTTCCACTTACGAATAGGCTCGGGTATTTTTCCACCTAAGATACAAGTTATAAAATTAATTAATTTAAATTTTTGAATGAAGAAAATTAAGAATTCATATTAATTACCTTTGATGGTAATATTATAATCTTCTCTGAAAATACGCCAATCTCTTTCAGTCATCTCATCCACTTCTTTTTCTGACCAATGCCGATCGTCCCATTTCTGTTTATCTTCTTTACGTTTTACTTTTTTTAATCTTACTTTTTCCTGTTCTTTCTCGGCTTCTGTTCTACGTTTTTCCATCAGCTCACCATAAAATTTAGACTGATCTTTTTTTTGAGCTTTTATATCAATACCAGCTACATTACCACGACCGAAAAATTGTACTTGATGACGTTCTTTGTACAGAACATTATAATCAGTAGATGTGTCTTCGGATGCGTCCCAGTCAAAAACAAATTTTCTGTCGTTTAACCGTCGAACACGTCGCTTTTTTTTCATTAAACCTAAATAGCGTTCGCGTATAGCTTCTTGTTCTTTCTCTTTATCTTTGGACAGTTCTTTGTCTTCAGGTTCTTCTTTCTTGTCTCCTCGTTTGCGATCTCGTTCCCGACGATCGTGGTCTCTATCTCTTTCACGATCACGATCGCGATCACGATCACGATCACGGTCTCTGTCTCTGTCTCCTCGATGATGATCTCGATCGCGATCTCTGAAAATGTCAGACGTTTTTTTTTTCAGTATTCAAATACAGAAAAATAACTTGAGCTATTAAATAAAACATATAAAAAGCTTGTAAACTAATTAACAATATGAAAATTGTATACCTAACAAAATACAAAATTTTTACAAAAAGAAGTGATAAAAAGTATTTATATACGGATACGTCGGTGGGAACCCATTGGCACGATTGTAGTCAAATATTTAGTAGTGGACTTTTAGCTAAACAACTTTATGTTAAAACAATATTTTTGACAAGGACTTAAACGTTATACACTTTTTTTTTTTTAGGGGAGAGGGGTTAACTAATAGTTTTGTAAAACAAAATAGTATAATTCATCGCAGGGCGTTTTTTAAGTAAGTTTTGTGTGGCCAAAAGGCCACGTAGTGGCCTTGTTTGGCCACCCACTTTGAAAATTTTGGCCACAAAATTCCAGTTGTCAGAGGGGCGATAAAAACATGTACACAGTGCACAGTGTTTGTTAAAAATTGAGCATTGGCCACGTAGTGCAATTTCCTTAAAAAACGGCCTGATTCATCGTGAAATTTTATGATAAATTATTAACTGTCTTACAAAAAATCAGATATTTAGTGGTTGACAGTTGACAGTTATACTTACCTACCTACCTACTTTGTAATAAAATATTATATAAAATCCCGAAACGCAGCTAGTGTAGCGACTAGTAGGCGGTCATCAGTACACGGTGGAAAACAAAAAAAAATACACACCGATCGTCCCTGTGACCGTGACCTCCGCCGTCTGCTTGGTGCAAGAACTCCAACCGTTTTTTTCGTTCCTCTTCTTGTTTTTTTTTCACCAGTTCGCTCTCTTCTTGTCTCTTGCGCAGGGCCTCGGCGACCCTCTGCTCTTTCGTCAAGAACACCGGCTAAAATTCCGAAACACGAACAAACGACCGGTTTTAAAACAGTTTTTCGGGTTACGCTCATGACGTCGCCCACTCACTTTGCTCCTGGCCAACTCTTCGGCCTTTTTCCGCGCCAACAGTTCCTCCAGCGACAGCGGTTCCTTCTTCTCCGGCTTCGAGACGCCCGGCGGCGTCGGACTGGCCGGTTTGTTTTTGTTCTTCTCCATTCTCGTGAGAATAAACTTTACACGGCGCTTTCAATAATTATTATTATTGTACGACTTGCACAAATTTCGAGTAGTAGAATAATTTATTGTTGCATTAGACACGGTCGACGGTCGTTTACGTGCGTTTGCCGGCTATCAGTATATTGTAGTTCGTTGTCACTCGCGGTGTAGCTTTTATCAGTTCGAGTCGTCAACAAACACGTTACGGCGCGACGAGACAACGGGACAACGTCGGCGAATTCGAATTGATTCGACGTGTGAGATTTTTTTTTCATTTCGATCATTTTTTGAGCTAGGTATCGGCCGAAAACGACCAAAAGAAAAAAAAGTGCCTTATACGACATAACATTAATTGTTTGGCATAGTGATTGACTAAAAAAAGTCGTATTTTGGGTAGTTCTATTTGGCCGATGTGTTATTGTTGAATTTTGATTTTGCCTGGGCACATATAGATATCTGAGCATGCTCACAATCGGAACGCAACGATTTATCATTGGCCTACCCAAAGAAGTGACCCACTCCAAACCGTAATCGTTACACCAAACAACTTCCCACTCGACCTCAAATTTACTCCCTTTCTTTCCTTCTATTTTTTTTTTTTTTTTTTAGACACGTTGGGGGACATGGCCCATAGTTTGTATTCGCGGCTTGCATGGACTAAATGTTTTACGAAGTTTAATAGTTTATTAAATGTTGTGAAGGGCCCACGCTTGTCTTTAAATTCGATTTGTTTATTTTTTTTACTTACTTTTTAGTCTGATTTTTTAATGATTGTGAATGAATTATTTAATTTTATAAGGTCATACCCCAAATTTTAGCTTAATAGGGCAACGGAAAATAGGTGAAATTAAAAAGTCCTCATTGCTCTTAGACCTATAGTTTCTGACCTCGCCATGGTGTACTGTCATCATTAGCAAAGCCAAATCAGCCCACCACTACGACATCAGGAAGTGGATTAAATTAATTGCGCAAGACTTGAAAAATACCCGTACATACACGAGTCAGTAAACTAGAGAAAAGCATACAAAAAAAACGCTGTAAAAATTTGTAACAGAGTCGTGATGTCATTGATATGAGTTTGACGTTTAAAATTTTTCTTTTTTATTAAGATAACAAAAATAGTGACATTTGATTTTTAAGTATTTAAAATCTTATTTATAAAAATATATGGTCAAGCATGTGTGTCAAAGTTTGAAGTCTTAAAGCTGAATATCAACGTGTTTACCTCACAAAAGTTGTTCAAAACTATTCAAAATGTGGTACAATGCAACCAATAATCACGGATCACCGGATTTATAAGAGTAAAAAATTAGTATTTTACATTTTACTACACTTATTTTTTTTTTTTTTTTTGTAAATTTATCTGAACAAATTAATTTTTTACCTCTATTCTATTATTATTCTCATAAATTCCCATCCACAATCTTAAAAATTTGTTTACAAAGCTGTTCTTTGTGTTTTTGTACTGTTGTATCATACCCAAGATCAAATGTTTTGGGAAGGCTTAAGTCTAAAAAATTGTATTTTACGACAACGCTTTTCAAAATAAAAATAAACATGTATTAAACATTTTGAATTATACCAATAAATAGTAATTAATACATTAATATAACTAAAAGAGGTTTTTAATCAAATTATTAATCTATATTAATGATGAAACTAAAATGTAATATTTTAATAGGCAGGACTAAAGAATACATAAACATTTAAAGAAAAAAAAAAATATATAAATAAATATTACTAAAAATTGAGTTTGTAATTAGTTAGGCTCAATAAATTAATGTCTTACAAATGCTACTGTTTGTTGTAGTGACTTTATTAAATACTTTTGTTTTTTATTAAAGTATTTACAGCAGAACATATACACAACAATAACCCAATAAACAAAGTAAAATTTAAATAGTACTGTATGATCTTGAGAAATAGCAAAATATATAATAATTTATCCATAAACTATAAAGTTATTAATTCGTAAATAGAATTATTTAAAAAATTGTCCATAGTACAGTTGATACTAGGTAATTTTACTTTTGTCATATCTAACTAAATAATTACCTATACAAAAACTTTTCAACATAATATTGACTCATTTGTAAAATTAATACTATAATGATGATAAAAAATAAATATTTCATAATTTAAAGTAAAAAAAATGTTAACGAATTAGGGTAAAAGAAATTAAATTAAGAGAACCAATATTGAAATAATTAATGAACAATTCAATAACATTATAACATTAAACAGATGAATAAAAATAACAAAATGTTAAATAGGTCACATTTGATTTAGTATAGACTCAATATTTAACTAGTACGAAATAAAATTAAGTCCAGCATAGTATCCATAAAAAAAATATTGGAAGATCTATTTAATGAATTTATTGCTAATTGGTAGACGAACTATTGGGATCTTTTGCATCAGATTTTGTATGTCTTTTTTGCAAGGCAGCAGTTAAGTCTTGTCTCAGTAGTTCTTTATTTTCATCGTCAGCATTCAAGTGTACAACACTTCGCAATCCATTCATTATGTCACATGTCTTACCAAAGTACACTTCATTTAAAGTGTTGCGCATTTTATTTTCCATATCCTCAACCATGCGTCCGATATTAGCTATGTGTGGAGAGGCATCTGACACTGGACTGTCCGTTTCATTTTGTCTGGTCAAACTACCTGCCAAATTCATACTACCCGATATATCCTTATTGGTTTGTAACCATAGCATAACGGTTGAAGTAAGTTTATAATGTGCGTTGCGGCCGGCAGTCTTTTCTTGCACTTCAACAACATGTATTGAATCCCAAGTACCACGTACTTTTTTAGACCCATCTCCTACTTTTTTTATTAAAATGACCCCTGAAAAAAAAAACAAAAAATAGTAGTTGTAAGTATATTATTTTTAATTTATATTTGTTAAATGACATCTATCAATTAATTTTTTTCTTTGCTATTTGTAGTTAATTGTTGTATAAAATAATAAAAAAACTACTAGAGTAATTAATAAAAAGCTTATATCAAATTAAAATCAAACACAATACGTATTACATACTAGATAAAACATGATTAACGTATTATATAACCCTGTATATATGTGTACATATTATTATAGTTCGTAATTACAAAAAATGTTAGTGCATATTTTAGTAATTTTTTGGCTTTTAGGGTTTACTTTACAAATTGAAAATCATATTTATGGTTTTTTTGATCATATTTTGGTAAATCATTATAAATTAGCTTTAAGGTAAGATAATTAACAAATTTTAACAAATTATGAACAAAAATTTAAAATTTCTCTTATTTAAATTTAACTTATTCTATTCGACTTTCAAGTTATGGATATGACTACATGGATACTATGGAAAAAATCAAACTTATCACAGTGATCCACCAAAATGATGGCTTCAGTCAACTACCTAGATTGATGAGATATGAGAAAAACGATCAATGCCACAAATACAACATATGTGACTTCATACTCTGTATGTGTACATCATCTAACTGTCGTAAAATTTATCATTTAACTAACATTGTCATGTAAAATTTTAATTTTAATAAAAAGTTTTTGAATAAAACTAGGTAGATGTTCCATAAAGAATTTTTTTTTTTTTTTCATATTCAACTGCATTCTTGGTGCACATTTTTAAGAGCATATTTTTTACTTTTCACCATATAAATCTGAGCCATAGTAAATAATTGTTTGAAATTTAATCAAACAAAACTTTTTAAGTTTGCATATTGCGAATTTAAAGAGATATTAAATAATAATAATCAAATTTCATTTATAAAATGATATAGATACTACCAAGGTAAAATTATAATTACTATTTATCAATACTAACAAATTTAATAATTATTTATGTTTTGTACCATTACTTAAATTCTTTGCTATCAATAATTGTTTGTTTGTCGAGTATCTATTAAAAGTATTATAAATCAGCAATTGAACTACTAGTATAAAATAAATATAAATATGAGATATAATAGGTGCTGTATGTTTTGGTTACCGGCAAAACCTTGGTCTAAATCCCATAGGTACACCGAAGAAACGCCGCCTTCAAAGTACATTTCTCTATACTGATCGAATGCCATATTCGCATCAATTTCGAGTTTACGCAACTTTTCAGTTGGCACGGCACCGTCATCAAGAGGTGGAAAATAGGTATTGCTCCAGGGTGACCTGAAAAAACGCAAAAATCCAGTTAAAACACTCTAGTGAAACTACACAGTCTTGCTATACATTTAGGTACCTGTATGAGTCCCCGTCTCTGTTATAATCGCACAGCAAAAAATCTTTACCGACCGATTTATCTCTGACAATTTTTAACGGCTGGTCCACAGACGAGAGTAGATCTTCGCACAAGCTGGGAACTAGGTCAATGAGATCGCTCAAATGTTTTTCAATTTTTTGAGGCGGCAAACGGCGCATAAGATCTAGTGCACAGTCCATTTGGATGTCAGACTGCGGAAAAATAAATAACAAAACAATTGAAGAAACGCGAATGTCTTGGTCGAGATCGGCCAGACGTGACATCAATCGTAAGATAATTGACGGGTAACATCATGTACAACCATCATCCACGACTGGAATTTTAACTTTTAAGTATGAGGGTTACTCACCATTTTCGTTTTTTAGTCGCGATTCACGAAAACAACAACAATACCTACACTAGAGCTGAAATATTCGAACAAAAAACAACAAAATTAACTAAAAAATAAATGGCTAATAATTATTGTTACGGAAATAGTTGATACAATACGAAATTCTTCACTTATCACTTTGCAATTGGTTTTTCTTATCGGTATATAAATTATGATTATCCTGTGGTGACAACAGTGTGGCCAAACTACTCGAACGGTACCACGGTTGTTGCCAACTGTCAGATTATTATCTGAAAATCGTGTTTTTTCTTTCTTTTTTTTTCGGATAATTTAATAATTTTTTTTAGAAATTAACTTTTAAAAAACATGTTCGTTAGGGTAGTTTACACTGGACCGTGTAGCGTAGGAGAGTAAAAAAGAAAACGAAAAGATTAGAGACGTGTGAACACACTTTTGAAAGCATCTGAATTTAAGCGTAATAATATTACAAAGACCTATACAAATTAAAAGGGGTTTTAAAAATATGAATAAATTCCTGATGCGGGGTGTGAGAAAAGTTGTGTCCATTGGAGAATTAATAGATAGGTTGGTGTATTACGACCGACGACAGGAAAGTAAATAATTTATGAACGTCGATTGGCAATAAATTTTAAGCGAGTCGCCCACAATTCTAAAATCACCACCAGCGTCAAAAAAAAAAAAAAATGAACAGGTTAAGTACTAAAAATTGTAAATCGGGCATGGATTGGTCAAAAGCATTCATTCGCTAAACATTAAAAATTATACTGTAATTTTTATGAAAATATATAGATGCTTTAGTGCCTACCTAATAAAAACAAATTTATAAAACGGTTTTTTAGTCTTCTGTCGCGGTTTGGCTAAACAAAGAGGGTTTATTCGTGAGGAGGGAAAATCGGTGTACAACATTTAGCGAATCCTGGTAAATTACAAGAAATCCTGCAAGGAGATTAGCAATCTGGCGTACATGAACCAATCGTGAATTACCCTTATGAAGACCCTACGGCTAGGTATCCATCCTTAAGAATACCGCAGAATTACAACACACAAAAGTTTTGTCTATGTAGCAGAGACCAAAAATGTAAGAAGAACAGTCGATTGGGTTTACCGCACATAGACGCTTAAACCATAATATAATGATTCCTAATGGCTAAAATACTATGACCTAAATCAAATTACACAACGTTATTTAAAGATTACAACACGATTAGATGCATCCGTATCAACTGTAACATAGAGTAATAATTTATGATCTGTAATCGTGTGATTCACTATAACAAAGTGGACCTGATAAAAGCTAAAAAGTATCAACTCGTCTTTTTATCACATTTTGTGGATTAATGTTGTTTGTTCTATTATATGATAACAGTTAACAAAACACTATTTAAGTATATTATTTAGTTAACATTTTCTTTCAATTTCTTGCACAACAGCGTGGTGATTTGACTACTAAAAATGATTCTGTGATACTATTATTATTATTATTACTATGCAAGCGTTTTCGTGCCAATTAAACAGTCGACTTCCGAATCCATACCAATAGGCAGTTTCATCGTTAATCAGTCACACAAGCTCATAATCGGATTTTCTCTTACGCAAAAAAGTCAAGCTTCCATCAAAATAATGGTCTTTTAACGGGGCAAAATAATACACATACCAGGTAAGATTAATTGTTTATTAATTTAAATCATTATTGCATATTTTAAAAAATATGTATACTACCTGTATGTTCTTACATAAGATTCCATATCAATTCGTTTTGCACACTCCTTATCGGTTTAGCTTACACTGCCCCCCCGTGTACGAATTAATTGTTTTTTTTTATGTTTTGTCTTCAGAATTTTGTCCGGACACCAATGGATATCCTCCGAGAAAACAGAAAAGTGCTGTTACGCACCAACGACCGTTTGTCCGGCATAAAATCAATCGCTGTCGAAACTGAAAACATTGGAACAGCGATTGTTCAAGAATTGGGAGATCAAAGACACACGCTCACTGGTGCTCGGGATCGTTTGGAGGATATCGACAGTAACAGACAGTCCTCGCACCGCTATGTGTCTGCCATAAACAGACACGTATTCCAAGATAAACTCTTACTGATACTGATTATAATTGTTGAAGCGTGCACTTTGTTAGGACTAATCTATGTTAAATACATAAAGACGTGATTTTATTCCGATGCTCGCGTACACCAAAAATGAATTTAAAAATTAACTACTAACTGATGTTTTTGGAATAACCTGGCAGCTTATTTCATTCCAATGCGTGCGCCTTCTTTTAATCAAACCCAAAAGTACAACAATTTCCAATAGAAGTATACAAGCAAATTAATTTCTCTACCCTGCAAAAACTGAAAATAATTTATGACATTTTTGAAAAAGTTTGAATTGTACGTCTTCCCCTTTGTCTTGTTCAAACTATTTTATTTTTTTCAACACAAGTAGGTAAAATATTATGCAAATTTACTTCTTTTTTTTAATAAGACATTTTATATTTGAAAAAATCTTCCCACCATTATGTGTCTGCCATAAACAAACACATATTCCAGGATAAACTCGTACTGATTTAATTATAGTTGTTGAGGCGTGCACTTTTAAGTTATAGTTAGGACTAATCTATATTATTGAATTATAAATATATAATTTTATTCCAATCCAAAACAGTCAGCTTGCATAAACCGAAAATGAATTTAAAAATAAACTACGGCTGTTGGATGTTATTGGAGTAACCTTGCCTTCTTTAAATCAACTTCAGGAATACTCAAGTACTACTTCAATGGAAATGTACTAGCAAATAGATTTTTCTCACAAATAAATTTCATAAAATAATCGAAACTTTTCGATTGTACGTCATCCCCTTTGTTGAACTCTTTGATTGATCGACCACATTTTTTTTTTTTTTGTGATGAGTAGGTAAAATACTATACAAACTCGATTCTTTGTGAGCTATTTTATACACTCGAAACACAGATTATGTAACGTCAACTTAAAAATCATGTATTTGTTGTGTATAAATATAATAATATTATTTTCCTAAAATTGTCTGTACAATTTATTTCTTGGCGCACAAAACCTGCCCACGTACATATGTGTACATTATTATTATTACTAATCAGTCAAAAGTCAACAGCGCGGTGTCCGCAATCTCCACCAGCTGGCTGTCCGACAGGCCGTCCGTCTCGCGACCGGCGCAGCCGTACTCGAAACAGATCTCGTCCGGCAACTTGGCGCCCTCCGACCGATACCGCCGGCAGTCCGGATCGTAACACTTCTGGTACCAGTGCATTCGGTTCAGGTCGACCACGTACTTCACGTTGTTGCGTTTGTGTTGCCGCCTGACGTTGCCGCAGTAGCGGTTCTTCACGATGCTGTACACCAGCCGGTTGGCCGCGGGAAAATAATGGTTCCGGAATATTTTCCCGGGGAACACGAGCTCCGCGATGAAACCATCGACGCGCGGAAACGGCGAACCCGCGTACGACGAACGGCACTCGCCTTGGTCGTTCGGCCGCGGCGGCCGTAATCGCGGACACCCGGCGTCCGCGGCGGGAAAATCGCCGCCAAAGTTCAACAGGACGCGGCCACCGCAACCGAACGTGATCAGGGACCGCAGGAAAACTTGCTTGTCGAAACAATCGCCGCAGTGGTGGACGTCCGCCGGTGCCGGCGGCCGGTAGCCGTTTTCCGCGCTCAGCACCAGCGGCGCGTTCTTCTTACTCCACTTGGACGACCTGTACAGCCGGAAGTGCCGGTTCCGCGAGTACACGCTCTCGTCGCAGAACAGGCCGCGGTCGCCGCCGCGGCCCACCACCTCCAGGCCGAGCACGTCGCGGGCGGTCACGCCGCCGTCCAGGCGCACGTCGTCGTCGTCGTCGTCGTCCGCGGACGCCTGGAACGCGCGGATCACGGCGCACGCGAACCGCACGAACCGGCCGGCGTGCGCGTTGTCCGCGAACACCGCGGACTGGAATATCAGATGGCGGCTGAACTTGTCCGCGGTGGACGAGTCCAGGTCGAGCACGTCGCGGTCCGCGTCGCACTCCGCGCCGAACCGCCGGCGGACGAGCGCCGCGACGATCCGCGCGAACGTGCGCACCATCCGCGGGCCGTCCGCGTCCGGGTTGAGCGCGCGGTCATACTCCAGATCGAAGTACAGCTTGCACGGCCTGCGCTCCGCCACGATCTCGTACGTGTGCCGCTCGGCCGGCGGCTTGCGCGAGTCCCGGTGCCAGAACGTCTCCGGGTGCGCGACCATGAAGCGCCGCTGTCCGTCGACGCGCTGCTCGTACGCGAACGGCGTGTACCCGTCGTCGGTGGCGCGCGACCCTAGGTAGTCCAGCGCGTCCTGTTGCCGGGCGAACGTCTTCCAGCCGGACGGCGGTCCCAGCAGCCGGTTCGCGTTGGTCAGATGGCAACCGGGGCGGTTCTCGACGACGGCGGCGGCGCTCCGGGAAGGGACGACGCGGCGGTAAGCGGACGGCGGACCGTAAAACCGGTCGGCGGACAGGCCGCCGGACGACGTCATGGCCGGTCGGCCGCCGCTTCGTTACGTATTGTACCGAGCGCACGTCGATTGTCGCGTAAACTCCGAACGCGACGTTTTCGTACGCGGCACAGAAAGTCGAAACTATCGACTGTTGTTGAGCAACTGAGAAACGTTTTTTTTACGTGACTCGCAAGTTGCAACGGACTCGCGTTCAAAAACGAAACGTTATATATGGGGTAATAAATTGGCCGCGGCTGCTGATAAGACCGTCGGCTTCTTATCAGCGCAGACGATGTCTACAGCCGTGCCGCTATCGGCTTCAGGCCGCGCTCGTACTTGTCGGCCAAAGCACAGAAATTCGAAAATAACAATTGTTATTATTATAGCAACAAATAACGTGTCGTGTGACTTGGAGAGATCAGTTACAGATTTATTTTTACACGACGATTATTTGTTTGTTTAGTCGCGGGTTTCAAAGTGCAGTACGTTTACGACGGCGGATCGGAGAAACCGACGTCGGCTGTGAAAATCGTTATGTTCTCGTCCGCGGCGACGTCGTCGTCGTCGTCCCTCGTCACCGCCGCTCTGCTGTTCTTGTGCCGGAAGCTGCACCGTTACGTCGGTGTACCGTGGTTCAAACTCAACGGCCTCGTGTTCATGATCCTCTTGTGACACGGCTAACACCATGCAGGCCAGACGACGTTTCCTGACGCTTTGTCTCGTCGCCCTGTTCGTTTGGATCGTGTATGTGCTGCTGCCGAGACCGACCCGTCTTGGACCAAACGCTTTGGCCGCCGATGGCGACGACCAAGATGCGAGCGATTTACCGTCGTTCATGGCCAACTGGAAACCGAGTTCAGAGGTCGGACGTCCTCCCGCGGTGAACGCTTACAAAGCCAGACAGCAGGTGCCGTTTCGCACGCCGTACAGGAAGACCAACAAAAACTGCAGGTTCTATGTACAACGAGACGTATTATTACTATAGATTTGGGAGATCATTTTTTTCGGTAAAAATACAATTTTAGTTACCTAGGTAATTTTTGGATTTTTCATTACTCGTCAAGGAGGCGCTCACTTAATACCTATGGTGTATAGAATTAAATATTTTTTAAAACTATTGAAAAAGCTATTAACAATTTTATCATCGCTTTTATTAGTTTCCCTTAAATCACCTCATAGTTCTTCTCGCTAAACCATATTTATTTATGATTTTATTAATTTAAAATTTTTTCAAATCTCTAGTACACAAATTTTCAGTAAAATTTCTGTGTAAATCCTTAAAAATTCACGGAAATCTTAAATTTCAAAAGCGTCCATGAAAAGTATCTGCTGCTTATAATTGTACGGCATTATGTTAGTCCACAATCTCTACCGTAAAATCCACAATTTTAAATACTCGTGGTGAAAACTTAACGTCGACTGTGTTTTTTTTTCAGAATGGAAACGTGTTTTGACTCGTCGCGTTGTGACAAGGACTTGCGTGTTTTTGTGTATCCACTGTCCGAACTGGAAAACAGTGGGCTGACGACTACGGCCCGCAGTATACTGTATCAAAAAATGTTGGACATTATTGTGGAATCAAGATACTACACGGGTGAATACACCAAAGCTTGTATATTTGTGGTGGCCATTGATACTCTGGACCGAGATCCCTTATCTGCAGACTACGTGCACAATATCCCTGTGGAAATACAAAGACTTAAATATTGGAACGGCGGACAAAATCATATCATTTTTAATCTTTATTCTGGTACTTGGGAACAGTACAATGAAGACGATCTTGGATTTCACACTGGCAATGCCATTTTAGCCAAAGCCAGTATGTCTGTTACTAACATGAGACCCGGATTTGACATTTCGTTTCCTCTGTTTCACAAAGTGAGCGTTTCAAAACGTGTGTCGGTCAATTTGATTGGTTCACTTATCAGATATGTTTTGTTTTAGAAACATCCGAGTAGAGGTGGTGAACCAGGTTTTGTTCGGTCAAATACATATCCAATAACCAAAAAATATAAACTGGCATTCAAAGGTAAACGATATGTTCTTGGTATTGGATCTGAAACACGAAATTCTATTTTTCACTTGCACAACGGGAATGATACCATAGTGGTAACAACGTGTAAACATGGAAAAAATTGGAAGGATGCCCAAGACGAGAGATGTGATGTTGACAACTCTCTATTCGAAAAGTAATTTCATTAATATTGTACCTACTAAAAATTTTTAAATTTATTTTAACCATTTTTATTATTAGGTACGACTATGCATCTCTTCTTAAAAATTCAACTTTTTGCCTCGTTCCCAGAGGTCGTCGTTTGGGATCGTACAGGTTCTTAGAAGTTTTACAAGCTGGTTGTATACCCGTATTGTTATCCAACAATTGGGCTTTACCTTTTAACGAGGTCATAGACTGGAAAAAGGCTGTGATATGGGCTGATGAAAGACTGGTGTTTCAGGTACCAGAAATAATCCGTTCCATATCAGAAACCAAACTTTTTGCTCTGAGGCAACAAACTCAAATATTATGGGAACAATATTTCAACACGATTGAAAAAATTATTTTTACTACATTTGAGGTATGGTGTTTAAACATTGTTTACTTTTTCATAAAACAATTTGGTTTTAATTTTTTCTTTTTATAGATAATAAAAGAACGCTTACATAAATTGCAATCCCGTGATGGTATTATTTGGAACACGTCACCCGGAGCACTTGTTTCACAGCGTTCATATACTGAATATTTTCATTTCAACTTGCCATTTAACTATCATCTCCTTGGTAAACAACCTGGTTCCAATTTTACCGCAGTCATATTCTCACAACATAATAGTCTTAATACACCACTTCATCAATTGATTCGTAATTTAGTTGCAAGCAAATATCTAACTCAGGTAAATTAAATGCGACGTGAAGAAAACTGACACACTATATTAGTTATTTTTGTCACTGTATTAGATAATAATAAACTCGTGCACTGACAACGGTGGCAAAAGCGGTTTCCAACAAATTTCTGGAATTCAAGTTTTAGTATCATCTGGAAATGGTTGTAAGAAGTTTGAGCCGTTACCATTTATTAAGACTGAAGCCGTGTTGTCATTAGATGATGATGTGGTTTTGACTACAGACGAAATTGATTTTGCATTCCATGTATGGCAATCTTTTCCAGATAGAATTGTCGGGTTTCCAGCCAGATCGCATTATTGGGACAGTAGTAAGGTATGGTTCTTAATTTTAAATAAATACATTCTGTCCTACTTTAATCAGATGACAATATTGTCTTTAAACTTTTTCTATGATCTTATGACCTTAATTTTTGAAGATAACTGGTGAGTAATTAATTTGTTCAGTTTACAGAAATAATAAATGTCCTCCCATAAGTGTATCAACTGTAAAATAAATTTATGTGACTTTTAGAACATTATTAACAAATGAGAAAGTTAAATTGTTTCAATTAATTTTGCTGAAATTTTTAAATTATGAACTGCATGTACCTAACATTAGCAGAATTTCGTTTTGGAGGAAGTTCTAGAGGTTCAATATATTCTAAATGTGTTATTGCATTACAAAAATCAAGACGTTTATGTTTTCTAAAATATAATTAACATTATGACTTATTGCAAAAGTATACTTTTGTTTTGGTTTTTTAATGATTTTTCTGTCTGACGACCAAGCATGGCGGCAAATGTCTATTTTATACTTATTCAGTACAAAGTCACCATACAAAGCAAACAATGTTTACAACATATAGTACCATAATAGCGTGTAGTGCTTATTTCAATATTAATTCATACACTATAGATTTATAGAAAAAAAAAAATCCCCAGTTTATTAACTGTTATATTATGTTAACTGTTTATGACAGAGGTATTCAAACTTTTTCATCCCACGGCTCCTTTGAGTCTTCACAAATTGTTGACGAATGATAAAAAAATCAATGTTTATATGAATATAATTTATACTAATTATTTATTTATCATATTACATGTATAAAAAAATTATAAATAAGTAGTTATTGTAGAAAAAATTATAAACAATAATAATAAACGTTTTTCGTAAAAATATATATTGGTTTTCAATTATAGAATGCGGCTCCCTTAGACAAGTCTCTTAGACTTGAGTTATCTAGTTATCTTAATCTAACTTAGTCCTTAGACAACGCCTCTGGGAGCCGCAATGCACAATTTGAATACCTCTGGTTTACGATATAATTATGACTTACAACAATTAATATTAACAGAACTCTTGGTTGTATACATCAAAATGGACAAATGAGTATTCAATTATACTCACTGGTGCAGCTTTCTATCATCAGTATTATAATACACTCTATAGTCAATGGCTGAGTCCTTTGTTAATTAAAACTGTTGAACAGTCGCACAACTGTGAAGACATACTCATGAACTTTTTGGTCAGCCATGTGACTCGTCGTCCACCAATTAAGGTGTCACAAAGAAAACACTACAAAGAACAGACCAAGAATGGCATGCCAAAGTAAATGAAAACGTCAAAACTGCATAAGCCATAATTAATAATTATTTATTTATTATGTGCAAAATGTAATTTTTAATATTAAAATTCAATATATTCAAAAATATATTCTTTTTTGTTTAGATCTCCTTGGAACGATCCGGATCATTTTATGCAGAGACAAACTTGTATCAATACATTTGTAGCACTTTTTGGTTACATGCCGTTGCTTCAATCAAGCGTGAGATTAGATCCAATTTTGTTCAAAGATCCTGTTTCAAATTTTAGAAAAAAATACAAGCAAATTGAGCGGGTATCAAATTGAATATATTATTAATTAATGTCTACTATTTGTTCAATAAATAGTATTTACTGTAAATAATTTTTTTACATTAAATGATGTACATAAGTCTTTGTTAGAGGAATACGTAATTAATATCGGTACATTTAAAAAGTATTGAGACAATCCATCACTATGTTCCTAAGTTTTAACCTCCAATTTTTATCCATATTTTCACAAAATATGTGAGTAGATTTATCATCTACTTGAATTAATGTGTCTTCTGACTTCTAAAAATGAAAAATTTTCATTAAATCACAAGTTTAATGATTTAAACATCATAATAATATGTGATTATTCATGGAAAACTTACTAGATGAATTGTGTATCCATGTGCATTATGTTCTATTTTAGGATCACTAACCCCTTCATCAGTTAATGCTCCTAAAAACTTATCAAAATCCAGTTGCCCATACTCGTAAGTCTTTTTAAATAACGTTTCTAATAAATAAGGCTCGGATGACTTATTTTCAATAACATCGTCTCTCAAGATCTATAAAATAATTAAACACAAGTTATAATTTATTTTCTTAGTAAAATAATTAAAAAACAAAAAATAACTTACATCTAATTTGTACTTGTTATCTTTAGTGTCCAAAACAGCAGTGAACTTTGATGTTCTTAACCCAGATTTTAATTCATTTAATGAGACGCTCACCAGCATCTCTGTCGTAAATGGCACATTAATTGTTTTTACATCAAGTTTTTCTGATATAACTTCGCCTCTTTTCATGGTCAATATTTTTCTGTCAGTCTAAAAAAAGAAACAACTAAAGGATAAATAAAATCGTATTTTGTTAAAAATAGCTGTAATTTTAACCATACTTGATCAATAAAAAATTCATTTTTAAGACCAAAGCCAGCAGGAGCTGCATAACGCTCAGGAAGTATCAGCACAGCTGGTTTAAGATCTTTTATCATTTTATTGGCTTGAGTAAAATTCATGCTTGTATCGATAGGGCAATGCATAGCCTTCATAGACAACGGTTGAAAAGGAGCTAATGCTTCTAAATATGGAAACTCTGGTTCTAAAACATTCATTAACCATTATAATTTTACTAGAAAAAATGTATAGAAATAATTTTTTTTGTTTTCAATTATAACATACAATGTAATACTGATATATACACATTATTTTATTTAAGATATTAACATTGATGTATAAATAGACTCAAATAATTATAAAGTACGTTTACCTAGTTTTAAAATCTTAACTAATATTCCACGACAGAAGAACATGCCGTAGTCTGACAAAAATCAATCAGGTCCGTACACGTTTTTATCACGCCCATCATGACGTTTTGTATGGGATCGTTTTATGTCAAACTTTTGAACATACATTACTTAATTTGATTTTTTTTTTATTTAAACAACAGACGTAAAAACAATATCTTCATTTGTGAATAGTATAAAATAAGGTGTTTATGACCAAAAATAAATAAATACATATTTATTAAAAACAATAGAAACTTCATGTAATTTATTTGAAATACAAATTATGATAAATATGTTGTACGGTAAACTTGACACAAAATTAGGATATTAAATTACATATTAAAAAAAAATATAATACATTACCTGTAAATATTACTGTGTTCAATGGGTTTGATCCCCAGTACTCCACAAAATGCACTACATCACCGAATCGTAAACTAGGGTGACCACAAAACACCACGCAAGGCTGAACAAATTGGGAAACATTGCATTTATTTTAATCAATACTCGAAACAAAATATTAAATTATTCATTACCTGTCTCAAATCATTCCATAAATCATCCGTATAAACATGTTTGAAATGCTTCAGACGTCCAGACTTAACCAACTGGGCGTGTGGAAATGGTTCTTCGGGAAAGTAAACCTTGTTTTGTTTTGATTGTGACAGCCTTAACAAGTTAAATTACTTTTATAAAAAAAAAAGATACAGTTAAATTTTGATGATTTTAACAAACCATTCAGCAAGAATATTTGAATATTCCAAAGAATTATGTGCTACTGGAGAAATAAAATACATAGGGATATGGCCCAGAGCTGTGCTGTCCAAGTGGGATGACAAACATTCAAATAAATCGTAAACAACGCCAGATGGATAACATGGAATAAGGACCGAACCATTGTTTCGCAATGTAACAGCGACTGATAAGCACAATTCTCCAAGCATAGTGTCTGGATTAGCAGCAGGTGCCTGTGTTAAACTACTTAGCAACATGAGATCTGCGTTTTTTAAATTCATTTGATCAATAGGTCTAAGAAAAAAAAAATTAAATTAATTTAAAACAGTACCTATAAAACAATTTATAAAGCTCAAAAATTGTATTTTTACCTAGGATGGGTTGTTAATGTTGACGTGTTGCTGACGTAAACCAATTTCTTACTTTCCAAGTAAATCACCCAGTTACTACTACCAAGACAATAGCCAGAACTAACAGCCGTCATAGTCAACGCGCCCGTGATTTCCTAAATCAAATCAAACAATACTTTAATAATATGTACTGGAAATCAATGATTAAAATGCTTACAATTTTTTGATCGTAACTTATAACCTGCACTCGTGTTAAGCTAGAATGCACTTGTGCAAGACTAAATAGCTGCTTCCATGTATGAGGTTTAAAACTGTTGCACAATGGCGGTGGCAATAGATGAAGGATTTCTTTCCAGTATTTAGCTACATTGGGTTTCGGTGATTGTTCAACAAAATCTACCAACTCTTCTAGAAATAATCTAAAAATAATTTAACAGTTTGAAGCATAAACAATTAAATTAAACATATTTTTTTTTTTTTATTGTCTTACTTTCCAATGTGTAAAGTTGGTTCAGTCATGTAGACAACGCCTTTAAAACCGGTGTTTTCAGTAATAAACGGTAAAGCTAACATGGTCATATAGTTGGACACCAGTATAAAATCAATATCGGCAAAATCTACTAACTTTGTTAGAGGAGTCATAAACTCTGGAGCAGAATTTACGAGAACTTGATTGGTCGCGCATTCGGCAAGTTCCTAATTGACAAAAAACACAATCACAGTATATAGTGAAGTATTACTCAATGAACAATTTAAGAGCTATAACTATGATGTTAAGATACCCCTTCGATCTGTGGGTCGGAGAAATTCTTGGGTATCCAAGAAGCGGCCTTGTTTGGTTTCCAGTCCGGTATAGGGAATAGGGGCAAAAAATTCAAAACACTCTGGGCCGATAAGCCGCAGTCTAACATTATTGTGACCGATTTCAGTTTTATCACGAAACATGGTTTGTTTGGATCCTCGCTCAGACAATACTGTAAGCATAGAATAAAAAATTATTATTGAAAAAAAAAAATAATAATAATAATAACTGCGTTAAATAATATCAACTAAAAAGTTCAAAACAAGCTTAGTGTTATTGATAGAAATCATTATAACAAATAAATAAACAGACTGTTAGAAAAGATATTGTTGCAAGCAGGGACAAGCAATGAACATCAAATTATACTTGTAGTTAAAATGCAAAGAACTATAAGTATTAGATATACAATAATACTGTACATAATTAATCATACTTGTTGTAAAAATGCAAATATTTTCACAAAGATTTGGAATACGAGTTTGGGTCCGCCTGTAACAATACCTTTTTCAACTTTCGGTTTAATTGTTCTAATGATTTCAAATGCTTTCCATCTCGTAGTCGGGTAAAAAAACGGCGTAAAACGAACATTTACACAAAATGCGAAAATTGAAAATTAACTTACCACTTTCATACTGAACGATTGCGATTCGACAGCGGCTTAGACAAAATGATTCGAAAATTACATTTTAACCAAACAACTGAACGGTTACTCTGAAAACCGTATAGAAAATATAGAACGTATAATAATTACACGAGGCAGTTACGAATGTCAAAAATTAAATATTACTGTTGTTGAGTTTGGATCATAGACACAATAAGTATACTATAATACCAATAACAATACCACCAAAGGTCCACCTCGAATACCACGTTTAAGCGCCTAAAATGTACAAGATTAAAGCGTGATAACAGAAAAAGCTGAAACGATCATGAATGATTTTTATTATTGTTTTTGACCAATTTGATAACAGGAGTGCCGGCCGCCGGATGATGTACGGTTTTTTGGATTTTACATTTAGTTTTTGATTTTAACGTGTTTAAATATTTAAAATACTCTCTCAACTCGATTACCTGCCGATTTTCCACTTTTCTGTTTCGCTACCATGACCGGCGCTTGTCGAATGTTGGCTCGAAACCTCGGTGCACCGTTGTCGAAAATTATTGTTTCGACGAAATTTCGCGCACCTCCGGCTACAGCTGCGCTACCCGTTCGACACTGCGGCCACGGAGAACCGAACGCCAAACAAGGAGCTTTTGCCGAGTTCTACGAAAAGACCAAGGACCACAAATCGGACGCGGAGGAGGACCAAGATTTCGAGGTGTTGCTGAAGAATTCGAATTTTATAAACGTGAGTGGACGGATGAGACCCCCCGTGTTGTTTGTTGATTTAAGAAGCGTCCGATTTTATTTTTTTCAAACGCTTCTATGTTTTTACAGCTGGGCGACCCCGAGGGCAAACAAGTGATCGGAACGATATTTCACATTGTCGACAACGATCTGTATATAGATTTCGGATGGAAATTCCATTGTGTTTGTTCGAGACCGGTCAAGAATGCCGAGTAAGTATAACCGAATTGGCCGTTGAAATGGCTATAATTTCATTAAAAAATACTAGTAACTGTTTGCGGTCTCACCTGTTTATTGCATCTTTATTAACCCTTCGACAAGTGTGTTTAATTAGTATTCGTAGGTTTAAAACTGGGGAGTGAATTGGGATTTCCAAATTAACAAATTATACCTAAATGTGTTTATAAGTTTCAATAATTTATGTATACACCGCGTACAATCAAAAAAATTGGTCTAAAAATAAGTAAAAGATTAAGACGATTGAAGAGAAGGAACCTGCAAAAGACCCGTGTGTACACTTGTACTCATTGTTCAGATTTTTTAAAACATAAATATACACACAAATACTTGTCAGAGTTTTAACAAGAATGTTAAGAAGGTATAATACGCTAAGTATTATTTATTCTAACTTTTTAGTATGACAACATACCGATATTAATTGTGCTCCTCAATTTTTTATGTTTGAGTTGATTGATGTGGTTAAGTTAATTAAATTAAAACATAAAGTTAATCAGTCTTGTAGTACCTATGTAAACAAAATAATATTCTAATTGTATTTTTTGTTTACAGTTCTTATGTAAGAGGATCACAAGTGAAATTAAGAATCAAATCCTTAGAGTTAGCTACTAGATTCCTGGGATCTGAAAAAGACTTAACTTTGCTTGAAGCAGACGCAGTTCTTTTGGGTCTTTATAAAACAGTAAATTAACAGAAAATAAAGAATTGTGTTTTTCTATTTGTGTAACTTTCATAAATTTTCTCAATATTTTTGAGTATTTTGTGTTAAAACTTGTGTAAAAATATATATTTAATTTAAGTAAGTTAGTCTTGTTATTATTTAGAGATCCAGTGAGCACAAAACTAACTTTTAGTGTAAAGCTTCCTGTGAAAGTTAATATTGTAAAAACTACTAGAAAATCAATATTGTCCTGCAAGTATAATTTTTATTCTATTATATACAATTTTTAATAACAATCAATTTCAAATAAGTTTTACAATAATTATTTGGAGTTAACTAACGAAACACGTTGCCCAAATAACAGTTTTAAAAACTGACTTTTCTATTTGTTTCAAAATCTGTTGAAATATTCCCGACCCTTGTCCCAAAATGTTTTTTACCATAGTCAAAATAATTTTACATTGTTTTGAATTTTGAGTATTTTCATCGTAGTTGTATAATTGATCATTAGTTATTATTACTGTTTATATCATTAGTTATTATTATTTTTATTGCAATAAAATACAAAAAAAAAAAAATTTGTGTGAAGGAAACTCTAGACTTCAAAATTGATGTTTTCATGATAATGAAATGATTTATTAACATTGTATTCAATTTCAAAGATTGTTAGTTATGAATAATGAAATAAATTCATAAGTCATAATTAATTTTTAGTATTATTCTACTATTTACACAGTACACATTTGAATAATTTTATCCAAAATAGACTAAAGTCAAGTAATATTGATAACTTAAACCATTTTTTTTTTTTTTTTTTTTATTAAAGTAGACGCCATCGTTAACTTAAGGTATTTACCAAAAAATTAATAAACATACTAGTATTGCAGCATTAGTTAAAACCAGTGGCGCTGAAAAGTATAAAATTATATGTAAGGCACACAGGATTTTGCAGACCCACCATCCACTAAAAATATTGTATTAATAAGGGATAATAATTAATAAATACTTAAGGAATCCGCCCCATATCCATTTTTTATGTAGGGCAGCTGCTCATTTTGGCGCCACTGGTGGTTACAATGTAAACCTAAATATTTATGTCATGGGGAGACTGTCCCTTCGCCCTCGAAGACGCCACTGAAAGAAGCCTGTTATAAACCATTACGAATAATTGTGCAAATAAGTGACATAGTTTGTACAAATTTCAATATACCGAAATAAATTTTGTTTTCAATTATCATTTGTTATCAGCATCAGTTTTTATCAAAATAGACTAGACAAAAGCACAGATAACATGAAAATGTTTTTTCAACTGTTATCTGTGACTAAAGAAAAAAGCATGAATTACATCTTCTATTTGGTATTCGGTGGTAGAACAAACTCCAACAATGAGTTTTATTGTTGAAAATTGAAAAAAATTAGGTAATATTCATAATTAATTTGACATGTGACAATTTTTATAAAATCCGCCTCCTAAAAGTAGAATAGGTATTATCTTGAGGATACTCAGACTACTTAATACGAAATAAGTCGGTGAAATTTTTCTTCCGTTATGACCGAAGTAGCCGAAGAAAATATTGTTTTAGAAGGATTCTTGTGTCCCATATGCAAAGTAGACTATGGTGTTGATCTTAAGTTATACTTGCACTTTCAAGAAGCTCACGGCGAAGATCAAGACCTAATAAAATCGTTTAAAGGTATGACTTTCTTTTGTTGAAACATTTAGAGATGGCGTTTTTATTTTACCCGTTACGCACTTACTTATTAAAAATATTAATACTTTTTAATTTAGATTTGTTTGGAAAAGCCAAAGAAAAAATTTTAAAGAATGATATTGTGAGGAAAGAAGATCGTCGTAATGTCTGGGATCCGCAAGAAATAGGTCTGTATATAATTAGTGCGCCTTAATGGTGTTTTGCATAAATATTTGGTGATTGAATTATCGGTTCTGCTTACTAAGCTAACCAATCACCAGAGATGTTTACAAAATATTTTCCCAGGTACACCCATTGTTTACTAAAATAGCCACTAATAAAAAAAAAAATTGTTCTCTGCGTTTGCAATATTGATTGAAATATTGCTATAACATTGTAACATCACAATAGCTAATATATTTTTATTTTAACACTCGTAAAAAAATAAGTAGCGAGTTGTGTGTTTTTAGAGTAAGTTACTGATGATCACTAATTTGGAAGGTGTAGTTTAATGTTCTTATTAAATTTATAAGAAATGGTTAATACAAATTTTATTTTACCAACCGATTAACTAGTCTTGTTTGTCTTTACCTACACTATTACACTCTAATTTGATATTTAAAAAAATGTATTCAGTCACCCTTTTTAAACTAGCGCTCTTTGATAAGAGTGCTGTCTGGGAACATGGCCCCCTTAAGTACGACTCTGTATTCATCATGATTTTTATTTTTATTTTAAAAATTGTTTACGGGTATACGTGAGTAAATTGTAAATATTAAATTGTTTGATAGTTTAAAAATTTAATAATTTATGTTTTACCTTAGAACACTTGATCTGAGGCTCTTTAGTGATGTAATCAAAATAAAGATTACAGGCAATTTCTGGCAATTCTTTTGGTCCATTTCTAACAAAATCAATCGATTTTTGACTCATGAATTCTGTTTTAACAATAGTGGTTGCTTTTGGGTAATGGCACACAAGTACGCTTGGTTTGTATTTTCTGTCTAAAACAATACCTATACCATTTAGACAACAGTAGTTACAAAACAGTCAGTTACCTGCCAGTAATGACTTATTCTAATAACCACTAATTAAGATACTTATTCAATGTTCACTTAGCATGATTTATTTTTACTCACGGAACTGCGCTAGGTGAATTTTTCCATCTTGGCCAATTTATTGCTTTCAGTATAATTAACAGCTATGTGTTACACTACTAGGAGGATTCCAATCTCACAGCGAATACTTTAAAAACTGTCGTAATAAATGGGTCGAGCACTTTGTTATGGAAACTAACAAAACAGTTGTAAGACTCGAAAAGTTACTTAACAACTTGCCCCTGGATCCGAACAAGCGCAAAGGTATGCCATGCTATTAGTAGAACTTATTGTTTACATAATTTATATGGATGATTAAATGAAATATTTAAATAAATGTTTTTATAATTCAGTTCATGAACAAACTGTTGTCCATTGGTTAGATGGTACGGGCGTTACACGTTGCCCGGATTGTACCAAGTCGTTTAATATAACTAGAAGACAACACCATTGCAGGTTATGCGGTTCTATTGTGTGCCACGAGTGCAGTTGTTTTCTACCGCTGTTAAAAGCATGTTGGTATTGATGTATTTTTTAGAATACAAAAATTAGACTGTTACAATTTTGTTTCGGCAGATGAAACAATAAATGAAACCGTAAAAAACCAAACGGCTTCTACTAGCCAGCCTTTACCAAGTTTCCGTTTATGCACTCATTGCGGACAGGTATTAGAAAATCGAGAGTTAATCAAATACCGCGACATAAAAACACCTATCTGCGATTATTATGATAAAATTATGGAATGTCGAAATAAAATTGAAAATGACTTGTTGATTAAATTCAACAAAACATATAACTTGCTCAAGTAACATAATTATTTAACCAAATTAACATTAAAATGATGTAAGTAAATCAGTGGCGCTATTTGAAGGTAAAATTATTTTGTCGTACTGTTCTAATTTAGTTACCCTCTATTACTCTATTAACACTAACATTTTTTCAATTTAGGTATTGAATGGTACTTGTATTTTTCATTATAATTTTAATCAATAATTTCTAATCACACAATATGGTAGTAGACATTTATTTTGAAGTGTAAATATTCTAAGTATTTAAATGACACATAAGTAAAACAAATTGTCGATTTTGTTAATTA
This sequence comes from Hormaphis cornu, assembly GCA_017140985.1. Classification (NCBI taxonomy): domain Eukaryota; kingdom Metazoa; phylum Arthropoda; class Insecta; order Hemiptera; family Hormaphididae; genus Hormaphis; species Hormaphis cornu. The sequence goes on along the minus strand of CM029358.1, from coordinate 20,657,871 downwards.
ATGAATTGTTAAGATAAAAAAATAACTTTAACTTACAACTGAGCAAGGTTATGAATGGTTTCAACTTGGGCTTAAGAGAGTTACTAAGTCCTTAAAAACATATTGTAGTACGTATAGTGACAGAAAAATTAGTGGCCCTAAATAAAAATATGATTGCTCTGCTTACTTCTATCTAATTTAAAAACTAAAATGGCGCCACTGAAGTAAATTTAAATCATCATCATTGTTTCTACATTTATTATTATAGAGAAGGAGAATCGTCTTATTTGAATGAAGCAAACAAAATTAGAAATGATATAGTTTTACTTGTTGAAACTATTGACGCCCTTAGGTAATCACCTTAATTTTTTTTTTTGATTATCTATACTCATACTAAAATGTAAGCTTTGTTTGCATGAAAATTTGGTTTCTGTTTAGTAATAGGATGTTGAAATTGGAAAATAATGGAAATTCGTCAAAAGTTACTTCTAAAAATATTAAATTGGCTATGATTCAATACATCCGATCTACAATACTCGCAATACCCCCTCTTCCTTCATTGAAGGAAGTTGAAGAAATTGCTAAAAAGAAACGGTAAAAATATGTATATGTAAAAACAGACACTTATGTCTAAAGCTTGAAAGTTATTGCATTTTTATATTTTGTATAGTTTATTTCAAAAAAGCTATGAATCCTTTGTATGAAAATGCAAATGTATTAACAATTTATTTTTAGCGCCATTTTGAAAATTGGAGTACTTTTGGTTTACTTTTAATTGTAATTTATACGTAAATTTAAGTGATATTTATTTATTTATTTATGAAGGTAAAATATGAAAATTCTATATGCCTTTAAGAAATATATTATATTTAGTATACCTACAAATTAGTGGTGTTACAAACTGTTTGGTTTTCAAACCAAACCCTGGGTGTTCGGTTCGAAAATCCAGCTCAAAATTGGAAATATTTGAACCAAACTAAACACAAAATAGTTAAGTTCGAATATCAAACCAAGGAAAAAAAATTAATAATTAATTAAATTAAAAAAAAAAATTTGGAATTCTTTTTTACTTAGACTTAAAATAATGTTTAAGAGGTACCTACTTAATAAATTATAGACATTGTTTGGCATAAATGGTCATTTATATTATTATGTTGTTTTTTTTTATGAAGTTCTGTTCGGGTTTCGATATATTATTTGAATAGTTTGTTAAAATTTTAAAAAGTTCAGTTTGACCTCAAAAATTTGAGTTTGTAACATCACTACTACAAATACAGAATGCCTCTGCTTATTCAAATGTACGCGTAGTTTGAAACAAAAAAAAAACCAATAGTAAAACATTGGAAAAATAGGTGACTATTTCAGCTGCAAATTTTTCATAGTTATATTCTAAACAGCTGATTAAAATTTTTATATCAGGCAATATTGTGTCACATTTGATTGAAAAAACGTATTAGAATAACACCGTGTACTCACATTTAATTTTCAGAGAAGCGGCCGAGGCGCGACTTCGTAATGGACAAAACTCAAAAACTAACGATACAAATAAACATAGATCAAATTCCAAACAAAACAGTTCATCAAAAAATGTAATTCTTATAAAATATTTTCAACCTGACTGTTTTCTTCATAAGTATTTTTTTATTAAGACAAATAATTGTTCAATACATTAACAGGAAGTGAAATTAAAACTTGAAGATGGTTGGAGTCCAGTAACAAATGCCAACATCAATTCTGACAATCCCATGGTTGAACAAATGAACATAATTAGAAATTACATCAAACAAGCCAAAGAGGCACATCGGTTCGATGAAGTCGCTAGTCTTGAAAGGAATTTGCAAGAGCTGAATGAAGAGTATTTCAAAATGCAAAATAGCGATAGAAAGACAAACTAGTTTATAGAAAATGTTTTTATTTTTTTACTATATTCTAGTCCAATATAAATGGAAAATTAATTATCACAAAAAATAACATTAAAAAATACGATATTTGCTATTTAGTTACAGTTACACTTACTATACGTCTTATATATCACAAAAAAAAAATTAATGTCATCTTTTTTTTTTTTTCACTTTTTCTTCATACATTAGTTTATGGTTATGAGTATTTTAAATTTGTATTACATAAATAAAATTAAAATGATATATCTACTGCCAAACAGAAACAAATAAGTCACTAAAGCAATCTTACGTGTAAAATATTAATAAAATATATCTAGTTTAAATGTTCAATTATGATCTCAAATTTATGTACTGGTATTCTTCTCCAGAATAAAATCTAGAATTGGATCGCGCCAGTATATGAATTGGTTGTAGTCCAACTCTTGCATTGGTAACACGGGAAACATTTCGTCCACTATTGTACTCATATATGTATATCTGAAAGAAAAAATGACACAGAGCTTTTTATGAATACTTGCTGATTCAATAGAAACTAAAAAAAAAAAAATGTATTGTTGGAGGAAATAACAGTTGTAATAAAAATCATTAGTAGTATTATTTAGGAGTAATTCAGACGTAATTTTAAATTAATCTGCAGCATAACAATACTACAACTCACCACCGTTAAGATAGAACACGCCGGTTTGTATTTAAAAAATAAAAAACTTCCATAATGTGTAATTACAAATGAACAAGTAACATACTTGTATACTTACAAGCATTGATTTTATAACGTACAAATAAGCGGTATAGTTATTTTTGGCAACCAATCAAACGCTGTCAGTTTCTAGTGGCGTCCACTTTCAAACCCCGTTAGCCAACGGCTGTACAACAGTTTTGAAATAAATATAATTTTATTTTCATAGTTTTCAATAAAATATTACTGAATGAACAGCAAAATCTTTAACATTGAAAGCGGACGCCACTAGCGACTAACAGCGTTCGATTGGTTGCCAAAAATTACTATACTTTTGCTTATCTGTATAATATAAAATCAATGTTATAAGTAACCTTATAAATAGAAATAATGATTTGAATTGATTTTTGTATAGCCATGGATATATGACTATATATGTACATAAATTTGAAATATTAATTCAACGGTGTAGTACATTATTACGATTTAACTTAAATAGTGTCACAGAGTTGATTTGTTTGAGATACAAAAGAATCATTAGAGATAATTTTTCTGTTTTTAAATTGATAATTTACAACATAAGAAAAAGATTTCAACTCTAAATTTTCACGGGGACATAAAGAAAATTCTATTCGTTAAAATTTATAATTCACTAATTAATTGTTTTATATTTCACAAGCATCTAGAAATATATCTAGGTATATTAAATATTAATTATTTTCAATATGTTATTTACAAAATATTGAAATAACCTGACACAAATAGTAGTCATAAATTTTAAATTTAAAAATGTTATATAAAAGCCAGAAAATTAAAATACAAGATAAAATGAATAAGTTGTGCTTATAAGAAATGTCTATAAATATTTTTACGACTAGACATACGACGATACCACAAATCGAAAACTTTACTATAATTTATTACCAAATATTTTTATAATCTCTCCTAACCATAACTTAATGTACATTAATACGAAAATATTATTACTCCAAATAATTATTTTAGTGTTGTTATTAATTTAAAGATTTTATCAATAATTTTAGTAGAATGGCCACTGTTAGCATCTCATGCATACCCCCAAAAAATAATCATAAGCCCTTACCAAATGTTTCACACTCAAAAGAAGTGGTACTTATGGTATCCCTACTGCTACTGATGACGTTACAATCGTCTTCATTACGGCTTGTAACGTCATAGCCACACTTCAAAACCGGAAAAAGATCATTAACAATACAACTCTGCCCAATATAACTGAACAAGAAATGTACACATATGTATAGAAAACAAGTATTTAAAACTATAAACTTTATAGATGATTCAACACTTACGAAGATTGGAACGTTTGAGTTAATTCATGTTTCAACTCTCCCCTGTGGTTTATAGTGAATATTCTTGAAATTGGAATACCAATAGCTTGATAGGACCAAACATCCTAAAAAAAGAAACACATGTAGTTTAATGAATTTTAAAAACTATGGTTGGTAAATATAATAGTAAACACTAACATTTATTTTATTTCCATAACCAGCGTAAAATGGTTTGTTATCCACAGGAAACAACGCTTGAATGTCTTTGAGACAAGAGATTTTAAACTCCTCTGGTTTTTTCTCAATGACTTCACGATGAAATGCATTCAGTAAGCTAGTGGGATTTAGTAATACAGGTCCTTCTGGCAAAGACAAATCTTCTTGTTTGATACTTTTCAAATAATCTCTAGTTACTCTTGACTGACCAATAGCCCTTGCGGACAAGTACAGTAACTTATAACCATTATCTTTTATTTTAGTAAACAGTTTGGCAACGCCACTCTGAGCCCAGTCTTTACCAACAATAGGAAGTATGTGACCCAACACATCGGATCTAATAAAACAGTAATTATTTTACATAATTATATAATTTTACGGTTAACAATGGATAAAGAAAAAAAAAAAACACTTACTTAGTAATAGTGCCGTCAATATCGGATATAACAATTTTATCATCATAACGCCATTTAAATAAGAAACATTTACAGTGACAAGTGCCCTGATAAGCGGTTGTAACACTAAACACTATTTCGTTAGAACCTTCTTTCAAATTTAATTTTGCCTGAAAATACAATATTGATATTAGACACAGTAGTTTTAGTATTGTGCAAAAACTTGTTAGATGGATAAATAAAACAAACATGTGACTATTGATTACTATCAAACATAAAAAATATAATTTTCGTAGAAAATCCAACTGAAAAATTATGGTTCCCAAATTTTATAGGTACATAAAAGTATTTAAGTAGATAATATTCAATATTTGTAAAGCAAGTAAAGAGTAGATACAAAAAAAAGCTACAATTAAGCAAATACTCAGATCAAATTATACAACAAAGGCAAGAAATTAGATAACATTAATTAAAAAAATTTCAAATTTTATTAAATAATAAATAATTATTATGATAATATTCAACAAACAAATTTTGAATAGCATTTTTAATTTCAAATTATTGTAGCAGATATACACTGAAAGTCTGTACAACGGTTTGGTAGTTAGTCGATAACCATGGTCTGTACAGTTATTCAAAGGGTAACTACTACAGATAAATAAACATTGTCTTGTTTTTAAAATCTATAAAAATATATAATAATAGTGTATACCACACAACCTATCAAAATTGTAATAAGTGTTTCACATTAAACATTCAAATAATGCTTTTTATTTTATAATTAATGAGTGAACTCCTACATTAAGAAAACAAATTTAACATATTATATTATAAATCCTATCAAAATGATAAATAATTATAACAATAAGGAGCATGAAACTATTCAGTGAGCCCCACTACCTTTTCGAAGAAATAAAATTAAGATTAAGATGTTATTGGAAGTATCATTTGCGGTGTTTTAGTAAGGTTTTTAAGGTACTCACAATTTGTTCAGAAGTCAATCTTAAAGTTTTTCTACACACGTCGTTCTTATCTTTAGATTTCAATGAAAGATTTTTAGCGGTTACTAACTCAAGTTCTGAATCAGTCGAACTATAGCACCGTTGTCTTAAACTAAATAAACATTATACACATTGAAATGAAGAAAAAAAATGATAACATCAAAGAAAGATTGTTTACATAAAATTGTCGTTTGATAACTCCAAATCGTTTTCTATTTTACCATCAACTTCAGATTTTGTGCATTCATCAATGCAACTGTTTAGGACTAGTTGTTCTGAAAAATTATCTGGGTCACTGTTTTTTAAAATGTTTATGTTTTCTACTGTAACATGTAAACAAATACTTCATAAAACATATTTTTAAATATTAGTTAACACAGTTTTTAATTTAGTTAGTTTCTAACTAATTGAATCTTATAATTAACAGCAACTTGTATTATTATTTTCATAACAAATTTAGTTTTTTAAGTGAAATTAATAAAATGTTAACCTGTTGTAGTTGATTTAGTTTCTTTAGTGGCACGACTCCAGTTAAACCAGGATGTATAACCTCGATTGTGATCTTTAGTCTTTTCTTCTTGTACTTTAGCTTCAGAATATTCAGTCTAGTTTTAAAAAAAAAAAAAAAAAACGGTCATTTATTACTACTAAAAACATGATAAGAAAAATGCAGATCATATGAAAATACACTACACATTTATAAATTATTATAATTTATAAACGCTCATAGAAATAATGATGTGTTCTAGGCACAGGTCAATTCATACCTGAGGTAGCAATTTTTGATAAGCAGCTAATGAGATCAAATGAGGCAAAGCAGCCTGACAACTATAATATTTTTTATTCACGCGTACCACTAAATTAGGATTCTTCACAAGATTATTAAAATCTGAGGTGAATTCTTCATAAGAAATTTGATGCGAAGAAAACTTCTCTTCGTTTATACCATTACCATTTGAAGTATCTAAGCCTCCACACAGGGAAACCGATACATCACAAGGTGAACTGTAAAATAATGTTTAGTGTTTGTATCAGTGTTGGTGGATTATAAATAAATGTCTTACTTACTTATGGTGAAATTTTTCATCAAAATCACTATCGATAGATTTTGGGCCTTCTCTATCTATGCTAGTAGGCGAATGAGAAAGTGAAGCACCTTTTCCAGATTCAACATCATCATCATCAACTTCGTCAGGAATTTTAGTTTCTTCTTGCTTTGGCGGTGTTTGGTTGTATAAATACAAATCCAACACCTTAGGATCCAACTGGTCGGCGCATAGATCTGCTAAGTATATTCCTCCGTTTTCTGACGAGTTGTGGCGAATGTGTTTGGTTTTTTTCATAAAGCCCAACATGTTGGCTAACATTGATCTTTGATTGGCTGCTTCTTGTTTTTTTGAAACTTCTTGTAAATTTGATTTTGGATCGTCCGAGCTTAAACTATTACGGCGTGCTGGTGGTGTTGGCAACTCTCCCCAACGCCAAGATTGATGATCAATAGGACTACTAGTCAAGTCTGTCTCGTTAATCAATGATGTACCAATAAGACTTTCAACGGCTGAATTCCTTGTTCTTTGTTGAAGTTCATACTCAGTATCGGACTGAACGGTAGCACAGTTATACTTCACTTCACCAGAACTAAAAATATATTTATAATTATTACATTATTAATTAACGACAAGCCAGATGCTCTTAAAAAGATTATTCTTACTTTGAACTTGGAGATGCATCTGTATCACTAAAAAAATGTAGATCGTTGTCTATATGTTGTTCTTGAGAACGATCATTATCTATCGAACGAGAAATGGCCGGAAGATCACATGATCCAAATGTGTTCCCAAGTTTCTTGGACTCATCTTTGACTTTTGTCTTGATAACATTTTTTTTACGTCTGCGTTTGCGCATTCTGGGCGGAGCGTATTCAATTGGTCGAAACTTTGTCGGTGGGTAATCTTGAGTTCCACAATCTACGGTTTCAGCGCAAAAAGTTTTAGGGACAGTTTGTTCAGAGTTCAAAGTATATTCTATGGATTTTGGTCTAAAAGTATAGTATAAAAAAATCACAATAGTTAAATTAAAAACAAAATTGTTTAGGTTCAAAAAGTTACTCTTCATCAACCGGTATCGGCGAGCACGCCAGATGAGGGGGTATTGTTTCAATATCGTACTCTTCAGATATCTCTTCAACGAAAAAAGCTTCACCAGACTCTCCAAGTTTCATATGAAGCTGAACGGGCTCTCCGTTGATTTCGATTTCGACCTACAAACAGTAGACAGCACGTGTACAAGATGTATAAAAAAAAAAAACTGATACTACAGGCAACTGCTACTCGGGTAACTCGGGTAACAAATTTTGAAAACATTTTTGTTGAACCGGCAAGGAACAACTAACTACGGGTAACGAAATAAACGTGTTGAAACGCTTACAGACCGTCTACCGGGCGGTGTGAGCGCAGAAAAATTTCGACGGGGGAGTCAATAATATTAAACACGCGTCGTGGCCAAGGCTTTTTTACAAACTTTTGTATTGTCCTGCCCCTGCGCCACCTTTTTTTTTTGGCGCTCGTGCTGAACGGTCTCTAACTGTGCTACCGGAACGTTATTCGGCCAACTAAAAAAACCTATCTACGTGAACGCGACTCACTATTTTTTCTCTGCTGCGCAGCACGCCAATCTTGCCGAAGCGCACGTGAAACGGCGAGCACGTGAACGTACCGTCCGGCTGTTCGACGACGACAATGTCGATGGCTCCGGTCAGGGTGGCCGGATTGATCTCGTTGTACACGTGCCGGAAGTTACTGATGAATTTTCCCAAATAGTTCATCCTGACCGCTAACGGCTCGGAACGCTGCGCACCGGAAACACACGAGAGGAAGAAAATAAACGTTACAAAGTGTTGGTACAGGCAGATCCGAGCACGGCTGAAACGACTTTTTCCCCGAATCGAAACGTTACACGGCGATCGCTAACATCGTACACACTGGAAAACTAACACCGGCAGCCAATAGCCGACAGATTTCGAGCGGACCGATATTTTACCGTGTACAATTAAATAATTGTATTCTTTTAAAAAATCGAACGAAAATCAAACGACTGTAACTGTTTACCGCTCGATCGCACGACTTTCGCAGTGGCGGCGCCGCGACGACTGGTAGCAGGCGGCCGCGGTGACAGGTGGTACTGTTGTTGTTTGCACGGACGGGCGGCGAGAAACAGCTTTTTTTTTCGTAATATTATTACGATAATTGTATAAATAACGACGACGACGACGACACACACGCCCACAACGAGACGGTACTATAATTTAATAATGTGTTTTTTTGTTATTACGGTGTCGTGTCGGTGAGTGTGGTTGTTCTGCTCGGAAGACGACGGGCCGACAGCAAGGCCGCAGCCGAACCGATTTCACCGATCAGCTGATCGATCCGCCGGACCTGTACCGACGCGCGCGCGGGCCGCGGACAGCTGCTGCCGCCCGCGGACGAGATCCTTTTGTTGATTTTTTTAGTTTCCTTCTGCGACCGCTGACGGCCAGATGGACCGACGACACACTCTTTTGGCCATTTTCGGAAAAAAAAAAACCGTTGAGATTTTTGTAACCGAGGGTATAACGTAGGCAGGTAGGTACGTAGGCAGGTTAGGTAGCGCGAGTGACCCCGGTGTGTTTTGTGAACGCCACAAAAAAGTTTAGATTTTAAAATAACACAATTCATTCGAAACGTTTTGCGAGTTCTCGATTGTTTTCTGCGGAAAACGACAAAAATCGGAGCCGAGTTCGAGTGTTTTTTCGTGTTTTGGCGAAGGATCGACGTCACTTTAAATGAAAAAAAAAAAAGTCGGCGAATTCGATTTAAATCGGATGTCGTTCGAAACAAATTTTCCGCGTTTAGCGAGTTTCGATCCGAACGCGCGCGCACGAATTTAGACCAAAAACCCCGATTGAGAGGCGAATATTGGTCCGATCTTTTCGTGATATTATGAAGTACCTATCTCGTACCTTATACTATTGTTACACAGTAAACGTATAGTTTTATCGCGTAAAAACAAAGAAAGGGAGTAAACTTGAACTTCGGGTGAGAAGTTTTTTGGCGTAGCGATCAGTGATTGTACAGGTAAACAGTCGTATTTCACGTAGTAGTTTTTTTCTCACCGTTATAGACGAGAACGGAATTCGTGGCCAACGAGATTTTTTCTCCTACGATATTATGACGAAAGAGCGCGACGATGAGATTTCTTTAAATTTCGTCACCATTATTGTTTTATAATATTAGGCGTATAACATACAGTTTAGAGAAACGGCTCGATTTTACCGGAGACGTTCGCGCCATATAAAACGTTGCCGATCTCGTCCTGTACGTTTTGGTCCTGCGCGTTTGCCTATTTGGTATGCGGATCATGAATTACAAAAGTAATAAATAAATAGGAAAAAAAAACGAACTTTTTCGTTTAGGTTCATATTGTTGGCACCACGGCCGTTTCATTGTTACGAAACGTGCGTACCGACGACCGCGAGGACGAGGATAAAACGCGAGGAAAAATTTGAATAAGAAAAAAAAAAAACGAAAGCCCATACAACAAAGACCTTAGTTTGAAAAAAAAAAGTCTGCGAGACATTTGTTTAAAAAAAAGCAAAATCGAAAACTTCTTTATTTAGGGGACACCCCCCTATTTACGTACGTGGACGTTAGAAACTGATGGGGGAACTCGCGTGATTAAATTATTTAACTGCAGGTATTTCGCTTATTTCGATGTAAATCGTAATGGATTGTATGAAGAGGTATTTCGACTCGTTTTTGTCGAGCGTGTAATTCAGTAGAAATTACGATTTTAATGTATACGGTTAGAAGTACACCATTAGAGTATTCAAAACCAAAATCTTGATTTGAAAAAAACGTCTGTTAGTTAAAATAAAAATATACGACCATTTGTACAGTTTTAAAAGAAAACATTTTTTTTATTTCACTATTTATAAGAAAACTAGCAATCCGTAGGTACGATCGAACAAGAAAAAAACTTATACGGCTGTTGAACCTGTATAGAATAAAGCGAGTTTTACCGTAATTGTATGTGAGTTTTTAACAACATAAAAAGTTTAGTTTGGTGCCGTATCTATAGAAATTAGAAAACGAGTCAACGATTTCCCATACGTACATTCTACTATGGTGATTATTTATTATTATAATTTTTAAGTGAATTTTGTTATTTTGTATTATAGTCTTTATAAAATATAAATATAAAGATCAAAGTATTAAGTAGAACAAGTCGTATGCGAAAGGATGTCTGTACCTATGTGTAAAATTTAAAGAACGAGTTTGGTATTTGCATGATAGTCGTGATGCTTTTATTACACAATATTAAGGCTGTATACGTCTGTAGAATTATGGTTTGTAGGTTAACGCCTAGAGACGTAATTATGGCGTAACCATTTTTTGAAAAAATACAATAAATCTTAACGCTTTATGTAGTTAAATAATTTTCAAAAACATGTTTCCAAATCATAACAGATACTGACCTCGTTAACCTACAGTTCAACAATTTTGCACGTTATAACACCGAAGAGTTACGTTTGAGTTGCAACAAGATTATCTACAGTTCTACACGATACGTATAAGCACGGTCTTAAAAGATGGATGAGACCGTGGGCATAAGGAGACGACTGAGCAATACAAATTACAATAATTTAATTGAAATAGAACTATAGAAATGACTAAAATATGAGTGGGTACAAAAATTAAGTTGTAAGATTCAATATAGTTTGTTGTTTTTTTTTTTTACAACACCTTGTGAGTAAAATTTAAAATCAAAGAAGAGTAATACCTAAGTGATTTAATCACACTGTAAATCGTGGATAATTTACATACATCCGCGCAATATCATATCGATTAGTCTATTTATAATTCATGTTAGTATCACTTTGAAGAAATATTGATGAACTGATTATCAGTTATAATTATGCAGCTCTAGATTCACCTTTGTTCACAATTCACATTAATGTTTTATATTATTACTATTTACTTACAACTGTACTGCATACACGTTTATAATAAGTACGGCAAAATAAAACATGATAAAATTATAATAAGTACTTATTCAACTGTTTTTTAACTTCTTGAACTCATTTTCTAAGTATAAAAAAAGAGTTAACAGGTCGTTGATGTTTTGACCGTGTGTACACGCCTTACACTGTTAGTTTCTCGTACCGTTGCAGTTTTCCACGACTTATTAATAAAAAATAAAATTTTAGAGTAAGTGGACGTTAATAATCACCTTATGTATACTTAATACGTATATAAGTACAAAACAAATCTATGTCACAACTAGCATAGAATATTGAGTAATTCCTTGAAGGCAAAAGTTGTCTTATTTATTGTCGGTATACATGTATACTATAGCAATAAACCACACACACACACACACGTGTAAATAGCTGAAACGGCAGAAATGAAACTAACAAAAACATAATTACAATAAGTACCTATTTCACTGATATGGTGTAATTCGCGGTCTAAAAAATTTATAATATCGTGTGAACAGGGGTGGACTGACAATTATTTAGGCGCTAAAATTTTTTAGGGGCCCTTAAAGACATGACCAAAGGGTCATACATATACCTACCAGCAAAAACCAAAAAATTGGGGACTCAAAACATGAATACAGACGAGGGCCCGGGATGTAGTTTTGTTTTGTCAGTCCACCCTTGTGTGTTAGAATTGTACTTCAGTTTCACCGACACCGAAAATGGGCATGTATTTTAAACGTTTATTGTTTAAAAATTTTAAAGTAAAATAAATACTGCTGCTCTACGCTCCATCAGTACATGAAAATATGCATTAGTAATGACTAAAATTGAAAAAGAGTCAATATTGGATTGAATTGAACTTGTCCAAAATTAAAACACTGTGAAATCTAGTGTCTATTGTTTATACATATGTATAAATATAAGTACTATATTCTCCCTCAAAATGATTCCTTATTGGCATAGAGATATTAACAGATCTGTCATCATTCATTATGAATCATAATTTATGATGTATGAATATAGGGTACAACGAGCTATAACGTAGTTTTTTTCAAGGGCCATTTAACTCAAATCCGGATTAAATGTTTTAAAATATTATGTCAAGTGCCGTTTTATATTGAATATAATATTATTAGCAAAGTATGTGTATGTAGGAATAGTAACCCAAAGCCCAGGATAAGGCTAATTTATATAAAGACAACGAAAAGAAATTATTACATTTTGAGCCGAGCGAGAATCGCTACACTGTAGCTAATGTTAGCTAGAGACCAAGGGTAGGCAATCATTCACCGGCCATCTCTGTACAAAAATTCATTTTTACATTTTATGCACCAGCTGACATAAAATTTTTTGAATAATGATAAAAAAAAACCTATATATTATTGTCGGTGCACTGCAGATTTATAGTAAGTATATAGATAAATATGGTTGTAGAAAAATTGATAACACGTCACAGTATTGAATGCGATTTAAAACACAAACACAATACACTGATTAATTGGCACGGTACATTAATCTAAAAAGAGACGGTTTGAAATTTAAGTAAGTAGGTACTTATACAGTATACTGTAAAAACCTATTCAATAAAACTCTAGAACGATTTAGCAATACGTGTTTGAAATAATTATTCGGTTTTACTTTTTACTTCTGGGTCTAAAGCTAATACTTATAATTCTGTAAACGTTTACGAAAGACAGATATGAATTATTTTCGCCATAGTAAGTAAGTATACCTAACCTATTATTGCTCGTGTATTATTTCCTACTTTCACATTATTCGAATGCATTAATGTGTGCAATGTGTGTACCTATTATATTACGGTACAACCTATATAGACGTTTAAAACGATCAATATGTAAATCGATAATAACATACTTATTTGGCCCGAATCCTCTATACAGATAAAGATATATTATAATGTTCAATTTCTCAACCGCATCAAGTTTTAATAAACGTTTGTCGTTTGTAATCACTACAGTATATTACCAGTAAGTTTAAACTAATATACCCACGTTTCTTTATTATTTACCCACGTAGTTAATTTGTTTGTAATAAATTTGGCTTTTTTTTTAAGAAGGTTACCTATCGGCTGAATTTTCAGGTTGTTTTTTTACTGCAGTAAACATAACATAATTTTCAAGTTAACAAACTGGGTCAGCAAAAATTAAAAAGTACTGACGATAATAATTATTAATACTATAATATAATCGAAAATTATGACTGATAATATATGGTAATACCGCATAAAAGATACTGATAGAAGTAAACTATACTCGATAATAACTAATAAGTAATAGGTCTAGGATTTTATAAGATTTTTCAATTTGTTTTTATGATTTTTATAACGTAGCTTATCAAGTACTTATAAAATTTCGTATTGAATAGTTCAAAATTGTAATCTTCATTTTGGATTTTTTTTTTTTATATATTTTTTTTAATATAAATAAGTGCATATTTTGGCATTTAAAGGTACCTAAGTTTACACGTTTTAAAAGCAGTTTAAATATACTATGGGTATAGTTGAATTTTATAGATATTATGGGATATTTTTGTTTAATATTTGTCTTCTTTAAATTTGTTTGCATACATTTTTCATCGGTCGGTCGTTTATTTAGGCATTTAAAAAATTGAATCGCACACTTTTTTGTACTATGACTTTTTGAATTATGATTAAAATTTTTACTTCTAAAAATAACTTTTAATTATTTCAATTCTAGCATATTGATTCAATATTTTTAAAATGAAAATTAGCTATTTAATTGTTTTTTAGTTATTTTTAGGCGTAATTTTTAACATGTAATAAATGATTTTTTTTTATTGTTCTTAATGCTTTGAAATATTAGCCCTATTAGTTATTACTATCAAGTATAAATAATATAGTTAGTTACTTAATACAGCTATATTTCTATGCAGGTTACCAGGTTTAATCATATCTGTTGTACAGATCGTAATAAATTGGCAATGGCAATTCGCATTTGAAAATCAACTTTGTCATTTCTCATGCTACCTAACCTACCTACCTGTTTACTATTTTCCATTTATAATTTTCCTTTTTTTAAACACTCTAAAACTGTGTTACAAATATAAATTATGAGTAGTTGTTCGGTGGCTGTGAGCCAACATCAATTTCATACACAACATAAACGCGAAACGAGAAAAAACCAAGTTTAGTACTTACCTTTAGGTATTATAAATTTAAAATAACAGCTGAATATTACATTTTGAACCCCCAATTATTGGTATCTATATTACATGATTTATGAATGCCAGAATTTATAAAATAATATAAATTAAAATTACGGAGATGTATACACTGCAATGTGTTTAAAAGTTTATGTAATTTTATAATTTATAATACTTTTGGGCTTATAGTACAGGTATAACAAACTTTACTCTTTCTTTGTCCAACAAAATTTTAAATAATTGTTATTATTTCTTTTATGTTATGTACGTTTCCAATTTATTGTATTTTTGAGCGAAGCCCGTTTGAAAAATAATGTTTTTTTTTATTTAATTATGTCAAATTCAATATTATCATATTACATTGTCAACTTTATAGTTGGGAGCGATATTAATTTAAGTAAATAAATAATAATATTATGTACCTACATAAAATAGTTAACTAAATACACACCAATAGTTTTTTAGTTTTCAATTTGATTTACATTTTTATTTTCATTCCCAATTTTTTTATTTATCATACATTTAAACTATTTGTGTTAAATTCTTTACTATAACTCATTTATTCATCTACTATGATTCATCCAATTATTGTTAAATAAATATTTAAAAATTGACAACATGAGTCATGGCACGTATAGTTTGCTTCGCTATAAAAAACAATAACATTTGTCTTATTGATAATTGTATTATCTTATTGATTATTGATAAATCGTTCAACAATTCAAATAGGTAGGTACTAAAGTGAAAATATATTTTTTCCAAACGGTTTTTGAAAAAAAATATTTTTATATTTGTTTTTACGACTTTCGGGCATATATGTAGGTACTTTTTACTTGAGTAACGAGAATAATTATACCTATACTGTATGATATATCTACTTTAAGTATATTAAAATTAATAAACTAATTATTACTATTATTTGATACCTGGTGGGTCTAATGTGAGGAAAATTATATGTTTGTGGATAATTGTTTTTTATTTGTTTTTACATAAATAAATTTAACAACATGATCTAATATTAAATATAAATATTATTAGACAATCACTTACCACCAGAAGTTGTCTACTCGTCTGTAAACTTGAAAAGAAATCACTTCAGCAATCTAAAACATCACCATTACACTTAACTATTAATAAATAGTGCGAGTGATTTAATAATTTTTAAGGGAAGAAAATATTTCTCACCCTCAAGCGCAATATTTCTCAGTTAACTCGGTAACGTTTTGGAAAACCACTACAAAATTTAATTTAAGAAATTCCAAAATACGCCACTGGCTTTGTGTATGGTTTGATTTTGGTACAAAAATATAAAGAAAGAAATCTAAATGAATTTTTGTTGGGTATTTTCACTGAATTTAATGACATAAATAACAATTTTATATTTTATATTACAATTAAAATTAAAAAGTTATTATTTATTATCTATTTGATTATTTAGTATTATTATATCTAATTATTCAAATTTTTTTTATATTTATTGTTATCATACTAAAAATAAAACTATTTGATTTTGCATGCATCGATACATTTTAGAATCCTGTTATTTATTTGGGTTATAGACTATAGTCAGTACATCTAAGTGCTTATAAATCTATTAAGTAGGTAAGTAAAAAGAACTTGATAGTAACCTTTTTAACACTAATGTACATATACTATATAATATATAGTATTAACTTACTGTAAGTATACCTAATGTCAACGTGTAATGATCATTAGTCATTACAGTTATCGTTAAAATATGATCTATTAACTGCCATTTAACAGTTAAATGTAATTATTTATCAATTAAAACGTACAAAAAAAAAAAAAAAAATGGATACAAATGTCTTACTTCAATATTTTTGAACTATTAATATATGTATACTGCACAATACACCCATATTGAAATGAATGTAAGAATTAAATTTATGTTTGAATCAGGACTATAACAATGGTAATGCGTTGTTATTGAAATACGTATTTACTTTGAAATAAGAGTTAAATTTTTGTAGCAGGGTGATTTGCTTAGTGTACTATAAACCACAAGTGCTCCAATAATTTTTTCGTGTTTATTATTATTCTTAATAATAAACAGTCTTTGATTTACGATTACATTTTTATAGGTATATTGTGTATAAACACGTTGGTTTATTTTATATAATGTATAGGTAAAATTTCAGTTACGTGTGTACGGTGTATGTTAGTTTTACCCACCCTATAACAGTATAACGACACGTGGAAATTCGAAAAAAAAAAAAAAGTCATTCGGATTATTTTTGAAACGTGTTTTTTTCGGATCATAACTCGAAAAAGCAAAACAAGTTTCAAATAAAATACAAATTATCTTTTTTTTTTTGTGGTATCTTATATACATAATATGAAGAACGGAGTGCTCTTTCTTAAACGAACGAAAAATTGTAATGACATAAAAATAAATAATATCATTGTAAAATCAAATACATTCCTTGCTGCGATCAGAATATAAAAAACGATGTAAATTTTTCAACAATCGATCGGTGACTCCATAAAAAAATTATCATATCAGTATTATAATGTATTAATTAAATTAAACTTTTTAGATTTTCTCAACTCTTGTTAAAATTTAGAAAACAATAAATTTAATATTCGTGTATAATGCGGTTCAATTTTATTGAAAATATAATCGACTCGAGTATTAGGTTCTTAAATCGGACGTGTTTACTGCGAGCATTATCTGTTTTTAACCGTTTTCAAACCGTGTAAGTTTTTATGACTTCACGTCGACAATAATGATATTATTTACTATTTTTTTTTATAGTAATGGCTCGTAGCAATACTTAAACACGCAAGATTTTTCTGTACAGTCATTATACGGCGTCAAATAAAAAACACAGAACCAAATCATTATCAGGTATCGAGTCGCGGCGAATCTATTTTGCCGCAAAGTGAACTCAAAGTGATTCTTTATAACAGTTTAACATCGGAACAATCAGTGCTCTAATAATTGAAAAAATAATAGATAAGACGGACGCTGTTAATAAAATTCGAAGAAAAACTGTTGTTGAAAATTTATCCATCATTATTGATCACTCGAAATATGACACGAAACAAAATCGACAATAACAGGCACTTTCCGATTGTACTTTTAAGTAAGTACCTCTAATAATCAACGTAATTTGACTATAAAAAAAAAAAACGAAAAACATTGAAAACTTGCTACAATAATACATTATAATCTAGTTTGATTCCTCACCACGCGAATTACGAGTGCGACGTGTGTGACGTAAATACGACGGTTAAGTTAAAGTATTGATTGCATACATTATAACTATACGATATTATTAAACCTTGAACTGTGTCAATGCATGCGGGACGCAATAAGTACAGTCAACACACAAAAAAAAGATAAACGCAAGCTCAATACCAAAAATAATATTATAACGTTCGAAACAATCGTAAACAAAAGTATGTTTTTCTATAGTCGGTATCAAGGTTGTAACCGAAAAGTAGTTTTTTTTTTTTTTAGTGAATTTTGTTTCATTGTAAACACGGGGACAACAATATTATCCCTCAAATAGTTTTAATGACGTATGAATAGTGTGTACACGAAAAGAGAGAGAAACGCACATTAACGATGGAGTATTATTTGTTTACCGAGTATCCGGAATAAAAGGGTAAATATTTACCAGTTCGAAATCTTCGAATAGTTTCCCATTCCATGCGATTCATTCAATTCGTCGAAACAGAAAAACAACTGGCGTTATAATACAAATGACCAAGGCGAGTGTACACGAAAATGAATTGTTTATTTGTCCACAATAACTACGCGATAAAATATGATGACGCACCTATTATTTTATCGAATTCAGTACCGAAAACTACGTATTATTAAATATATAGGCATACTATCTTGTAAAAAAAACTAAATTTTTAAGTTTATTACATTAAAGTTTTCTTGTAAATCTTGTATAAATATAACTCGGACTAAACGTTCAAAGAAAAAAGACAAACCAGTAATCACTGTAGATTCATCACCTCGTTAGTTTAAATATACCTATATATATATTGTGTTTTTTTTTTTAGGTATTTTGTTTATCTCATTTTAAAGTATATTTTTTTCGTTTGCTAATGTGCTTTTACATATTATACGTATACAAATCAAACGTAAACATTGTTTAGTAAATATGACCGGATTAATCTAAATATAACACCACGAAAAATCACACGCTTGTATTTTACAACTTAGATACCGAGTCTGTCGGACACTCATGATCAGTTGGCACCCATAGTTGTGGATATGAACTTTTATTGTATTCACATACGTAATATCACTTAATAAGTTTTTTTTTTCATCAAAATTTAAAACCAAAATCTTACAAAAATCGTTTTTATTACATTGTTTAACCGTTTGAATATTTATTTTAATTCGATTTAAAGCCACGAAAACATAGATTACGAATTACAGGAAATAGTACAAGTACCATATATATACCTAGGTAATATATTTAGTATTTTTATGTACATTTTATCAAATAAATGATGAATCATTCATCACGCCCGTTGTGGTGTAGATTGTAGACAAAAGTCGGTCGTAATTTGTACCATTTGAATATTATTACTTTACACCGTGGCAGCTCAGGGCTGAAAGCTGTGCAAAAGCCGAAAGAAAAAAAGAAAAATATCGAACAAAACGATGATAATATACCTAATATGAGTGTAGAGTTTTCTTTTTAACGCCCGTGTAAATACTTAGAACGCATATATATATATACCTAATATCATATATTTATATATTTGCCCTCTAATGTTTAGACCGGCTGTCTCAACTGACAATTCGGACGTCAGCTGCAGGCGCAGCTGTACAACGTAATTTTCTTTGTTTCGTATACAAGAAAAAAAAAAAAGTTGATAACCTGTCGGTACCGAGTACAGGTTTTATACATTACACAAGTATAATGTTTCAGGTGGAAATTTTTTACTACAGCTTATTAGACTTTGTAACAGTATAAGAAATAAAATATGTACAGAAAATACGTGCATTTATATGATATAATATACCAGTACACATCAAATTAAACAGCGTTTAAAAAAAAGTAATAAGTACATATTTTTTGTTGTTAAAATAATAATTATTTTAGCTTTTTTTTTTAAAAATTGGTATCGGCAATTGTTATGTTTTCATGTGTATTGTTGAAGAATGCTCGGAAACAATGTTCAGTAGGGCTAAACAAAGCGACGATCAGGAAGCGCTATATAGATTGACCACGTAATCTTGTCATCCGCACTTGGCATTTTTAATTGTTATTACCAGGGGCGTGTATTTTAGAAATGTTTAATGGGAGGACCACGAAAAAAAAATCAGCGATTTTTGGGGTGGAGTAGGTCATTAAAGGTTACTGCTTTGAGTGGGTCAGTATTTCGGATGGTGTAAGTAACGGGTACATATAAAATTGTTATGGAGGAACCAATTCATTGTCTTTGAAAAACGATTCTAAAGAATTTCGCGATCGGAGTACGACAACTGAAAAAAATTGTTTCAATTTAACATACGTAAGTCGCAGTTTCTTAATTACCTGTGGAAATGTCAAGTCGCTCGGAGCGTTTTTTCAATCAATAACACATATTAATTATTGTTTCGAAATAATTTCATAAGTCTTACACAACTAATGGATTAAACTATATATTAAAGTGTAGTATGAATAAAGGTGAGAAAAACAAAAATCATCAATACTTCCTTAAATACGCCACTGTTTATTACTATATACTATTTTATTTATATTAATTCGTACGCGTAGTATTATTATTATATACTTTTATTTTGTTATTATTATTATTATTATTGTTCTTATTTTTTGTTGTATTTTATTTATTTTTTCTACACCAATTTACACTACATGCCATAAGCGAGGAAAAAAAATTAATTCCTCGTATCAATTAATAAATTATCAGCCGTTTCCTGTTTATATAGTTTATAAAATCGAGCGTGATATAAAATTAAAATATACCGTTGGTTTTATTGCAAATGTTATAAAAATCGTCGATTATATAATGTTATGTATATTTTACGAGGTATGCCACGATAATATTATACTCGTACATAATATTGCGATTGGAAGTATAGGTTCTACATAGATTCTATATCAAACTACCTTTATATCAACGTACAAACGACCGAACTAATTCGACCTCCAAATACTTATATTTTATTATGGCATTATAGAAAACGGTTACGGATAAAACATGACGTATACCACATAATACAATATTATAATCGATTTATATTTTTATAGGATTGTTTTTTTTAATCTTTTGTTTCACCTTTATGCACCCTGAACCTTATAAAGTATCGTTTATGACCTTCAACATATTGTTTTGTTTCATTTCCCTTACCCCTTCTCACTTAGTAAAAGTCTATTTCTTTCAAATCATTGCACTTTTAGTTACATTTCACCTATAGCTACAGTTATTTTTCCTTAGTCTCATAAGCTATCCAATAGCGCTATAACTTTTTTAGTTTTTAAACAGTGTACGTGATAGTTTTGCTATGTTTAGTTAGATTGACTGAGCGTGTGCGCCGAGGAATGCATTTGTATTTCTCGATTTTTCAATGATGTTTTTCAGTTTTTTGAGAAAACCTATTCGACTTATAATATAATAGAATTGCTCTGAACTTTATTAGGTACTTATCTCTAAACATAAGTGATTGGCTCAAGATATGGTACTTTATTTTAAACCTTTTTTTCACGGTTCTCGTCCAAAAACGAAAAAATCAGCGTTTTCAAAAGCGCTGTGAATTACTTGAAAATGTCATACATCATCGATGCATCGTTATATACGAAATTGGAATCAAATGCGACAAATTTTGAACCAGTCGGACGAGCTTTGAAATTTAGGAATTTGACAATTTTCGCCGTATACTATAATGTTTCATAAAACTTTAAAAATTTCATTAGACTTAACACTTTAATACAACCTAAGCAGTATATTTTTCTATACGTGTTGAAAAAAATTCGTTTTATACAACTTTGATTTACGGTGTTTTTACACAGAAGTTTTCCATGTTTTGTCGTTGTATGTGTTTTATAGGCTCCTTCAATAGTCCAATACCGTATAAATACTTACATAAAAACTATGTACATATAACATAGGTAGTAGGTACATCATATTCTGGAGAATTTTCAGTATACACACCTATAGTACCTACTCTTTTTTTTGTACGCTTTTTGAAACTACTGGGAGGATATTTTTGAAATTTCGAGAAACAGTAGGAATTTGGAAAATTATACTCAATAGTTTAGAACCCGAAGTTTTATAGTATATCTTAAATGTGAATTATTTCAAGTAGAAAAACAAAAAAATTAAGTAGATATAATACGCACTGAGTAGGTATATATATGTAGTTACGAGTAAAATAAAATTGGTATAACAGCTGAGGAGAACCAAGTTTTTATAATTCGGACAAAATTTAAAAGTGAAGTCATTTTGTTCTGCAATGTACCAATATAATACTCAATACTGTGGTCACACAAGGACGGATACGGAGAAAAGACACCACCATATAAATATATATAATATTATTATTTTGTACGGATTAAAAACAGCCTGTACATATTAAAGTAGAGTATATTTAATTAGAAAAACAAAAACATTTTTTTTTTTTTTTTTGGGGGAGGTTTCGTAAAATTCAAGGAAGTTAAAAGAAGGAATGTTAAAATCAGAAAAATGCATCTTAATAGGGGAAAAAAATATCAGGGAAGTACAAATATTCGGGGAAAATCGTATTTTTAATTCGTGAATTTATTTTTCGCGAACTATTGTGAATTATGCAATGCAGAATCAATATATAAATCAGTTTTACCTGTAAAAATCCATCGGAATTATCGTTATGTACGAGTTAGTCTCGACTTGTCTATGTGTCCGCGAACAAAATACAAGAATCGGTATATAAACGCACACGACAATACAACGCAACGTCAACCAGTGCTAAAAATCGACTGCGACTGTTTACCGGCTGCGGCTGCGTATATATATTATGTAAGTAAAATTATTACATTCAAATCTCAGCAGTCTAGCCGTGTATAATTATAGTTGTTTGTTTATCATTTCGCTCGGTTGTTTACTGTCTTTTTTTTTTATTAATTTTTGTTTTTACACTAATTCGATTATTGACGGTTCTTGGATACTGCACAGCTCGTACCTATACCTATGTATACGGTAAACAGGTTCCTACGTCATACTTATTATTATTATATAGCTCTTTATCGATCGTTGTACACACAGCATGTAGTATACCTACCTGCTTATAACTCGTCTTTAATGTCCGCAAAAAACAAAAACAAAAAAAGTCGATAATCTATTATTATTATTATCTATTATGTTCCGCGTGCTTATACGTCACACATCCCGGGGTATAGTATAACTGTTTATGCTACTTAAAAGGGTCTTCGTCGCACTTGGTTTTATGACGCAAATATGGTCTCAGCTCCATAAATTAATTAAAATCATATTAACAGGGTTAGACTTGTCCGATTTTCATTTTGAAAACGGTTCTGAACTCGTTACAATGTCTATTGTGTTTACACGAGATATTTTTAAATCTTATATACAATACTCCGGTCACGGTGTTTTTTTTATTTGAACTCCTCCGAAACGGCTTGACCGATTTTCATGGAATTTTTTGTGTATATTTAGTAGGTCTGAGAATAGATCATCGACTATTTTTCAAACCTCTAGGTGTTAAGGGTGGCCCACCCCAATTATTTTTTTAATATATATATATATATAAAGGAACAGGCCAATTCTATGTGCCACGATTCCGGGAACGCAATAAAATATTTTCACGATTTTTTTTTTTTTGTTGTATAGTACGTACTGCTCCGGTCGTTATAGCGTTGCCCGTTTTTCAATTTTTGGTCCTGGGGAGAATGGGGGCCGCCATTGTCATTGAACACACCACGATTCTGGGGACGCTATTGAACATTTTCTCGATTTTTTTTTTGTCAGATTTGTTTTACATAATGCCCCGGTTGTTGTTTAGGGCAATTTTTTTTTATTCGGCTAATAGTTTAAAACAAATGACGATAATCATTTTGTTTGTATGAGTTGTGATTGGTACCTATCACCATATATAGAACAAATTGTTTGTTGATTTATTGTATGTTTGCAATCATCCATGGCATGTAACCGTTTCTTCATTATTGATATCACCGTTTACAGCAAGAGCCGAGCGAAGCCAATATAAATATCAATATCACGAACCGGAAAGTTTTGTATTATGGTTTGTTCTAATATGGTTTTGTTCTTTCGATCAATTTTTTTTCCACTTTAACATAAAACAAATCTCAGCTCAAAGTGATTTACACATTTAAAAAGTGACTGCGTATTTTCACCACGGTTACAAACCGCCGCTGTATCACGCTATGTATATATTTACGAATTACAATGGAAAATAAAATGATGTAAAAAAAAAATTAATTAACCAATTAGTTTATGCACTAAAAACAAACATTATTTACAAATCAATTGATTTAAATATTCTCACAAACGAGACGAGTTTTATAGTTGAATATAAACTGACCTTCGTTTTACAACAAACGTGGTAAAAATATTATTTTTTCATACATGAAAATACTGAAACATCTCAATAAAAATACTGGTTATTCACGGTAGGTACATACGTATACACAGAAATCATATACTGCGCAGTATACATAACACCTGTACAATAAAACGTTCACTTGCATTAAATTCAATTTGATTTTTCACGCACAGCTCAAGTCTAAACTCAAAAATTAGATATGACCGATTTTCGACAATTTTCCAACTTAAAACGACTAAAAAAAAAATTTAAAAAAAAATTGTGACTATGGATTTTCGAAATTTTCTAGTAGCATGTATAGAATACTTATATGTTGGAAACCTTGTATTAAATTTTCAAAACTTTTTCTGGAAACTTTTTTTTTAACAAAAATTACCAAAAAAAAATTGAAATATTTTTGAAAATTTCAATGTTCTATACGTATACTTAGCTCAACATTTTTTTGAATTTCTTGAAATTTGTACGATATACGATATCTTATATACGTATTTCAATATTCTTCAATAAAGTTTCAGCTCATTCCAATCATTGTTTTGGAAGTCATGACCGAAAAACTAAATTGATTATGTCTAAAACACATTTGCCGTAATTTTTAACGTTTTTTCCTCAGTTTTTTTACTGTAACTTTTTCAATTATTAACGCTTAAATATATGAGCCCTCTAAGTACCAATCAACGAAGCAGAGCTACCAGAAACCTGTACTGAGTGAAAAATCGGAGCATTATAATGTAGTTATCGTGATATCACAGTGGTAAAAAGTAAAAAAATTAAAACACACATCATGCTAATACATTCTTCGCTTCACTCAGAATCTAAAAACAACACAGCAAAAAATACCTACCAGCTACTTGTAGTTTTAGTTCATTTGAGAACACATTTTCAGGCTATTTTAAGTAGGTAAGTATTATGTACAATTATGTACCTAACACTGAGTGACACCTAGTTCAACACTTCTGTTTCGGATGAATAAAAATATTTTTAAATCCGTAATTTTGTAAACATAGTTTTAAAAAATAGTAATGCAAATGTTTTTAGGTAACGCGAATGTTTTGGCACAAAAATCATGATATTTCTTATAATTTTGGCAGACTACAGTTATTTTTTGCAGTTGTTCACCGTGTACAATATAAACCAATAAAACTTGACTTTTGATCGTGTACCATTTAAAATATGAGTATAGATGTATGAAATCAAATATTTTTATTTTTACCTGGTTTAAGGTAATACACGTTTCTAAATTAATTTTAATTGTAATTAACAATTTATTTTTTATTAGTGTACGACAAGTGTGTACCTAGGTACCGTATATATTACACACATTTTCCTAAAAAATTCAGTTCAAAATTTGAACTAAATAAAGACCTAAAATTTTCAGCTTCTTTACACGATGATAAAAATATCAAAATAACACAACTATTGACACTGCACATTGGAATTAGAGTTATTATAGTAAGATGATACTATTGTACAACGTGGGCACAAATAGGTAAAGTGATTTTTTTGGGAGGGAATAACACATTTAAAAAAATGTTAAGAATCTACAACTTACGGGCTTAATGATCGAGCTGAAAAAAAAAAACGATTCCAAAGCCGGAACATTTAAAATATTTTGGACCGGAACTTAAAAATATGAAAACAAATTCCAATCGGAATATATCGTGCAGAACTTTTAAACGAGAGTTTTCGGTTCTTGAGTAAATTCAAGTCAAAATATATTATTATTACAGTTAAAATTTAATTTTCAAAATTTACTATAAAAATAAATAGGAACCCATTTAATTTTTTGTATAGAGCGGGAGTATAAAAAGAAATAATTATGATTTAACATGTAAAAGCTGTATAAATAATTTAACGCATGGCCTATATTATGTAGTCGAATGTGGACTTATTGTGCAATAAATTGTGCTGATGCCAAAAACAATAGTTTAGACGCAATAGGAACTCTGAATGTAGGAAATATTTTCCATTAATTATCGATACGTTCAAGTCAACAAGCGATCATCCAATACCGAAATTATCCTACTCTCTCTCACCCTTCCAGACGCATTTGTGCGCGGGAGACCGGAGAAACAATGAAAATTTTAGTAAAATACTTATTATTTTTGAGTTAAATCATTGCCGATTACAATATTGCATGAATTCGAAAACGATTAGATGGATATATCGTTCAAATGCACGAATAAAGATAGAAAATTTTGTTTCGTACAATGTATTAGAAACATCAAAGTTTCAAATCTTTAATAGTGAAATAATATCGTGTTAGTTGCGAATATTTTTCTGAAAATATTACACAGATACGACCGATTTTAAAACATTAAACGACCGGAAAAAAAAATTCTGTCGTGCGATTTTCATAATTTTTCGGTCAAGCTGTATGTTCCACTAACTTTGTATTGAAACGTTCTATACACTTAGCTCAAAAACGATTGAAATATTTTGAAATTGGTATCAAACCTGTATCTTGTAACCAATACAATTGCGGTGTGTACGTACATTTCGGTGTTTTAAATCATATTTAAAACAATGACCAAATAACTTAAAAAAATTTAGCCCTCCCAAAATCGTTTTACATTATTTCAATAATCATAAACTCGGGACCCATAAAGGAGTGATTTGGAGGGCCTAATTTTTCAAGCCCTCCCTGATAGTTTTTTAAGAGGGGACTAATTATAATATTAGATAACTTGAAAACTTTTTTAAAATACCGTTAAAAACCGCCTACTAAAATAATGATCGTAAAGACAAGTTCGACAAAAACTTTAATTTTCCACAAATATTTTAGTCTTGAAAATGTAACGTTAGCGAAATATACCACTATAACTGCAGCAAATAGCGTTAAGATAATACCTAACATCATCAAGTTTAGAAAAACAACCATTTTTTTTATAGTGATACATATAGGTAGCGCAGAAAAATAAAATTTCATACGTTCTGACGTTGAATTTATTATAAAAATAAAAAATATTCATTGCGATGGCCGATTTCTGTATTACAAATTAAGTGATAAAATCTTATCACTTGAAGACGTTTAATGTAAATATACTATTATCAATTATTATCATTATAGTATTTTGAAAAATGAAACGCAACGTCGTGGCCGTCACACGATTCAAAGACTTAAATCGTGGGCCGTCGTTAGTAATAGTTATTTACTAGTTATAATTTATAAGACAATTACTACATACATTGTATTCGGTTAAAAGTAGTAGTTTAATTTACGATGATTAATGAATTTCATTAATTATGTTAACGACACGCGTAACTGGATGGCTGAGCACTAGGACGTAGGTACACCTAGTTCTAATTTCCGTTGGTCCGTGTAAGTTTTGTCAGTAAACTACATTGTTTCCAAATAAAAAACCAACAAAACAAAATGAACGCTGAAGAAAGACGAGAAGCTCGGCGTAGAAGAATACTGGAAAATCCAGACAGCAGACTCAGGAAAATTACCACGATAAATACAAATCAAATCGTGTCAAACGGACACTTGAATCCTGTAAAACATGAACCAGGTCTTTTGATTTTTTTCAATCGATTTTTTTTTTTGTTTGTTAAGTGCATTTTTTTTTTTTTTTTCAGAAAACGTTTTACCGATTTCCGAGTTACCTAATAGGACCGAGTGTCGTAAGACGAATGCGTCGTCTCCAATCGATCTCGAGGACCGACGTACATTGAATTTTGACCTGAAACCAAATGATCTGATTGAGCCTAAACAAAATTTACATTCCAGAAGTGTTAATAATTATTCAATTAAGTTTCCGTCCGTTACAGTCGTGCACGTTATACTGTCCCAAATAGTTTTAGCGTTTATCTGCTATGACTTGGGATTTGTGTTTGGCAATGTAAGTGATTGTATTTAAATAAATATTTTGAAATTTAGTGATTTAAAACATGCTGATACATTTTAGAATCCCACGCGGTAAATTAAAAAGTTAGTTACATTGTACATTATCCTTTTGTATTTTAGACTTGCAAGTCGGTACTCGGATTGTTTAATAAAGGTTTTTTTAGTATTACCCGAGTCGAGAAGGATTTATAAAACTAGTTTGTTAAAACATAAAATTTTTTAGCGATTGTATACCGATATTATTGTTTAAATACATTATAAATCGGGGGTTGACCCGTGGTCTGGATTCAGTTACCAAGTGGACCGCCAAAAATATTTTACTTAAACTCTGGTTTTTCTCATTATTAATTGTCTCTGTGCAGACCCAGAGTAACTGGCTTAACAATCCTTACTTAATAGATGTTTCATCTATTTTCATAATGTAGATTTTGGTCGTCGAGGTTGTTAAATAGAATTGTTGGTGAAAATCCCATAAGCATTTTTTTTTAAATAAAAAGTGTATTGTATGTTATTTAATTTAATAGCCGTTATATTTGATACTTTGTTTTTACCTGTGAGTTTATAATTAAAAAAAAAAAAAAAACCCTTAAATACACAGATAAACCATGTTAGCCCATTATTTAAATTGAAACTATGGTAAAAGTTTAAATACTTAATCTCGCTAATATGAGCATTGTGAGATCGGATAAAAACATCATGGTCCATATCTTTAATTTGTTTTTTTAATTAGTTACAAACCCAATAGTTAGGTACAATGTACGTAATATGATAATTTGTTTTATATTTGTCTTCAGTTTTACTGATATTTTTGCATTAAATTATTTTCCAGTCAATTATATTCCCATTTATGCTCGTCTCTATTCCTGAATTATTTACATCAAAGGAACAACACGATAGTATACATCTGATTGTGTTGTTAATGCTGGGATTTTCTCAAGACATGGCAAAACAGTTATCTAGGAGTGCCAAATTAGCGCTTATAATAGGAAAAAGGTTTTGTGTGTATATTTTTTGCTTCATGTGTTCATATGCTTTATTAAAAAGTCTACAATTTGATGTTACATACGCTAGATAGTATTTTTTTTTTGTTATTCGTATTTTTTGTTACATTAAAAAAATATTTTTTATTTTTTTGGTTACTACGGTGACAACGATAATTAGGTCCCAATGGTCTTTCTTTGATCGCTAAAATATATTTTGTAAAATTTGTTGTCGGATTGATTCTTGTTTATTTGTTTTTATTTAATTGTTGATACATACTTCTGTACAAATTATTTGTTTTTATATTACAGTTTTGTTATAAAAATGCATTTTAAAACATTTATCAATGTAAATTTTTTAAACTTATTTGTTCTTAATACATAAACTAATTAGATAATAAATTTTCCATTGTATTTCGTAAATATACACAGCATGATATAGCGGCAGTCTAACGTTTATAATTATGGTAAAAATATGCAGCGAATACCATGATTTACTATCTATGAACTTAACCAAGATAATACCGCAACAATAATATTGTCTTTTATTGACATATTTTGTAAAACATAATCTCTGTCAATGAAAACAAATAATTTATATTTATTATTATGGGTCTTTGTCGTTCAACTAAGTTTGTATTTTTCCAATTTTTGGTCTAAAAACGGTTCTAAACTTAAAAAAGTTTTAGATTATATTAAGAAACGTCACGTATTAGACATTTGAGAACACTTAATCATTAATTTAGTAGTAGGTAAAAATGTATTTTGAGTCATGCCATACATTTTATTTTTAAAAACACCATTTTGTACTCCCATGATTGTGGATTTTTTGGTAGGCTTAGAGACAACACCAATAAGTTTAATTAAAAACATGAACCTAAACACAGTTTTTAAAAGATGATTTTGCAAGTTTTCATAATTTTACGGCCATTTAAAATTGAACAAATATGATTATGATTTCAATATTACACTATTGTTATTTATTTCTTTAAATATAAATATTTTCTAAAACTCTAAATCTTGTAAAAATATTATAGACATTATAACGAGTTCAAAATTGTTAGTAAAATGAAAATTGGATAACCCTATTAATTTATGGAACTGTTAAGACCATATTTGCGTCATAAAATCCTCCAGTGTGACCCTCAATATGTATTTACAAACATAAATCATTAAACATGTAATATTCAAAATTTATTAAATTTTTATAGAAACTTTTATTTTTAAAATGTCTCTTATTAGTATTTGTTATAAAAAATGTGTTAATTTATTTTTTAAATATATAAGCGTTGCCGTACTTTATATTTAAATGTATTTTATTTATTGTAATATGTACATTATAAATCTTGCATTCTAATCTAAACTAAACACTTTCACCATTCAACTCTATTGTAACTGATTTCTAAACTGATGTGCTGAATATTTATTTGTATATAACGTAATAAATAATAATGAACGAAAACTAAATCTCTTTACACATTAAATTATATTATTATATATAAAAAAAAAAAAAAATAATGGTAAATATTATTTTATTAGAATATTTAATAAAGAACTCAGAACTACAATTGATTTTTTTTTATTGTGGTGGTAGGAGAAGGTGGATGGCTGAATACACAGTCTCAGAAGATACCCCATAGCGCTGTATGTTTTGATTGTTTAGATACTAGATCCTACCATGGAACTTGGAGGGTATAAAGTAGGTAGCAGGTACGGTAGGCAGTTCTAACGGTACCTAACACTAGGAAAAAGATAACTTTCATAGTTAGTTTTAGTACAATTTGTATTACTAAATTTATCCATTCATGGTTGTTTAGACAAAAAACATTTAAATTTAAAGCGTTTGTGTCAAGGTACGCTCTGTATGTTTTAAAAAAGTGTGGATTTAGTGTGTACACTATTCACAACAACAAAAGTGCAAGTGTCTTATTGGATTTTTGGTATGGAGCTAGTTATCATAAATATATTTCCTCATCATACGCTTTATGCTTGAGATTATAGCATGCAGAGATTAGTTAATAGTTTATAACTTATTTAATTACTAATAAGTAATAAGCAATAGTTACCTACCAGTTGTGAAATGTATCATTTATACCTAGATTTTTTCCTGACATTTTAGTTTTAAATAAATCACATTAGGCAAATATTAAAATTTGAACTATCCACCATCATCGTCAGCAGTACAATAAAAAGTGGTAGGAACTTTAAATGCATAAAAAATTGGTTCTAAAATATCTTTACCGGAAAACAAATCAAAACACTGCACATAAATACGATCAATAATTTTATTATAGGTTAGATAAAAACTAAATTTTAGAAATTGGAATTTTAGATGGTTAAAAATTATAAAAAAGGTGTTACCATTAATTACTATCATTGATTAAGTATACATCAAGTATAATCCATGTTTCTAACTAATGAATATTTATTATTTTAGCAGTTTTGAAATTATTTAATAATATTAATATTTTAATGTTACACAGCAACGTCCATCACTATGGACGTTTCTTTGTTTTGATAAACGAGAGTTTCAAGAAAAAAAAAAATAATAATAATAAAGATACTTAATACATAGTTATCATGACAAAAATACTAATAATAATAATAATTTAATACATTTAATTATATCAATGTTAACATTAGAATATATTGGTATTGAACACAATTACACAGAAAAAATATTTTTAATTAGTAGTAAAATAAATAGCCACAGCTAGAGCTCAGATGTTTATGACAGCATATTGTCCGAGCGCATTCATAATTTTCAGAATAAAATGATATCTAAAATATAAAAATTGACACAACTAACTGTTAGTCATCGACAATTTGAGGGAGCTACAACCAAATGATGGGAAAGCAAATACTTTACAAATATTGGGCTTATGAAATGGTTAAAATGGTCATAGATCTATATACTATCTTATTTTGCAGATTGGACAATCTTGAACACAAACTGATGACTATAAATTTTAATGTTGTATATTATACATGTAAAAACAAAAAATTAAATGAAATTATGGAAATTAATAGACATAACTTCTTAACATCTATCTTAATTTGTACCAAAATTTATTTGTTAAAATTGAAGACAATTAGCCTACTAGTAATGCTACTAGCGAGTACAACATATAAATATTAAATAGAGACAAAAATTTAATACAACACAACTAAGGAATACAAAACGATGAATTCACATTCCGCATCATTCAATCTAGTGGCTGGTTACTGGCACAATTTGTGCTGTATACTTAACCTAACTAGTACATGATTATGCCAGGTCATTAAACGTTAACACATTAATGATTCATTTTAAAAAACAATGAGCATTGATTTATGTCAATCGATTTATTTTTACTGAAGAATATTGTAACATTTTTAAGTATAAATATTTTCGTTGACCAACAAGAATTTTATTTATTTTTATTTCATAACTATATTTCTATAATTATTTACCCTTTAATTGTATAATAAAGTAGAGCGACTATTTTAAATACTTTTTTCAGCAAATAAACAATGTATTGAACAATTAATGTTTAAGCATATTTTCCTATATGATGCAGCAAAAGTCGGTTCCTCAAGAAATCGCAACAAATATAGTATAGATATATTAGAATATAGATATATTTATGAATCACAAAGAATCACTGTTTGTGCTCAAACTAATGACCATCTTTTTCAATGCAACTGCGGCAACAAGAGTCCACAGAACGGCACGCGCAGGAATCGGCTAAGCCGCACACTGTATATGAATGATACTTTTATTGTAAAACTACAACTGAATTGTTTTTCTAAGTTGGATAGTATTAAATAATGAGTATACCTAAACTAAGATAGAATAAATTCATAATAAATATTTTATGGTAAAAAAATCGTTCAGATATTAACAATATATTTTAAACTATTTTCAAAATAAATTGTCTGAAACCATTTTTTTTTAAGTCCAATACATTTTCTAACTCTTCTTTTTGATTCCGGTAGTATAATGATGCAAAGCATAAACTTAGTTCATTTAGGAAAAGATGCGCATTGCAACTGATGGCTACAAGCAACTAGAATAAAAATTTTTCCCTCATTGGCACTCGATGGTTGTTAATAGTGAGGGTGTGACACCATGATAGAATCAATAGTAGCGTTCAAAGATTCGGTAATAAATTGTAAATGCCACAAAACTCATGGAGATGTGCAGATGGCAACACATATTGGTTTTGGGGAGAAAGTCTACTTTTGAAGAATGGACCTGCGGATTAAATAAAATAGTGTTCGTATCTAACATAGAAGTCTGCGCACATTTATGAATAATGGCCATTCAAATCTGAGCTCTAGATACTAAAATCTTTTTTAGAATATTGTTTTTCTTCTAAAATAAATTAAATGATACACTACAAATAACTTTATTTATTCTATGAAATAGCAAATAAGCTTAAATTTCTAAAATTAATACTATAGTATTTTTAAAAAAATTAAAATCTTTCCATAATTTAAATAAAAATATTATTCATTTCTTATAACTCAATAGATACTTAGTAGTAGCTGGTTCAATCTCTTTATTTTTATCTTTACCTTTTAACTCGAACATGTTATGTATACCTTTTCGTAGGATGTCAAAGTTATAATCTATAATTTCTGTAAGCATTAATAAAACAATATTATGATCAAATCAATTTTATTAAAAACAAAATTATTTATAAAAGCCAAAAAAATCATAAACATAAATTTGAGAGACAGAAGACACTTCAAGGCAAATCGGTTAAAAAACAGCAATGCAATCTTTAATAGACTTATAACTATTTAATTAAGTTCAAGCTCACTTTTACACTGACATTTAGTATAAAAATAAAAGGTAGATGTTCTATGCCTTTATTATTATGCTAACTAACTAATTTGCTAACAGTTGATGATAATTACTATTTTCCTTTTTAGCTACTTAGTTTTATAATAGTGTGAATGAGCCCTTATGTTAGGGTACTTATGATCATACACATGCACAAGTCAATATATGATACAACAAACGGCCTCCAATTGTTATTGTTAATTATTTAAACAAAAATGACTTTTAAGAAAAAACTCTCGTTTAGTACATTTATCATATTTTGATTATTTTTTTATTCTGAGAAAGTAAAACATTCTACAAGTAAGATAGAAGCCCAAATTTTCATTTTATCCTTTTTATAGTTCTTGGAAAATATTTTTAAAATACATAATTACCAAATATTGACATTATTCAAATGAATATTTTTGCTTCTATTGTAAGAATTATGAAAATCAGACTTGTATGGGACTTAAAAAACATTCTTATTTTTCTAAAAAAATGATCAAAATATGATTATTCTACATGGCATGATAATTTTTTTCACGGGACATGTTTTTGGTATCAAGAACAAACTGGCTCCAACGTTCTTAAGAAGCTAGCACACTGTACTTTGATTTTGAGTGTAAGAAGAAGAGTAGAGAATAGTCATATAGGTAGACTAGAACATAGTTTACTAAAATACAATCAATTTTCAATAAGTATTAATTCAAACTAGTTTATTTTTAATTTTAGCAAAACAAATTGTAAAATAATTTGGTTTGATGACCAAATGGATAAAATCTTAGCTACTTTTATTTTCTAACTGCACAAAACATACTTTGAATATCAAAGCATAAATTGATTTGATAAGGGCAACTCTTTTTATTACAGAAGGGCCAGATCTGCACGCTAGAGTAGTAAACAATCTCAACAAGTGAAGAATTATGGTGAAGACGTTAAAATTTTTCTTTAGCTATGAAGGTGACTCAAATTATACAAAAGCTCAAGTGAAATGTTGGAGGGTAGCAATACTAAAACAGATCTCACTGTTGGGTTTAAGCAAAAAAAAAAAAGTGCTCAAGTGCGTCCACCCTTAATGTCGGCCTGGCTCTGTTGTGTAAATGACACCGAGTGTCATCACTGATATAGGTAATTTATGTTACTTACTTCGTTTTTCAAAATTATCTTCCCTTAATATGCACACAAGCGCCAAAAACCTGCAAACTTCTCTCAAGTATAATATTGTACCATTGTTGAGTCTTACAAGACATGAGCTACATTTATCAAAAGCAGGATCATTCGTTATTACAGCGCCCTTTGCATAACTGTGAATATTTCAAAAAATTTAACTTTACATTTTTTCAGAAATAACTATATATAATGACAAAAAATTATTTACCCATAAATATTGGACAGATCAATCATCATATCAATCTTATCACAACAAAGTTCATATGTTTGCACGTCTACTGGTGATGAATCAGTTGCAACATACATTTTAGTTTTTACGTCAAACAAAAAAGCTTTTTCAATACCAGAAGTCTAAAAAAAAAAAAAAAAAATTATGATACTAATTTCAAATGTATTATTAAATAAAGTATGTATAGTATAATACAGCGGACCACCAATTCTGTAAATCTAAACTTTGAGGCCCACTAAATAAATATACATGTAAAAAAAACCTGGTTTGGACACTTGACCAGTGTCCACAACAGAACAGTACCAGTTCTGCAAGTAAGCAAACCAATTGGAATTGGTTGGGAATTGCTGATATAATATATAAAGTTATAACTTACAGATATAATTACATTGAGGAAGTTTTCAAGAGTTGCATATTCAGGGATCATTTTTTGAACAACTCTGCTGAATGCTTCAAACACACTATGATCATATATTGATGTTAGATGGTAACTTATGGATATTTTTGTATTTATTTCTAAAAAAAAAGTAAAAAAATAAAAAAGTATAATAATCCAAAATAATAGTGAATAACAGTACAATAAAATAGTAATACAATTCAAATCTTTGGTTATTTTATTACCAGAGTCCACAAGATCATCGTGAGATCTTTGATGGATTTCTCGTTGAGTTTCTATTTTATTATCTTCAGTGAGTCCATCAATTTTATGAATGAAAACTTCAAACTTAATGTCACGATTCATTCTGTAAGCTTTTTTAATAATCATGCGCAAGCGATTAAGTGCGCTATGGTAAGCATCCTAGATTTAAAAAAATAGACGCTTAATAGGTTAGGTCGTACAATAAAATGTAAAATATAATGTTTACTTGAGCATCAATAACAAATACAAGTGATCTACACGTTTTAAGGATAGACTCTTTGGTGTACTCATGATCTGGAAAGTCTAAGTGTCCAGGAAAGTCAAAAATCTCAAAATGAACAAATGGTGAGTTATCAATAACATCTTTGAGTAATGCACCGTTACTGCCGATGAATAAAGTCTCATTAGGAGACATTTTTTGAAATACAACTCTTTGTATGGAAGTTTTTCCACTCCTTTAAAGCCAACATAATGTTAGTTTAAACATGTATACTAAACATATCTGTTATCTGTACTAAAACTAAATATTGTATTACTTTACCCTTTTAACCCCATAAGTGCAATACGTGGTAAATCCTCTTCTATTTCTGGTTCTTCATCAGTGTTTTCTGGTTCAAAAGGACTATATCGTTTTGGTAAAGAGCCAATACCAAAAGTAGGCTTGAAAGAATCATCGTCAGTTTGATCATATGATGACTAAATGGAAAAAACAAAATCAATCACACGTCATTATTTTTTAGTTAATTTCATTGCCTTAAACAGTTCAAATTATTTAAAAAAGAAAAATCCTGCCAAGTAACTTATAAGATTATGTTTATTTTAATTAAGTATTTGTGTAGTACAATCTACAGTGTATACTATACTCCGAGGAGTGAGAAAGTGCAACTTGTTGGCACATCTAAACAATAGTGCTCCAATGACCCGAGGTCTAGTTTCTCTCTCCGAACGGCGCAATAAGGTAGGCCACCAGGCGACCAGCCACAAGAAGCACTGTCTTAAGAGGACAGTACCAACGATTAAACTTTGGTGGGATGCATATTGTGCATAGTGGGGTTTAAGCATTGCGCGGTATCAAACGCTATTTGGTCACCACCGGTTTTGTGCACTTTTGTCGCACCGAGTATATTTTACATAATATTTGTTATTTAAAATATTGAACATTAAATATTTATTTCTTAAAGGTGCGTATATACTAGCAAACCAAACTGTTTGCAAAAAACCATTTTCAACGAGTTTTTTTAAACAAACCTAACGCAAGCTAAGACTGATTGGGACGGGTTTTTGAACAGTCTGACTCGCAAGTGTAAACACACCTAAATAGGTATTATCATGTTGGTAAGTATCAATATTTTAGTAAGTCTTTAACAAAAATACCTTAAGGACACATAATATTTTAAAACATATGCAATTTAGAACAGTTATGCAGGTCAGAACTTTTGGAAATACAGACAAAAAGTATAGGTACTAATGTAAATACATGTATATTTTACATTACAGAATCACTTCTACTTTTACTGCTTTTTGTTGTATAAAAACAGAATTTGAAACGTTAATTGTTGTAAGTAAAACAAAACGGAAATTTTTTTTGGAAGTAGATAGTAAAATAAACGAAGCAAAAACAGGTAGGTATTTAGTTTTAATTAGGGTTTTCATATTTCATTGCATGGATCATAACAGTTAGTAGGTACCTACCACCTATTTGTATAAACTAAATATGCACAAAATAAGTTTCATAATATTTAAAATACGGATAAAATCGTTTTTAAACCGTGGTTTTTTTTTTTTTATATTTTAACACATTTTTGTCTTAAAAATATATATTTTACGTTTTTAGATGAGGTAATAATTTCAAGCTTTGAGGCAAAGGTAGAATGGTTTTTACAAGAAAAGTATGGATTGTCAATTGTCATAAGGTTATTAAAACCACGATCCTATATGATTAAAACATTTTCTAGAAATTTATCCAAAAGAAGTATAAAATCTGCAAACTTCATAATAAGTTATAAAAATATATTGAGAAAAACACCTACTGCTTCTACAGTAAACCTATATATAGAGTAATTAGGAAATAAGATGGTGTAAAGTACCTAAATCGAATAATAATACTTTATACCAAACTTTTTACTTTGAGTTTATTTTAAAGACATAAAAGTATATTTTCAAAGTTAAATTTATATATTGTAGGTGCCGACGAAAAATCGATTGATATCAGATTGGACCGCAGTTGACAATGTACAGTTAACTTCACTTATAATAAGCTCTATCCTAAGTGACAACCGAGTAGCAAGATAGCTAGGTAGCAAAAAAGCCTATATAGGACATTTTGTCGCCGGTCACTCAACCGTTTGATTATTATATTCCGACACTAGCTCCGTTATGTTATAAATATATTTTTGCTTTATAAAGTACAAAACGGCGCATCAGCCTAACAAACGGTGTCGGTCACGGCGAAACTTAGTCTAAGACAATAAATAATGAAAAAAAAAATATATATATAAAAGGATAGTAACTATACATACCATGATTATTCGGTATTGATGTAACTTTTCAAAAAAAGTACTACGAACGATTTTTTTTGCTCAAAAACGAAATAGGTAATTCTTATATATATACCTATTATAATGGCTATAATACCTATATTATATTACATGCGAACGAAAACAGATCGTTCGAAACTTATTGAGACTGAGCACAACCCCGCGATGAATTCGTAAACAACAATTTTTTTTTTGTCGTTGTTCAGAGACGTTCGTACGAGTATAACGCGCGATAGAGTACAAAAACTACGAGGTATTGACAGATATCAACAAT
>CM029358.1:20547562-20619141 GCA_017140985.1 Hormaphis cornu | reverse complement strand
CTCAATTTTCAACCGGACTGAGCACCGGGGGGGGGGGGGGGGGGGGGGGGGGGGGGGAACGGGCGGGGTGACCGGGGGGACGCGAGTGACTAAGCGAAACGTTGTGGTGACATGGATATCGTCGTTATACAATCTATTCTGTGGCTACTATAATAGAGCACAGAACATAGAAAAGTAAGAACACAGACAAGGAGGCTAGAAGGCTCTTCTAGCCTCCTTGAACACAGAATAAAATATGAAATATATTCTGTGATATCATGTTCATGGCCCAAAGTCAGCCAGCCGCAGCTGCGTATATTCGTATAATTTTTCAATTCGATGAGAGCGCGCACGGAATCCGCGCATGTAGACTGACGGCGGAGCCAATCAAATGCAAATCCGCGCGCTCTATATAGTGATAAATTACAAACATCTGCGACGACGACGCCGCTGCCAATCGATTACGGACATCGGCCGGTAGTGGGTGTGACGTGCGCAGAACCAAAAACCGATTTTTGTCGGGCGGCCCGTGCGTTCTCTCATCGAACAACAGAGTTCGATTAGAATTCAGGGTTTCCTATCTTGCCCTTGTAATGTGATAACAATTCTCACGTTACCGATAGTACGTACTGTAGTTTAATTTTTTTTAAATTTAATATTA
The DNA here is from genome assembly GCA_017140985.1 of Hormaphis cornu. NCBI lineage: Eukaryota > Metazoa > Arthropoda > Insecta > Hemiptera > Hormaphididae > Hormaphis > Hormaphis cornu. Next base: position 20,618,501 of record CM029358.1, on the reverse strand, counting down.
GCCTTAAATTAAATTTAAATTAATTCTTTTTTTTTCGTTTAAATAACAAATGTAAAAAATACGCAGGTAGTGGTGTTGAACAGATTATTATACATAGTGACAACAACGGACTCGGTGGAAATTTCGACCTAAATGAGATTCTCTTGTACTTTTTATTTGTTAATCTCACTGATGTTTCCATCAACATCGTTGATAACGTTCGATTTTTGCACAAGTACCCACGATTTACTTCGTTGAAATTTTCATATTAAACGTACACATGAAAACTGTCACACAATACAAAATATATCCGAAAAATTCTGATCGAGTTGTCTATAGTTTTGAGTTGCACGGTGTCGACACTCGGTCGGTCCGTTTTTGAAACACTAATATTAGTAGTGGTACACACATTGGCACAACAGTTAACATGAATAAAGAAAAGTTTTCAGGTATGATGTACCTACCAACTAGTATTTTTTTATCTACTAAAAATAATAGTTTACAGTAGCTAACGAAACGAACAGTTCATCTTTTCAACATTTGTTACATTAAAATTATTAATTACCATAGTAGTTGAAAATTTCTCTACCTGTTTAAAATTAAAAAAAAATTTAACTTACCCGCTGTTTAATTGAGAGTTGTAGATGTGAATCATTTTTCTATTTTTTAAAGCTGAGTAATATATTCTAGTAAATCGTGTTTTTGTTGGTGGTCAGCAGAGTAATTAGAATTGTATTAAATAAATACAGTTTTGATTGAATACAGTTCCAATGGACTTCTTCGCTAGATAATTTCATGTTAAAAATAAAAATGTAGTATAAATTCTTATTGTAAATATTTTACTGATTGTGTTTTTTAATAAAAAAAAAAAAAAATTAAGCTGTAACTACATTCATTATGTATTGAATAGTTTATAAAAAATTGGTTTGTTTTCAATGTTAGTTCCGATAAATCATTCTTTAAATTTGAAAGACTTAATTTAAAGTATAATTTGTTTTTTTTTTAAGACAGTGCATCAGTTCTTATAGAGCTTCTAGAAATATCTATTCATTGTATACTTTATGCAAGAAAAATATATCCTGAAGGTATTTTTGAATTAAAAAAGAAGTACAATGTTCCTGTACATGTAAGCGTTTTTGATTTTATACTTATTTAAATGTTTAATGTATGTATTATTTATATTTATTACAATTAATAAAAAAAAAAAGAATTTGTTGTTTGTTTTTTTTTTTCAAGGTTTCTATTTACCCAGAGTTAAACTCTTATATAAATGACACACTTGATTCCGTCAAAAGTATAATTAAATTAAAAAAGTTGCGCAAGTTAGACATTTGTTTTTACAATAAGTTCGGGGTTGCTGTTGAACGCTTTGTTTTCAATATTCTCAATGTTGAACTTGATTTGGATTTGTCCGATTTTTCGTGAGTGTTTATTAGTTTGATACATATGTAAATTACAAGATATACAATTAATGCGTTTACTTTTTGAAAAATTAGCAATTTAAGGGATCCGTATTTAGTAAAATTGGAACAGTTGTTAAGAGCACTATGTTTAAAATTAACAGTTAGTGATTCTCTTTTAAAACCTTTACCTGTTGGCTGTACATTTCTTATTCATATCCATACGACTGAAACAAGTTCAATTGAAATTCAAAAAGAGAATGAAGTATATGAATTTTATTTAAACTGTTAAGAACAACAAATGGAATATAATATTTGTTTTTAGAAATTTCCATTAATACCCAGTGAAGATAAAAACACATTGTTAACATCGCCAGCAGTTGTGCCATTACGTAATATCGACTGTGAGCATTTAAGTTTGGAAATTTATGCTGAAGAAGGAAACAAGGACGAAGACCCAGATTTATTTACTCCAAGTCCAGTAATTTGTTGACTCATCCAGTATCAACAATATAAAGCAACAATGTTAACAAATGTATAATATTAATTATGATTGCTGTGAACTTTGGGGTTATTGTAAAAAATTATGAATTACTATTAAATTTATATAAATAATATATTGTTTTAACATTATGTATTTTTGTATTAGTTCAAATTAGAGATGGGCTGGTTTTTTAAAAATAATCTATACCGGTTCTTTTTTTTAAATATTAAAAATACAATTATTGTACCTATTTATAAAGTAATTAATAAATAATAGCTGTAAATTAATAATTATAATTATTGGAATTAAAATAATAACATACACAAATATATCAGTTATCGCAGAATCAGTCATTAATTACAAATAGATAGTGAATAGTAGTGGAATATATTCAAATGAATCGGTACCAATAAATAGTAAGTTGTACCAGAAGCAATAACTATTAGTTCATAAAAAACCGAAAACCAGAACTGGCCCATCCCTAGTTTTAATATTCTGTTTATTTTTGTATGTTAACAACTATGTGATAAGTAGGTAAACCATTTGTTACTTGTCTAAATTATCTACCTCACATCTGATACTTTTATAAAAGTAATTAATTATTAAGTATTTTATTTTTATTTCTGTGGGTATTTTTGAACATGAGAGGTATTTATATATTTAACTGTATGAAAGTTCATATCATAACTTAAAATTTGTATTTAAATCTAATTATTTAATTATTTATTGAACTGGTCTGTGCACAAATTATTTATACTTTTCTATGAAAAACTTTTTGTTTACAAGGGTATTAAAATATAAAACGTTTTAATGAATCATATCAATGTAAGTTCTAGTATTTCTCATTGTTAAAATCGGACAGTTAATGACAAAAAAAAAACTTTTGTGAGGTAGTCGTGTTATCATAAGTATCTACAGTTAAAATTTCAGTGTTACCAAAAAAATAACTATTTAAAAAAAAAACTCGTTAGTTGCAAAATTAGTTTAACTTTAGTCACTAAAAAAAACTTGATTTGTATTCTTTTATAAAAAAAATTAACGCCAACCGCTCTTACGTTGCATATTATATGTAATTTTTCTTTCTTCTGTCTATTCTAGTAATGTCGTTTAAGTCTTGTGGTGATTGGAATTAAACTTACAAGTATAAAATGATTATGGGTGTGTGAGTAAAAAAAACAACTCAACTGAGTAGTAAAAATATTCAATGGTAAAACGTTGAGGTAACGTAATACAAATGTAAACTAGTTAATAAGTTTAAAACAAAACAGCTAGTCAAGTAAGTTAATAAACTAAAATATATTGCATTTTATCGCTCTGTCCAGTGAGAAAACGCGCCCATTTCGAGCCTATAGATTTACAGTCGAGATACCTTTTAGGTACCCAAATTCTCAATCATTATCCTCCAAAATTTTGATTAGTACATTTTTTAATGTTAGGGATGAAATCAAAATCTTGGTGTCTGGCAATAGCTTGATTTTTAATCTAAATGCCCAAAATTGGCGTGTTCTCTCTCTGGACAAAGTAAAGTTAGTGCCCACTATTGCCTATATTTGAGTTAAGTATATAGATATTTTATAGTATTGAAAAGTGGCAAAATGTATATCATTGCCTTTTGTTGTAGAAAAAGATTATCTTACCCTGTACCTACCAATTGCTATTTAATATATAATGTTGAATGAGGTCCACTTATAACATATCATAGTAATTTAAAAAAAAATAATTTAAAACAGTATAGTTACCAAAAGCAACGTACAAACGTAACTACAAAAAAAATTTGGGGAACATGGTTTAGTATTATAGCGCTGATTTAATTATAATGACCATTCTTAACTATGTAATTAAAAAAAAAATTTGAAATTTTAATTAAATATAGGTGTTTAATGTTTCAACTAAAAGATTTTTAATAAAATAAGTATTCACTGTTAGAACTTGTAAGTACATATTACTTCAAACTACCTATTTTTAAAATTGTCTAAAAATTTAATTCTCAAGGGGACTCTGTCTCTATGTTTTAGACCTAAAACGTGCCTGGCAAGTTCTATCAGTACGTCCAAATGCGTGGACCGAAATTAATAAATATGAAAACAGATTTGGTTTTTGAATAAAGTTGTCTGTGTATCCTACATTGCTATTTCTAAAAATGTTTTAAATTTATTTATAAATAACTCGAGTAAAATGTAAAAAAAATAAAGTTTCAAAAGTTGTGCTTTAAAAATTGATTTTTTAAAACGTGGACAGTAGGTAACATAAAAAATGGTCTTAATCCATTTTCAAAGCGTATAATGATTTAATTTTCTTCTCGTACTGATGGAACTCGCAAAAGTCTTCAATGGGTGTATAATTTAATTCGAGGAGTTTATACAGGCAATTTGGTTGCCCGATTGTTGGTATTGTGTGTGATGAAAGCATACAAATTATCTATTTTTAATCCATCATATCGGTATTTCTGTAAAATAACATTGTGATTGTTTGGTCGACTAATTTTTTGCCTCTTAATAAATGCTGGGACAGAGGTACCTAAACTTTTTACAAACAGCCATTTTTTAAAAATGTAGATTAAATTTCTTAACTTATACTAGGTATTTAGTTTAATGCCCAATATTATACTGTTAGGTATGTAATATTAGTATTGTTGTTAAGGGTCATATGGGTATTGATGAAGAAGTTTTGTTACGTTAATTGATTCGTTACGATCACATGAGTCTAGTTTTAAAAAAAATGATTTTCGTCGTCTTTATTGATTAATTATTATAGTATTTTCCGATCTTTTAGACCAAACGAATGCGTTGTATTTACAAAAGTTGCGTATAACTATTTTACCATGTAATGGGTTTCCGCGTAGAATTACAATTAAAGATTGGTGTTAGTTTGTTAGGATCTCGGGAGTTGGGGGAGTGGACGTTTTTTAATTTGTTTACCCCTAACCGGGAGACTACTCCTACTTTTAAAACATTTCCAAAACTCAAGGCTCGTGTTTTTAGTTAAAATTAAAAGTGTAAAATAAAAATAAGCTGGAAAAACTAAAACCACACCACAAGAAAAGGAAATAAATAAAAAGTTCCCGTTTTTAACAAAAATACGTAGACGTTGTTGGACGTCATGTTGTACATTAAATAATTAATAAACGTTGTACATTATACAATGAATACATATTAAGACGACTTATAAATTAATTTAAGTAGAATAATTGTTTCATATTTGGTTGAACGAAACAATTACCGTCGACTACTATTTACGTGTCAACCGATTGTTGTATTTTTGTTAAAAGTAGGAACTTATCATATTTTTTTGTAATCAGGTTTTAGTTTTTAAGTTTATTAAAATTTTTAAATCAATTTTTTTTTTTGCCGTAAAAATCACAACATTTCATTGGGCCTGACAATCGGAGTTTCAACTACCTATAAGTCTATTCTGTAAAATAACCATGAAATCGATCCATTTTCCTAAATATTTAAATGTATAAAAACAATGTAACGGTACCTACCTAGATTTAATAAATCTCATCGTCACGCCGTATCCTCCGGTCTCTTCGCTGTAGCATTATATAATAAAAAAAAAAATCCTATTTTAAAAACATAAAAATTGAAGCCTGCACGTAACTTATCGATAAAAATAGTTTTTGCTGGTACCTACAATGCACCTATAATTTGGCTAGCCCATCTTGGACGTTACCTACCTTCCAGTTATTGACGTCAGATTCAAAAAACTAAAATCGTATTTATCAAGACTTTAGAGTTCGGATTTAGACAAGACCAAGATAATACGCTACCAAATAAATTGTGTAATAGCATATCGTATTAGTTTCAAATAAAATTTCCGTCGTATTACACGTACCTATTATTACATACCTATGTACGAATCAAACCGTAATACGTATTGCGTTATTATAATATGTATATTGTGCCTAACAAAAAAATGCCGTAACTATAATAATATACTGGCCATCATTTTAATCGAGCCAAACAGCCGGTTGTGGCGAGAAAAAACTAATATGATTTGAAAATAAAAAGTAAGTCACGTTTTTCAATGTGGTGTACTCGCAGAAAAAGTTTGTTTATGTTTATTATTTAAAAAGCAGTATTATTTTATAAGCATTTTGTAAACAGAAACCCTGCAACATTTAAAAAAACATTTTTGTAAGCGATAAAGTGTACGGATAAAAAAAAAATAACAATAAATGTTGCTCTTGGGAATGTCTCTGTTTTTTTTATCAATTTCTTTTATAAGCCTGGTTGTTCGGATTCAACTGGTTGGCGCGGTTATCCACGTTGGACTGGTCCCCTGTGTAACCAGCCGGGCGGCTTCCATAGCCACCGCCGGTAGGGTTGTTGGGGTTTTGTTGGTTCGACCTGTTGTCACGGGTTTGTTTGTCCATATTTCTGCAAAAAATTAATAGATTCGCTGTAGGTTTATTATTTTAAAGTGTAAATTTACTGTTTTAGGTGAATAACCACTGCTTTGGAAGGAGCATATTTCGTAAATAATCGTAACTATTGTAAGCGACGATTGCTTGCGAAAATATACAGCGTTTGTAAATCAAAACTCTTATACGCTCAATATTAACAAGATTCAACGATCTCTGTTTACCTCAAAAATGGTTGAAATTTTCGTCACGTCTGTCGAGAAATATAATACATAGGTGGTACATATAAATAGGTATTTCACTCATTCTAATAATGCGGGTAAAAATTTAAATGCATTTGAAAATTTTTTGAAAAAGTTACCAAAAATACATAAACATGTTTTAATACGCATTTCAACGATTTTTGTTTGAAATTTTAACGACTTAAAAAAATTTTATACTTCATTCGTTCCAATAACAGTAGGTACGTTTAATAAACTTGAACTATTTTTGGAGGTGTTGCTGCCAAATACTACAAACCAATGAAAATAACAAAAAAGTAACGACGCGAAACTTCCGTAAACGAGAATTGTGTACCTAAGCTGATTTTCGAATTTTTATGACAAGTAACTAGGTAGAATAAGTATTAAGCCGTCAAAAAAGTGTAAACGCCAATTCGCAGAAGGACTCGTCCTCTTTAAAATAAAAAAATATTCCGTTATTAAAACCAAGACAATAAAAATTTAGTTTGTGTATTTATGCGTTAAATTTTCGGGAGTATGACGTCCTCTTAGAGTGGCGTAACAAGGGGGGGGGGTGTGTTTTTGGGAGTTTAAAAACTAAACAACCCCCTCTTGGCCGTGTTTATGGAGAAAATTATAACTCTTACTATTTATGCATTGAGTTTCGACAATAGATGTGTCGAAAATCTAAAATCAACAAAAAATGTATTTAAAAAAAATTCACAATCAAGTCGTTAAAAGAAAATTGTTTTAAAAAAATCAAAATTTCTACCTAAAAAACTAAACTTCGTTGTAACTGTTAAAGTATAGAAATTTAAGCGCAAGTATATAAACTACGATTGGTTTAAACTTGGTACGTGCAATGTGATACGATAGATGAATACAATATTTTATATAATTTTAATAATTAAACGGTAAAGTATTTAGGTATTTTTACCATTAACACTTTTCACTCGGTTAAAAAAAAAACCCAAATTCAATTGGTACCTACAAACATAACACAGGTTCCTAATATTGTACAAATATTAAAAACATTATTGTTAGGTATAAATATAAATGTTGATTGTACGGATAAAACTATTAATCGTGTAATGTTACATGTTATTTATTGTTAACGCCTTAAAAAAAAATTATTATACGTTGCGATAACAGTGGATTGTTAGAAAAAAAAAAAAAAATCAAGTAAAAACTGATCGCTACGCTCAGAATGTAAAAGAAGGAACATTATTATAGGTGTCAAAAAAACTAAAATCAAATAATCTTCGTTATAAAGATGATTTTGAAAATGAAAATATAAAATTTTGTACAAAAAATCGTCTTCAAAATAGTTTCGCCCATCCTGCAGACACCTGCACGATTGATTAATATGAAAATTTAAAACTAATATGTATACCTATATAGTGTTGCTCACAACGAATCGCGTATAGTGTACCAGATCGTGCTATCAGTATTTTTTAAAATTTTTTACCGTTATAGATAATAATATATATATGGGTACCTGAGTTACAAAGTTACGTTTAAACACGCGAAACAAAAACACCCTCCGGTTAGGCCCAAACAAATCGTGGCTACCGACGACAATATAATAATACGTACGCTCATATTATACGATGCGTAACGGGCATCATATTATAAATATTAGGTGTGGGTAATTAAACAAAAATTTTACTTTTTTTGTTGACGGAAAATGGGCAGAAGAACGATGCAGAATCTCGTAGAGCGTAGTAGAGACGAATCGGCTTGCGGCGGGCGACCTCGAAGCGTAGCAATGCGACTGACGGTCGACGCGTCGCAGTCGGTCCCTTTTAATCCCGATTTTTTTCGTTTGTTTTCGGCTTTTTGTGTTCAGTTCACGTCAGCGTTTACCAGCTATGACTTGGCACTTCTTTGATTCTGTACAGGGTAAAAAAAATTGTTGTCGATCGAGTTTTGTCGTCCTGCAGATGTCAGCGATTCGTCTATCGCCCGCGCGTGCGGCGCATCGTTAGGTACGCCGTAGTGTATAATAACAGTTTTTTGTTTTGTTTTTCGAGTTGCGTCTCGTTTTGAAACGAGACGACGACACAAACGCGCATATTTTCTAACCGATAAATTATATTATACCACGATACACGGCGGTGTAAACACGTCGAGTACAATCAAGTTTACTATGACCATAAATTATTATTAAAAAAAAAAAAGTTTCTCCGATCGTCAAATCTCTGATCTCTGCATGGCCCATGTACACTTTGATAACCGTCATAAGTTGGTAAACAGTAACGTTGCTATAATTTACATTTAAAATGATGAAAAAAGAAAAAAAGGAATTTACTAACAAAAAACTTAAGTTGGTTTATATATATAGAAAAAAAAAAAATAAATAATAATTCGGTTCGTATAACGGCGTTAATAATGATTAATTTGCACGCTTGACATTTCGGCTTTGAGCCTAACTCGAGCTTTTTCTATATAATCATATCAAATTTGTTTGATTGATATTTTTGTTAAATTATTTTTTTATTGTTACGCGCACGCATGGTTGTATTTTGGTTACGCTTAGTAAATAAAATGTTCACATATTTCGCAATATTATAAATTGACTTTTTTGTGGGCCCCTCCTAATGAACATTGTTATTAATTATATAATACGAATGCGCCGTTTAATCGTTGTGTTAATGAAATAAAAAAGTGACGTAGCAGTATTCCCACGTTGTACATTTTAAGTGTGAAACGAGAGAGTATTCCTAAAAAAAGTATTATGGAAAAAAAATGATTTATCGGGTCGGGCCGAATTTTTCAGCAGATCCGCCGCCGAGTCCATGCGGCCCATGCAGGGGCGTCGTTTGGATGGGCGACTCATACATTTACCCCAGTTTACATTTAAAGATTTAAAGTCGGCAAATTTAAAAAAATTTAATTGTTCCTCGGTTGTTAACGTTTTCATCAATCAAAATTGAGAAATAAATATTAATGACTACCCAAGTCGGCAGATCACGTAAATCGTCATTAATCATTTACTGTTATAACACAGATACCTATATAGTATAGTTACTATACATTACATAGCATTGCATTGACAGTGCAATTACATTATTTTGTACACGGGTCATAATTTCGTGTGGTCGTATGTGTTGCGATTGTACTGATAAATATTTAAACAACAACACGATAAAACTGGTACCCACCAGTGACTACTACTCAGTACTCATGTAGTCGGCATATTACTTGGAACTTGAGTAATTTGACACAAATTTAAAATCGGTTATTTGCGATAATAAAATACACACCTTGCCCCGTTCGACATTTTGGCACTATCTGTGGCCCCGGCTCTCGGCACTATGTCTGTGGTCCGCATTCTTGTATCAACTTTTGCCTATTAGTTTACACCGTTATTTGTATTTTTTTTATTTTAATTGGTGTCTGTTTATTTTAATCAGTTCAGATTTTTTTAATTCAAACTCAAATCGTTTAAAATCTTTTATTGAATACTATAAATATTTTAAAATTGAAAATATTCTTTTATCGTGTGAATATGCATGTGCTAAAAAACTATGTATTTCTGAATCAGAGAAACATACAGAAATAGTTTTAAGAGAGAGAGAGATAAAAACCTAGTGTTGAATATTCAAGAACAGTAGTCGATGGGTGGGTCATTGGCTTGGGGGTGGGTATCGAAATATATATTTGCCTCTGAAAATATTTTAGTTCGCCACGTCACTGTTCATGATCCCCGAAGCCGAAACATGGCCCCGTCCTGGTCGTGATAGGAAACGTGGATTATTTTGTACTTTTTAGCTTTTAAAGCCCATTTAGGGCCTTCGCTGCTTTATTCTTTCTCTGTCTTCACTCTCCTCTAGTCCTGATCCTAGTACATAAACATGTTTAGCGAGTCAAATGACTAACATTCAAAAACTTTTGTAGTTTTATACTTATTTAACATATTTTTTTTTGTGCAAAAGTTTTGGTCTTAAACACGAAAACTATATTCATGATTTACTAAACAAAACCTACACGTATAGTTAGATAAATACAACGAAAAAAAGTTAAGTGTTTAGATTGTATTAATTTCAATTTTCAAAACCCTGACTAAAAATTATAATGGCGTTTTGAAACTGGGCAAAAATTACGAATCTTAAAAGCTCTGCGAGTCGTTCAAAATTTGTCGAGATTGGTTTTGAATTCTCGTATTACATAAACGCATTTATCTCTTGTTGTATGAAAATTTTTATTTTCGAATCGTAAGTCAAAAAATAAATATACACGTCAACCTTTATGACCAATCAAAATACCGATTAAAACCTATAGGTATCTTTTTTGTGGCAAGTGCCTGTAAGATCGGAGCATTTCTGTACTTCCATAAAAGTGTTTTTTCAGAAAAACTATAGGTACGAATGAAAAAAAAAACACTATCGTAAGAATACATACTTGCTACGCTGACAAATACGTCACAAATCGAAATTCACGCGATTGATTTAATATAACGCTTGTTGAGGTTTGACAAAAAACGATTACATCGATAATACAATAATTGTTTAAATGCAGAATAGCGTTTTATGACGTTCGTGTGTAAGCTGTTGATTACGACGGAACCGAAAAAAACAAATAAAAATGCCGATTTGACAACCGTTTCGACGTAAACAAAATTCTCGGATCAAATTTCGTTTTTTGCCGCGCCTCGCAGTAAACAATTTACTACATAGACTGTTTTTACAGACGCAATCACACAAATAACATTGTGCGATGTCGAGGCGGGTGCGCCCATCTGCAGCCCTCCTTGCCGTAGATTTCGGTCTCGTGAAACTGTTGACTCGCATCCGGCCACGTGCCCTCGTCCCTGACGCGGCGACTTTTGGATTCTCTCTGCCCACGTGGATGACGTAGGTACCTACCTAAACGACGAATTCGGTCACAGGATTTACGAATAATATTATTATTGTTTGATACATACTTGTTGTTTACGACCGACAACAATTATTCCAATAAACTGCGAAGTAACGCGTAACGTCCCCTAAGACGTTATTATATACAGATTGTTTCAAAATTATTTACACTTGATTTCGGTAGACTGTATAAATGTTATGGGCTTAGAGGGTGAACCAACTGTCACCAACAGCTATCTGAAAGAAGGTTAGGTTCTCAAGTTGTTTTAGGTAGATTTCTATAGAAAAAAAATCTACCTATATTGTATTCGATTCAATGACGGGCGGACTTCCGTAATTTAAACATTCCGAAAATTGCTTCAAACAAAATATATACCATTTACTTAAATTACCTTTATTTTTAGAAGAATTTATACGACGTAACTATTCATATTTATTATCACTAGAAAAAAAAAAAAACAAAAACAAAACAAAGCCGGAATCATTCTAGGTCGCGTGGGTAGTTTGACGGAGTTGGGTTAGGTACAAAAACAAATTTGAGTGAGTTACTAACTTTTTCCCAAAAATAAATCATAGGTATGACCAATTTTTGAAAATTTTCCAAATTTAAACAATTAAATATAAAAATTGTGAATAAAGATTTTTAAAAATTTTTAGTAGCATATGTATTTACATGTTTGGAACCTTGTATTCAATTTTCAAAACTTTTTGTGAAAATTAAATTTTCAAAAATTTCAAAGTTCCATACTTGGTTAAAAAATTGTTGAAATTTGTATCAGACCTATATCTTATACGGATTTCAATATTCTGTAAAAGTTTCAGCTTGTTCCGATCATTATGGCCTAAAATCTAAACTGATTATGTCAAAAATACATTTGCCGTAAATTTTAAAACTTTTTGCTTAGTTTTTGATTGTAACTTTTTAATTTTATAGACGCTTAAGTATATGACTCCTCAAAGTACCATCTGTGTCCATATACCTATCATTAGAAGTACTGACGTTAAAAATTGGAGCATTATTAAAAAAGTTATCGTAATTACAGTGGAAAAAAAAAAAATAATTATTAACACACATCATGTGAAAACCATTCTTTGTTTCACTCAGAATCTTAAATGTAGTTTATTTTTGCCTAGTTAGTATTTACTAATTTTAAAAACAAAATAGTGCATACTGAAAACATTATAATACAAAATAGTCTATTTCCATTGGCATAATTCAAGTCTAAATGCACTATTTGTTAAAAAATGGAAATACATAGCACGTTCTGACTTTTTAGTTTTCATTCTAAGATTTTAAGATTAGTTTTAAATAGCTGCCGAAATTGGCTTCAATTTATTTTTAAAACACTCCAGTTCAGTTCTAGGACTTATCTAATATCACAGTTACATTAATGCTGCAATCAATTCATAGGTATTGAACAATATACGTATGTATTGTAAAAATAAATTTTTATTTCTAAACAATTAATGAATAAATTATAACTATAAATTCATTTACAAACTCAGTAACATGAACACTTTTAAATATTCTGTTTTTGTATTTATAAACCAGAAACGTATAATATGTATATTCAACTAACTGATCTTGGCACCAATAAAAAATAATGAAAACAAAACAACTTAAAGAGAAAAATCAGTATTATTTTAGTTTCTCAATCATTTCAGGAACAGCTTTGAATAAGTCTGCTACTAATCCATAATCTGCTACTTGGAATATTGGTGCGTCAGGGTCCTTGTTGATAGCAGCAATTGTTTTAGAATCTTTCATGCCAGCTAAATGTTGAATGGCACCAGAAATACCAATTGCCAAGTACAATTCCTTCAATTATAAATAGGTACAATTTTACTTGAGAGTAATTAAATATGTAGGTGATTTTTTGAAAATAATATTGAAACTAACTAACCGGAGCAACAATTTTTCCCGTTTGTCCAATTTGCATATCATTCGGAACAAAACCAGCATCTACAGCTGCGCGCGAAGCTCCAACACCAGCACCCATCTTGTCCGCAAGGTCGTAGATCATCTTAAAGTTTTCAGCAGATTTAACTCCTCGTCCTAAGTAAAAGAATAAAATAAAAATAATGTTACAGTTATTAACATAACATCCTCCACCTGTAACTAAAATAAAAAATAAATTAAAAACGCATTTGTAGTACCTCCAGACACAACAATTTTTGCAGATGCTAAATCGGGTCGATCGCTTTTACTCAATTCTTGGCTCACCCATTCAGAACCAGATCCTTTTTCATAGCTACCCGCGGGTACAGCATCTTCAACAGTACCAGAACCACCATCACCAGCAGCTTCAAAACTGGTACTTCGCACGGTAAGTACTTTGATAGCGTCTAACGATTTTAAAGTCAAAATTGCATTTCCTAAAAAATTTGATTTGATTCATAAACGTCTTAATAAAAACTAAAAAATTTATAAGAGCTGTTGTTGTCATTTTTTTTTTTTTTTGAAACTCAAAAATAGTTTAGACAATACCAATATAATATGAGAACAGAAATCTGACATTTTACCCGCATAAATTGTTCGTACAAATGTATCTGAATCTTTGATGTCAATAACATCAGTAACTGGAGATACATCTAACAAAGCGGCCACTCGAGGTAAAAGTGATTTGCTCTGTGCGCTCGAGCCAGCTACTACATGAGTGGCATTTATTCTTTTTTGTGTGGCCAGTACTAAAGGCGCTAAGATTTCTGGCAGAAATCCTTTGAATTCTTCACCTTCGGCCTTGAGCACTTTGGTCACACCTGAAACTTTGGTTACTTCTTCGACCACCTAGTTATTAAAAAAAAAATTATGTCAATCCATATCATTTTTGTAAAGTTGACGTAGAATCAATGTAATAGTACCTAATATTCTAGATAAGAAGGGCTGGCAGATACTATTTAAAGGAAAATATTGAAATTTTTGATAAACAAATACCCAGAAATCAAAATGACCGTTGGTTTTGTTTCTCAGGAAGGATATATTTAGTATAGTAGTTTATATTTCACGGTTTTACAAATTTTACAATTCGTCATGATATGAATCACAATAGACTATTTTACAGACAATAATAATTAATTATTAGTTGATCACGGATTCTGTTAACTTACCAAGTTTATAACCAAATTATAGTTTTATAAATTCAACCTTGACACTAGCAATCACTAAAGCAAACTACGTATTTTTCAACGTCATTTGTGTTATTCGAAAGTATACATCAAGTAATTATTATTAGCCAACTGTATCTACAATTAATTGAACACGTGAAACAAGTTCTGACCAAAACGAAAAGTTTCAACATCCCTTACGGGAAAGCCATAAATGTTTTTTTCACACTCACCGATCCCACTTTGGTACCGGCGACCAGTACGGACACTTCACCTCCAATTTGTTTGGCTGCCGTCAAGGCGTTGCGCGTGACCGCCGCGAGTTTCTCGTTGTCGTGTTCGGCGATTATCAACGTGCTCTGCAGCCTGTGTCCGTTGACCTTAACGGGTACAGGAAAGGAAAAATAATAATAATATAACGAAATCGACGTGTAAGTTTTAGCAGCGCTTACCTTGGAGCCAAGATTCTTCGTGTTCCTCAAGATGTTGCTCAAAATCATTTTAAATTTTTTTACGACGCAAACGCGGGACGAAGTTACTGGTCAGTACACAGCGAGACCAGGAAGTGGAATGGGTACAAAAAATAGGAAACGTAAGTCGTAACAGCGATAAAATAATAAATTGTGTAACTGACCGATCAAAGGGTATTTGCCATTTGGTCGAGTCGCGTTATCAACTTAATAATATCACAACACGAGTTATCAACATATGTCCGAGTTTACCAAAAAAAAAAAAACAAATTCAATTAAAAATGATCAAAAATCATACCTATAACCATTAATTTTATATTATACCATATAAAATCGATGCTAACTTTTAGAGTTTTTACTTTTGACAGTTGAATAACAGTAACAAACCTCCCAAGTCCGATTACCTTGCCACTTTTCATCGAAACGTGGGGTACTCGAGATTTACTTTTACGTACAGTGACAATATTAAAGATCTTTAATCGTGAGCACAGTAAAAGGAGGTACTTTAGAAATTCACCTAACGTGGTGGCAAAGCGATTAAAATAGGTAATTGAAATGCATTTTTTTCAAGTGAGTTTTTCTGAAAAATTCGATCCGCCCCCGAACACATTTTTGTAAATTCCGAATGTAGTAAATCCATACAACAGTGCCACAACACAAACTTACTTAATATTATACTGCATACCTACGTAACCCAACGGATTTTGTTTGTTTGTTTTTTTTTTTTAGGATCGTTAATTATAATAGCCAGGTGACCGTCGAATCGTTCAGTAGCGAAGTATCAACGCGAAACGAAAAAAACGGGTACCTACGTAGCTTAAATTACTTAACACCGTCAACGATCTGCAAGTGTGTAGGTGCTTATAAAATTTACGTTTTGTAGCCGATTCGAGATGCCTAAAAAGTTCGTCGGGATGAACTCGAAAGCGTTGGAGGCGAAAGCGAGACGAGACGCTGCCAAACAAGAGGAGGACGCCAAAAAGAAGAAAGCGATTGAGGATGAACTGTGGAAAGACGACGACAAAAACGCCGCGAAAAAACAAAAAAGAAAGGCAAGTCTTTTGCCGTTCTTGAGCATTTTTAAACAACTGTACCTATTTTGGATTTTTTGCATTTAAGACGTGATCTACTAGGACTGTCAGTAGTGTGGTACAGAGAGTGTTTGAAACTCGGTAAACAAATTTGAACCTTCATTCAACTTCTATATAAAATAAAATTTGGAGAAATTCTTAATGGCGTCTGTTAAATTAAAGTGATAATTAAGTATTTTTACTAGGGGGCTTGCCACCTGAAAAATGCGACATTTACTACACATAAATAAAAATAAAAAAAACAGCTTAACATACGCATCATCTGATATTCACTGTTTTCAGTAGATCAACACAGAAACTTTAGATGTATTCAACATTAGATTTCCCATTGATATTAATATTATGTTGCTGGCATGTTATGATTTCATTTAACTAATTATAATTTGCACTTGCCACATTAACAATTAACACAGGTAATTTAATAAAAGTATTTCTAGTTATGGTGTATTATTTAGATTTTAATAGACTCGGGTATATAATGTGTTATTTTAAATGGTTAATACATAAATAACATTCACAAAAATTATTGAGAATGGACAATGTTTCAATTGTAAGTTGGGATTGAAAATTATTTGTGTTTTTATGTTTATTTTTAGTTGGTAGTATTACTATTGTATGTTAAATGCTTAATATTAAATTAAAAACCTAAGTACCTGTGCAATTATTAATTATTATTATTTTTTTAATTGTATAAATTAACTTGCCGTTCATTTTTTGTACTTATTTGAAATATTCTAGGAGGAAAAAGAGAAGAAAAAAGTTGATCAATTGGAAAAAAAACGTGAAGCACAGTTAATTCTGGAAGCTGAGCTTAAAGAAATTAAATCTAACCAAATCAACCAAAAAGTTACTAGACATCAACTTATGGTACTGCTGTTAAAAAGCTAAAGGATTTAAACTTGCATAATGATTGCCTATAACCTATTTAATATTTGTTAATTTCAGAAAGATCTTGCTCCATCAAATCCTAAGCTATCACCGATTTCAAACGAAGAGAGCCCAATTGAAGAAAATTTTAATCGTTTGTCTATGCATGATGAAGAAGCGCGGACAGTAGACGAAGCTCTCAATATGCTAAAGTAATTACAAACCGTACAGTTTTTAAATTTGTATTTAGTACTATTATTTATAATTGGTAGATTTTTTTAAAATCTTTGAATCTTTGGATTTGTGCATTTGAAGTATAGATACCTAATTTGATATACGCTTAACAAAGTAGAATTTTTATACTTATAAGTATAAAATTATAAATTCACATTTTTAAACTTTATTTTAAAGCACTGAGTCAATCAACGTTCCTTCAAAGGATAAATGATAGTAAAATAAAAGAAAAAAAAAAAATTAAATCAATTTTAATCGTGTATATTTTTAATTAAATCAACAACTGTTCAATATTAATGTTGAATATGAATAGAATATAAAAATATAAAATACCCGGTATATTACACAACTACCTATTTAAATAGTTTTGATCCATGTAAATGTGTTTGAAGGCAAAATTTTCACAAGCGTGTGTACGGATACGGGTAGGTCAAAATAGACTGGAGTCACTTAAGGGGCATGTAAAATTATACGCCTAAACTTTGTTTATTATTTCAGTACTCACAATTGATATTTTAATGAACTTATAACTACTGTGTTTACAATGACACACGCTTATGAAAATAATAATTTTTTAAAATGTACATAACAATGGTTTTTAGTATCATCGTTTAAACTGTTTTAATTCGATTATTCGCTTTTAATTTATACAATATATTAACAAAATAAAAGTTGGTATAATTTATTTTTGTTTTAGTTCTACTCAAAGTTTGATCGATAAACATCCAGAGAAAAGACTTAAAGCAGCATACACTGCTTTTGAAGCAGAAAATTTGCCAAGATTACGTGCTGAAAATCCATCTATGCGCCTATCTCAAGTAAAACAACTTATGAACAAAGAATGGATGAAATCACCGAGTAACCCTATTAATCAGAGATACATCAACCAAAAGTAGATCAAATTACTATGATGAATTTTCGTAGGTACACCAAGAATAGTGCGAATTGGTTTTCATATTATTATTAAGATGTGAATGTGATGATAACCTACCTATTTATTACTCGAGTAAATATTAAATACTTAAAATATTTCGTGTACTATAATTTATTAAATTTTATTTTGGATTAAGAGTAAAATTGTATTTTAAGATGAATGAATGCATTAAGTATTTGTTAATATAAAGTACTTCTTGTAATTTTTGTATTATATTGTTCTTTTTATTACCGACCTTAGTTTATAATTACAATATCTAGTTTGATTTTGGTGATTATTTTTGCAATTTAATATTCTGCTGAACATTTTGATATTTGTCCGTGTAATATTTTTCATATAAGTATAAATTATTAATTATCTATATTTTAAGTTGAACCAATTTTCAAATAACACTACCTAAATAGTACTTGCTAACCAACAGTACTGTTATCAGCTAACTAATAATAGTACTTTATTAACTTCCGATAAAATTAATTTATAATAATATTAGTCCATTGTACAAAATATATAATATTTGATTATATTCATTCAGTAAGTACAGGCTAATCGAAAGAATTTTTCACGTTTCACCCTTTACGTTATTTATCATTCTATTATATGTTTACTTATAGAGTAATAATTTTGTACCGTAGAATTCAGTTTCTATTATCTACACTCGTAAAAATGTGTTTTATTACGATTGTAAATATCAGTATAATTTCAAAATTAATATAATTTTAAATTATTTAAAATACACATTTATACCTTGAAAGTACATTAAACACTTGCGATGATTAGATTTTCTGCGATGGGGTCGTGTAAGCAGATTCAAATGTGCTTACAAACGCCAGCTTAACCCTCCCCGTAACACTATAGGGCCGTACGCAGCAACAACGGTCGCGTGTAAGCAACTTCGGATTACACGCGGTATATGCCGATAGATAAACAATAGATCAAAAACAGACCCGATGGAAAATGATCGTAGATAGATCGTACGATGAGTAAACGGCGGATAGAATAACAATACCGGCGCTAAGACGACGAAAACCACTATATCGCTTCACACGGATAATATTAAAATGTTAAAATTCAATTTATAAAAAAAAAAAAATAAATATTGTTGTTTCGCGTATTTTTGATCGATTTTTAATTTTCTTTTGATTCAAAGCACGAGCAATGCTTACACAGTGCCTTACACGTGCGCGCTGTCGGCCCCCGGTGTGCAGTTTCTTGTACGGTTTCTTCGCTCTCTGTTACCGCGCACGATCCCTTCGAAGTTTTTGTTAGACCCCGCACTATCATATTTTGTTCTCGGTCGCGATCTCTTTCGCCATCTTCCCGTCTACCTCACGAACGTACACTAACTGCAGAAGCCCTTTCTCCCCGCGCGTCTTACGACGACATCACTCGTATCCCCGTGTAGGGTTATTTAGATCCTGACGTGTCAACTTAAAAACGATCGTGGCCCGGGGCAACTGTCCCGTTCGGACCCTGGCCGCTTTGACACTGCCGCCCTGCACCCCGCGACGGCGCCCGTCGTGTTGCTTAAGGTAGGTCTACACGCGTAGAGGAAATCCTCGAGTACAAATCCTCAATCCTCAAATCCTCAAGGAAATGCCTCGCAGCCACACGCGCGGGAATCAATCGTGGATTTGGTATGGTGTGCCACCACACGAATAACTTTTAACTGTACAGTCCGGCCCGCGCAGTTTATCCTTTTGAAATTTCGAAAAGGATTTTTGGACTGTGCGGGCCGACATGGGCCTCAAGGCTGACCCTATACACGTAGAGGAACTGCGCAGTCCAAGCCTTGAGGATTTCCTCTACCTACCTTTACAAGACGGAATAATAACGACACGTTATTGTTGTTGTAACCTCCGATAACCTCCGCGCCGGACACCGCTCGTCGTCATCGTTAATCGAATCTGTGAGCGAGCACACCCACGCAAACGAAAACTGGCAGCCTCCGCGAACGCGCCGAGAGCGATCGCTGCGGGCCGGTTTAACGACAAAGTTGACAATGGAACGTGTATAAAAAAAGCCCGCCGTGGCCGTAGTTTGACGGGGTGCCGACTACGCTTTGGGTGGGTCACCGATTCGGAAATTGTGGTTCAAACGCGTACTGTTTTATAATAATGTCCGAGACCGATCGCGAATCATCGCATTCGAAAAAACGATTCTGAGCGAGCTCCTAAACTAAATTTAACAATCGGACGCAAAACTCCAAAAGTCGTACTATCCGCGTTAAAAATGTATCAATTTAAATAACGCGTGTGAAAATCTTAATACGCGCGCAATATGGCCTACCGCGATTATTATATGGTATCGGTTTCAAAATTCGATCTGACAAACACTCGCCACTCCGGCGGGCTTTTTAGTGCCTATATTAATTTGTGTGTTTTCGGATTATCGTGTAAAATACGTAAAACTCGAACGTTCTTGTTTGGAACAATTCAAAGCCGAAACCTCAACTTTTTCGCGGTATTCAAAGTCAAGATCGGAGGAGCACTCTTTCTACACGAAAACGTCGTCACAAACCTGAACATTTCTGATCTCCGCAGTGAAATTATCAACTCGTTTTCGGTTTTACTCAATGTTTTTCAACGATAGTCGAAATCGCTGTTCAGATAACACATTATACACCTGCTGTTTTTGTTTACACCAAAAATGTGCTATTCGGGAGACCAATATCATGGTTCCGGCCCCCTGTTACCTTTTATCCACTGTGGGTAAAATAACTATTGTAAAGTAAATAAAGTTTTTACTATACCTGTTTAGATCAAAACAAACACATATTTTGTAATAATAATTAGTTTTACTAAATTATTGTGTGTCGCGCAACTTGTAAAATGATGTGCCACGACTCTAGGATTTTATGTTTAACACAGCGCCATATGTTTTCGAGAACCTTACAGCCGGAAACGTATAATGTTATAAGCGAAAAACTTTTCAAATTAACTAAAAGAGAAGTTTCGTACACTTTAATTTGACATTGCTGTGATTAGTGATAGAGTTATAACTCGGTTATTTTTAATTAATGTCATATAGGAAACGAGAACGCGTTTGCATTATTTCGGTTTGTGGTCATAGAATAGTTGAATGGGGGGGGGGGGGGGGGGATCGAGAACATAATTTTGATTTACAGAAAACTATATTTGTATCATATGTTTTGTTTATTAGATGTAAAAATTTTAGAATGGGTAAGGAGAATATTTTAAAAGCCATAGACCGCCACAATCTAATATGTAGATTGAATAAGCGACGATTTT
This sequence comes from Hormaphis cornu, assembly GCA_017140985.1. Taxonomy (NCBI): domain Eukaryota; kingdom Metazoa; phylum Arthropoda; class Insecta; order Hemiptera; family Hormaphididae; genus Hormaphis; species Hormaphis cornu. Next base: position 20,597,246 of record CM029358.1, on the reverse strand, counting down.
TTTCCATCGACTACCACGCGCAAATTATAGGACGTTCTTTATTTTCACCGTATACCGCCGATTGATTTATTGCCGTGGTAAGAATAAAACTGATTTAAATTTGTTATGGCGTCTACTTTGGATCGACTTTCCGACATTTTCGATTTCATCCCCTAAATTTTTACAAATCTAATTAAATAAAAAAAAAAAAATAGTCAACATAATTAGTATTCTTAATTTTTAGGAAACTCGGGACAAAAAATAAATAACTGTAAATTTTTTTTTTGTCACTGTAAAAGACGACAAGCTATAATATTGAAAAATCGAGAAAAAATTTTTGAAATAAAGTATCCCTATGTTTTGCAGTATATTGTCGTCTTTTGTTCGTATCGGTAAAGAATAAAAATCTCAATTGAAATAGGCGAACGTTAAGCTCTTTTTGTTTTATAGTGTTCTTTTTACTTTTCCTCGTAATCTTCAATTATTACCTCGACGTTTTTCTTTAGAGCTTTTTATTTTTCGAAATACCTATCCCTTCTTGTTTGCTTATTTTTATACCTATTTTTTATAATCTTAAATGGTATGTATTCAATTTCGCTCTAGTATACTTTAAGTCTTTATGAGTACTATTTGGTTTTCTTTTGGAAGCTGTTATTCTGTTAGTTGTTGATCGCTGACCGGTCTTACATTCATTTTTACGTTTATTCTTTGTGATATAAATTATAAATAAAGTGATTCATGTTTTTGCTGGAAAACTTATTTTAGTTCTCTGCAGGAGTCTATATCACTAGATTTTGCGAGTTAAATAATTGAACGTAACAACAACGTTTTTAAAAATACCTACTCTTCGTACATATTATAATTTTATAAAGTCCAAAAAAATTTTAATTGATTTTTTCTGCGATGAGATATTTTATAGTTTACAACATTAAGGGTTCTTATATAGATAAATCAAACATGGGTGCCCACGGATAATTTTAAGGGCAAAGGAATAAACTGTTTTTTTTTTTAAATTTAAATGCTTGATGATTAGTGATCGGGTAGTCTAAATATTGTTTTAATTGGGCTATTAAAAACCAAGGGGAAACATAATTATATCGTGTAATATAATCGCCCACGCGGCTGTAAAATATAAGTTAAATATTTCTAAATAAGTGTCGACGAAAACTAAAATTTTTTTGCAGACTCAAATAAAATCATATACGCTATATTATTGTAAAACTATGTTTATTGTTATTTAAATTTAAAAGCAAAAACCGCGAGTTAAAAGGTAAAAAGGTATTGTGTACGGACCAGACGAATCAAATAGTACGATGCGTGTACGCAACTTAATTACACATTTTTCAATCGATTTTATATTATACAACTATTTATACTTTTAAAATCGTACGACTTTACCGAATCGTTCAATTGAAAACGAATCACATAGAACGGCAAAATAAAATGTTTAGCGTTTTAAATTCTTAGCGCGGTGGAAAAACTAAGTGGTTTTCGCTACACGGAGCGTGCGCGTATTTGTTTTTCTATCGAGAAGCTTTGTGGTTTGTTTAATAGTGTCTTATATAGGCGGATATAGGTTTTATATAGGTACTTCAAAGTTTTGCGTATAGTTCACAAGATCGATACCTATAGGGAGCAGGGAGCTTAAACGGCAATAGTTGTACATTATATTATATTGGTTTTGTGCAAATCGCGTTGGGTACATTTTCATATTTAAATTTCATACAATATCAGTATACATTATATTATATTATTGTTTGTAAGTAAATTAAGTCGGTCGCTTTCTCGGGTAATATTTAAAAAAAGTGTATTTTACATACTATGTTTGAAACGATTATTCATGTAAAAAAAAAAAAATTTAAACTTTTTCAAACAGAATAGTTTGTAACTTTAAATGGGCTACAAACGGATCAATTTTAAGGGGTTTAATACTGGCAATGTTGAAAGAACTAGAGTATATTTACAGTTTTGATCTTAGTTTTAAGAATTAAAAGTAGTTATGACTTTGCCATCCAGTTTACGGCACTGGAATCTTTAATACAATATTATCCTGAACGATTTTAATTCTATTCGAACTGCTAACAAATACGATAGTGTGTATACTCCTCAGAGCAGCAGGTACTTACTGTTAGCGTGTCGAAAAAGAAAAACCTTTTCCCGTATTGAGTTACAAAATATACGAATAGTATTGTGCGTCGTTATAGATGCACACCGGTGCTCTTGTAGATGCTCAAGGGTATTGAAGACTACACACGTGCAGCTCTACTGCGAACAATTCACCGACGAATCCTATCGTTTTATTCGTACAAACGCGGTTTGTTTATTATTTTGCGCGACGCAGAATTTGTTTTTCAGAAAACCAAGTTGAACTGCGAAATTATATACCTATACCGAGGTGAGCCGGTCGGCACCTAACGGTTGTCGATGAGTTTGTTTGGTTTTTACCGACGTAAACTGGTTAAAAATATTAAAAAAACACTCGGGTGGGTGAAAAGAAAAGTTTGAAAATAGATGGTTGTTAATGTATGACAAAATGTGTTTTAACGATTCCGTTTTGAAGATATCGCGAGTTCCATTTCGTGAAATTTAAGATTACAAACAAAATATGCGTAAAAATAGAAGCGGTCCGATGATAGCCGTAAGCGCTACATTAATTGTTGACGTTTATTTAGGCATGCGAATAAGCGAGTTTGCATCTCTTTTTGTTTTTTTTTTTTCACAGTTTTTTTAGTCCCTCAAAATATATCGAGGACACGCATGCGCGAGCCGTGAGAACAATGTAATAAAAATCCTGCAGACGCTAAGTACTTACATCGAAGCGACAGTACCATTCAGTTACCACTAGGTTAATAATAATATGTATCGACAGTTTGTTTTACCGTAAGAAATAAGTAGGTATAGTACCTATAAGGTAATTAAAATTTTTGTATTCTTACATTACTATTCGAATCAGTCGTAAACATCTGTTTTAGTCGACGGTTTAAAAATTAAGCTTGTTACTTTTTCCACAAGCGTATTATAAAGAAACCAGTGAAACAAGTTCTTATGTTATTATTCGTTATTGATTAAATTTGAAGGGACTGCTGCAGTGAGAATCAGATAAAACGTATCCATCGTGTTCTCAAAACTATTCCATAGAGTTTTTTTTTTTTACAAATTTTAGCGAGTAGGATCCAAGTACAGTAATTGTATTAGAATTGTATAAGCAGAGGTAATTACGTAATTGGAGTAAACGATCTATAACTGCAGTTGTCCTTTCAGTAAATGTCTAGCGCATATTAGAAAAAAAAACCATATAGTTAATTTCTTGTTTTAACAAACTAACATTACCGTTCGGTAAAACATTTAATTACTTAAGTGGTCAGTAATTTGAATTTATTGTTTCTCCTTTTTGGCGCGAGTACCTATATAGGTACTACATACCAATATCTACACCAAATAAAACTTGCTTTGTCCAAAAAGGTCAATAGAATCATTAAAACAAAGAATCTTTGAAAAATTAAAGAAATGTTTTGAAATGGATTTCGTATAGATTAATATTGGGCTAAGTCAGTACAACATGTTTAAAAGAAAAAACAGTTCTCAAATTTCTTTGGACAAATTATTTTATCGTGTGTTCAGCATTGCTTTCGAATACAGATTTATTGAATCTAATATTTTTACTATAAATATTAATATTAGTTGGTACATTATTCAATAGGTATATTTTGTTTTTATAATAAGAGTAAATATTTTGCCCCAAACACGCGTATAGGTTAGCGCCTATAGGTTCGAATTTACATTTAACGTAGAATTCTAAATGGGCATAGGCGCAGTTTGGAGTTAATATTTAAGTTTTTGAAGCTGATTTTCCGGATAGATCCCGCCCTAGATAAAGGCAACACCTGTGAATTTTTGTGAAAATGAGGGGGTGGGATTCAGAATTGTCCGAGGGATTTTCTTTTGAGTTTGATTGAATAAACGTGGGAAAACCAGTGACGAAGTATAAATACTTTCACATCGTAAAACAAAATCGCTGATAGGTTTTCACAATCTGTTTGCTCGAATACCGTTGACCATTTTGCTGGTTTTTTGACAAAGAACAATAATTATGTTAGGTACTTAGATGCAAGTATAGCGATTCTGTAAGTAGTTTTCATATTTTGCGTTTAAAATTAAATGTAGGTACGTCGCGTTTATTAAGATTCTAAAAAGTGTTAAGAGAATGATTAAAAAGTGCCGATTAAAAAAAATAAAATGTATTAATATACCTAGGCACATGATTATTAACTAACTTATTCTTTATACATTCGTATACAAGCTTTAAAAAAAAACTTTAGATTCTGAGCGTAGTGATATCATTTGATTCATTGTTTAATGTGCAGTAATTTTTTATTTTATTTTGATTTTTCAAAAATGTTTATACCAACAAAAGAGCTGTTAATTAAGTTGCAACTAACGCGTTGGTGTAACTATGTAAGTACCTTCTTAATAAGTTTACTAGAGTAGTTGATTCTTAAAATAATTTTTGAAACGTAGTTAATTATTTACGTTATAAGTTTTTTTGGTTAAGTTGATTATCATTCTTATTTTTTTAGGTCAACCTACGCAATGAATACGATTTGATTAGTTTTTATTTAAAAGCTGTTAACAGAAACGACATTAATTTTGATCAAAAACGGTTTTATCTCCGGTTTTTTGTTTAAGACACTTACTTGCAGATAGGTACAATTCAATGCTTATAAGTTTGATGATTTTCGGATGAGACATATTTGCGTGTAGAGGAGTACGATAAGGTCGAATGCTTGTATTCAATATTATCTCTTTTTATCCTGAAGTTTTTAAGTTGTACCAAGAACACACAAAGTGGGCACTCGATAAATGTGGTGAAACCTCAAGTCGCCGAAACATCCTGTATTATTTAATACGTTGCACAATACAATATAAACTGCAATTTGTAAATAAAAGTTATAAACTCCATTATTTCGCGTTGTCGTATCTTTTTCATTTCCGAGGTTATGTTATAGCGATCGCCTTACTTTTTTATTGCTTTGTCCTTCTTGTTCTTTTTAAACTTTAACCACTTATAAAAAAAAAAGTCCTGTTCAGTTTCGGGTTTTCAATGTCTAGGCGCACTTAAAAGGACGGAATAGTCACTTTAGAATTTACACATGTCACAATTGGTACACATACTTGGTACATTGAATAGAGTTTTTTACCTTTTTTTAACGGGATTGTACGAAAAAAGGTTTTTGAAAACGTACCTATCGCTATATTAAAGGTATGGAAATGTCTGAGTCAAGGAAATATCTGATAGTTATGTATGTGGCGCCTATCGATGAATACATTAGAAAAAGTATGAATATTCTCTGTACTGTGTTAAGAAATTTGATTTGATCGTCATTATATTTTTGTATTCACAGTAAATGTTTAAGTTTACATAATGAATCACAGTCAATGAGCATCGAGATCAGTGAGTCAAATGCTCAAAAATTAAAATGTTTTAAAGTTTTATGATGAGTGTATTTAAAGATTGGTCAAAATTGTTTGAAATTTGAAAAAAGGTTCAACCAAACAAAAAAACCGGGATCACTCTAGGTCGCGTGGGTAGTTTGACGGGGTAGCAACTACGCTTTGGGTGGGTCACTAGTTTAGAAATTGTGGTTTAAACGCATTATTTTATATCTGAGAGCGACGATAAATCATTGCCTTCGAAAATACGATTGTGAGCGAGCTTTTGTTGAAAAAAAAAAAACTTCATTGTAAATCAATACATTTATCGCTGATGCTCAGAATCTAAAATTTATTTACGACGTAGGTATACGTCAATAAGCAAAAATGTTTATGACAGAATCGAAATTTGTAAATCATATATACGAACATGTTTTTAAGTTTGTATGGAAGTTTTAAGTCTTAAAAATGAAAACTAAAGGTTTTGTGAAACAAATACTGTAAAAATGAATGAGTTCAAAAATTTCAAAGCTTTTTATATCACTCGAAGAATGGCAAAATCTAATAAAATTTTAAAGACAGCTGCTACATTTTATCTTTTCTAATAATTTGTGAAAATATAAAGTATTTTAAAAGTTTTTAACTTTTTGATTTTAGACTATTACATAAAACATAAAAAAAAACTTCAAATAAAGGACATCTCTCCGTCTAATTACCTATCTTTAGAGGTTACAAAAAAAAAAAAAAAAAAAAAAAAAAAAAAAAAAAAAAAAAAAAAAAACATTATTGTAAAATCAATACAATGGCATTTGTTGTGCTTAGAATGTTAAATATTTTATCGAGATTCCAGAAAATTAAAATATAACGAATACAAGTTTAAAAACATAATAATCACAAAATCAATATCTATGCAAATCGTTTTGTACAAAAATTATTTAATAATTCTAATTATAACGAAAATTGCTTTTGCCTGATGTTTTTAATCTTCTATAGTTGTATATTGTAAATTGTTTTTTTTAACTATGTGTTATAGTAAAACTACATGACTTAAATTAAATTAAAAAATCGTTTTAAATATATTAGAATTATTGGTATTTTGTGTTTAATTTATATCTATCCTAATTTATATTCTGAATTAAATAATATACATTTTTCAGAACTAAGTTGAATTAAAATGTTCTTAAAACGTCAACAGTTATTTAAAATAATGTAGAATACGTACCTAATAATATTACAGAAGAATTATAAAAATAAAATTAGATTTTGTTTGGTTTATGCCTTTATGGTTAGGTATAAAAAACAAAAGAATTAATGTATTTACTAAATTGGCACCAGAATTACAATGAATTTATGTTGGAAATGTATACATTAAATAAAGTCCAAAGCATGCAAGTATATTTTAACTTTCTTATTGTATGCATAATTCGTTCAGAGTTGAAATTAAATAATATAAAAAGCTTACATGTGAAATAGGTTTTGATCTGTGATCTCAAAAATTTAAGTTTATATAGTAGTTTTTGAATTTCTGAGTAGTTTATTATTTCCTCAATTCTCTTAAAATCACACAAAAATAAACTGAAGTGCAATGACTAGTACAGCTTTTACATACTACTATAGTACATGAAATAAATGTAAGAAAAAAAATTTGGGGACAAAGGATGAAATATATTCGATCGCAATGTAAAGTTTTTGTGTGGCTGTCGATCATTAATAAAAACATATATATTTATAATGTGTGAAAAAAAAGATTTATAAAAAAATCAAATACGGTTGTAATGTTTTAAGGTAATCTATTAATTGCAAGCTTTATTTTTTTTTATCTAAATTAAATTAACTTTTAGTACCAAATGAAATAGTTTCAATATCACTGTATATTTACAACACGCAAATTTAAACATATTTTAACACCAAATAGCAAAATATTTGCTTTATTATTTGTATAAGCGTTTTAAACGTTTAAATTATTTAACACATAAAAATACTGTATCTACGTAAGCATCACATACTTTATAGATACCATATTGGATTTAAAAACCAAAACTAATGGTCTTGTATTAATGTTATAGTAATGTTTACATCAAATCAAAGAGATATTATAGTTTTGTTGTAGATGGTTCTGTAGAGTACAGTCAATAGTATCAAGAGCATTTTTTGGTGATTTTTTAACCATCAAACATTTGATAAAACGTTTTTAATAAAAAAGTGTTAAGTTTAAAATATGTTTCTAAGGCTGGACATAATATTTAAGAAAGTTAAATAATTAATTAAAAATAAATATAAAAACGGTAATATAGGAGAATTTTTAAAACTTTCTTTACGTCACCCGAGGAATAAAAACAAAAATCTTATAAAATTTTTAGCGTTTCCCTTAATCTGCATCAATGGTTCATTGAAAACATGCATATTAAAACGGTAATAAAATAAAGCTCAACACATTGAACTCGTTATTTATGCAACAAATTTAAATAGTTAAGCGATATTAATGAAAAACCACGAAAAGATAAGCCGGATTTAGATTTTGTTCGTTGGATGGTGCAAAGCAACCCATGTATTTATTTAGCATTTGTAATCTTAGATTATTATCCGACTTGGACGTTGGCGTGGTACTCGTAATATAATAAATATATGTATAGACTACCAGTTGTATTCAAATGCAAAACGTTTAAACATCGAGAACAAAAAACTAAAAACAACTATCATCATTGTTTAAAAAAAAAAAAAAAAGTTTTTTTCATTACATACTCGTGATTTGGGTTATGTTTTTTACTATACGGTATACTTTCTTAAAAAATATTTAAATACATTGTACAATAATAATATTTATTTCGTTGTCTGTAACAAAGTTACTACGGTGTTATTTGTTACACGAAAGTCACAATGAATTTGGTAAAATATCAGTTTCTTCTAATCCTTTAGAGCCGTAGTGTAGGTACATACATTTGCCTTTACGAAATGTCATCTAACAAACTATTTTAGTTCCAATAAACTACCTCGGCGTTTACGGCTGACTATAAAGTATTTACGAGCAACGGACAATGGGATTTTACCAGTTTCGCTTTGGTATAATCTATATTGTTCGAACTTTTTTCATGCTTGTATTGTTCGTGTTTTTGAGTGTATTTAAATAATTTTTTATGACGAAAACACAAAAATTAATTAGTTGGAGTAAATTCGCAAAAAAATTTTGCTCCTTTTTACAGTTTTTTTTTTTTTTACAAGATAAAAATTGAATTTTAAAATTAAGTGGCCAACTTTTATGTCAAATTTGACATAGGACGGGTGTGTTTTGAATAAAATCGGTGTACATTTAAGGTTGATCACAGACAATAAAGACTGTTTAGTATAATTTTATCGAAATAAAATATTGAATTTCTATTTCTTGTTGAAATTTTGTGATCCATTATAGACTTACGATCAAATTCATTTTGTTCTTTATCGTTTGAGATCGAGGTCAGTTTTTATCGATTTTCATGTGAAATATTTGAACAACAACAATAGGTAGTTAATATATTTGTTGGAATTTTTGTCACGCATAATATTTTGGGAGTTTGTTACACTGTTCTGCGATCATTATCAACTAATTAATTACAAAAACAGAAATAAATAACGCGAATCATAAACTCATTGTTGTGTTTAAAAGGGTTAAATAAGTTTTGTTATGTCTAATTGAACTAGTTAAGACTCGTGATAGAGCCATTTTTCATTAAATAAAAAATAAAATGTTTTACGGACAATTCACCTAGACAAGGATTTCTTTTCTTTATCGAAGATAATTGATTGGATAACTGAAATAACTTGAATGAACATTAATTGAGATAAATTCCAAGATTACGGCGAGTATAATAACGTTGACTGTAGCAAGCAATAAAATCGAGCGGTATTTACCGATTGCACGACGTGTGATAAATTATCGTGGAACGATTAAAAAAATATGCGCCGTCGGTAACTTAAATACTTAATCAATCAAAATATCTACTAAAATTATGTTTGTCGTACCGTAGTGATGTCAGAGATGATTCAAAAAGTGTGATTAGATGTTAAAGGTGCCTTTATTATATTGTGCGGGTCACTTGAAATTTCCTCTCATTGGTCCCTTGAATCATCACCCCTAAAATACTACTCGAGTTCCTTCGATTTTTCAAAATATCATTCTCTTAAAAAGTTGCCTCCCAAATCAGGCATTTAAGTTTTTTCCTATTTGAATTGCCTCCAATAGCGAAATGTAAATCAACAAAATGGAAAATGATAGTGTAACTAATTTGTATTGCAATAACTCAAACACTTGTGAATTACTTAGTAGGTAGGTATAGATGTAATTAGTGATATGGTCTATTGGTGACGTATCGTATAATATTTAGTTAGTATGAGTTATACGATCGACACAATAACAAAAATAAAAATATCTGACCACACTACAACATAATATTGTGTAGTTTTAAAGTCTAAAATATTAAAATTAAAATTTTTAGTATACATTTTATTCAACACGAATCAGAATCAAACGAATGATCAAAATTACAAAATTATGATTTTACACTACCATTATACAATTATAACATTATACAATAAGACAAAAGAAAAAAAAAAACATTAATTTACCATGCGCTATTGCTACAAAGTTGTGCCCGCAAAGTTGGTTTTTGTTTCACGGTCATCACTCAAAATGTTTTCTTTAAAAATATGATATTCGTAATTTGTTTGAATTACATTTTTATTTTTTTTTTTGAGCGTGATAATCGTTTACCAAAATAAAATAATAGAAATCAATACATTCTTGTGCACCCGGCACCCGCGGTTAGTGCTCGTGGAAGGCGATTTTGAGTACTGCAAAGATTATTCGAATCGCTTACAGTTTCGCCCAAATTTTTGAGATTTGCAGGGGCGCCATTTGAGATGGGGGGATGCAGGGTTTCTTTTGAGGACCCCATTTTTCTCTGTAATTTAATATTGGTTCAATTATCAGAAATAAATGTAAATTATTTTCGAATTCAAAATTTGGATTAAGAGTTTGGGAAGTGGGGTTAAAGTAAAAAATATATCAGAGAATATAACGATTTTTTTGAAAAAATGAAAAGATATCAATAGATTTGGAGAAGTTGAGCACTTTAAATGCGCTTTTTTCAATTTGTTTTAAAATTAAATGGCCTGCATCAAATGTTTGCACCCCTATTTAAAATCTCAAGTGGCACCTCCGGAGGTTTTACGTTCACTCGAACGACATATTATGCACCTACCCGACTATGTAGGTGTTATAAACACGTTTTACGTACCGTAGTGTTCTTCTCACGCGTAATGTTTCGTCGTCGTTGATTCGGAGAAATAACAAAATTAGAGGCAGAAACGTATAATAAATACAGTGCGTGAAGCTCAGGAAACACAGGAATTCTTCACCACGTCGCAGTATATCGAATTTCGAGTACTTTATACGGTTTTGATACACATAAAACCGCAAAATTAACCGTTTCCAAGCAGATGTTGTTTGCTGACGATTCAAGCGTGCGATTTCGACATTCCACATGATGTGTTAAGTTTGACGCGAACACGTCATTATAACGTGAACACATATAGGCGAGAAATGCAGTTTAAATAATTACGACGTCAAGTGTAATTCAATAAAATTAATTTTCCTGGTATTTATACCTTTTCAGAGATCCAGAGAATATCCTGTAAAGCCCCATGATACAATTTCGTCTCATCATTTTTGCTTTGCGCTCTTTCTGTTTTATGTAATCGGTTTTAAATCATGATATTTTTTCTACTTTAGACATAAATGTAGTTTTTGGTTGTTTGCTAACTTTTTTTCTTCTCCAAAACCAGTTAATGTACATGCTCCGCATTTGATGAGCAGATTTTACATAAATAATACAATGTAGTGCAACAAATCATACGTGATTCAGAAGCGATTCTAAGTGTTAAAATTTCTAGAAAAAATGGAGAGGCGTTCAGCTAGTATATTGACTTTTAACTTTTTGAATAAACAAAAATTTTTAAGTGTTAAAATTTCTGAAAAAAAAATGAAAAGGGGTTCCCTTAAAAAAGCTTTAATTATGATTTTCACTTTGAAAAAGTGACCTACTCCAGAGCGAGTTTCACCCGCAAGCGAGTTATGCGGGCAACGAATTTCACCCGAAGCTAGTAAGATGATAAAAATATATATCATAATATTATAGAGTATAAATAATAGAGAAATATAAGAAATACAAATACTTAATATAAATATTTTTTCCGATTTATTACGGTAGGTAGTGTTGATTTGGTAGTATTAATTTTCCCGGAATTTCGGAGGGGCTCCCCATAAATACTCCCCTGCATTCGATAATATCTGAGAAACAAACTGCGGTGAATTCTAATAACAATAATATGACTTTATCGCAAATGCAACGAGTGTATTCTTCTAGAATGTATTGTAAATTTTGCGGTACGGACTTATACTAATGGAAGAAATTACAGTGAATAATTTTTCATTTTTTCAAACCAACACAAACATTGGCACTATTAAAATAATTTAATAGTCGTGTTCTATGAATCACGTTGAACGATTCTAACATTTGACAGTAAAGTTTTAATCAGCCGGTTGTTATCAACGAGATTCACGTTTTCATTTAGTTTCACTGAGAAAACTGAATGTAAAATCAAAACTTTTTAAATATTGAAGGCGAGCTTGCATTTGGGGGGTTGAGTATTAATTACACGGATTCAGCCTAACGACCTCCACCGAACTAACGATCACTTGGGAATGTGAGTGTCTGTAACAGCTCAAAAACTTTGATCATACGCCACAACTTGTTTATGACGAACTTGAGATGATAAGTTTACACGTATTGTAGGTAATGTCTGAAAGTGTAAATATATGTATACAGTTGTTACTTTCGTCATCATTATTATTACAGTTCAAATATTCACGCGAGCTAAACTCAATTATTGTTTTCCTCGTAATTACCAGCGTAACGTTATTTTAGGATCAGTCTTCTGGGATTCGTAACTCGTTGAATTGAACATCGTGCCGAAACGTGTCACCTCAGCTGTAGAAAACCGTACGTTATAACCGATTAAAAATAAACTTCAAATTGATACCCAAAGCCCTATGACTAAAATCGTGTTTCGTTATAACGCTTTTATAGTTCACACATTTTGAATACAAATTTGTTTTCACCTTTTTACCTGACCACCTGTCAAAATATAAAAATTTAGAATATAGGTGATTAAAAATGTTCGGGAACATTTTTTTTTTTTTTAGAATGCCTTAATATTGAAAAATTATTGTTCATATAACATAACTTCTTTATAGTATATTGTGTATTGAGTTGAAAATTAACAATAATAAATACCTAACCGAAACGCGCTACTATTTTTATCAGTTTTTTACTCTGTATATAGCTTCTATAAATTGCAATGATAAGCCTATTGAGAATTTAAAAATACATTTTTCGAGTTATTCTTTGCAGTCGTGGTCAAATTATAATTATTGTTATTGAAACTTTATTATGAGATTTTGTAATACTTGTTACATCACAAAATGTCTTTTATTTCCACTTTACAAGTGTGTCTTATCGTTTTTCCTACGTGTGCACATTTTTTATTTGATCGCGGAAATTATTTTCGTAAACTTTTTCATTTTTATTCGGTTTTTTACGATGCATCTAAAATGTTAGGCAGCTTATACGTGTAAAATTTTTCTTTATTCTATACAGTAAACTCCATTATTTATATCTATTTTTAATTTAACCGGGTACAAATAGAAAAATAAGATTGTAAATAAAATTAGGTACCTACAACATATCGTTGTATTTATGAATTTTTTCTATCAGAACCCGTATTTAAGTATATCGCCTAAAAGTTTTACTGTCGAATGCTAAATCGATCACTAGACAGTGATAAACGTATTTCGGTGTTTCGAGAACATGGCGAAATTGAAGTGCGTTGTTGTAACCGAGCTGTCGTTTACAGTTTAGAATTTAAATTCAACTGTCCACGGAACATAATTAAACTAAAAAAAAAAAAAGACTAAAACGGTTTCGGTATTAAAATTCTCTAGGTATACGTACGTGTTTGTTTTAGTTATTTATTTACTCAATTGACGCATTCAGACATTTTGTACTTGGGCGTTTGGTCAATGTTTTATCAACGTCTCTCTTTGAACTCAGCTTAACTACAAATGCACAATTCCGGAATAAAACTTTCTTTTTTCTTTTACTGGTGATTAAAAATACAAAAAATAATATAAATAAATACGACAAACATCGATGAAATTTGTAAATCGTAATAGTAAATAAAACTGGCTGTGCTTGTCTTAAAATATTAAATTTAAAAACATTCGGAAAACATAATTTTCTTGGTCAAAATTTGATTTGCCAGGTATGTGTTACATTTTATAAAATTTTTGAATAAATTATTCACGTTTAATTTCCGTGTGGAATCGTCGGTCTTAAATAATAAATATTCGGTTTCGTGATTGAAACTTTTAAAACCATTACTATATTCTGAACGTATTATGTACGCACAAATGACTAGATATTAGCGACGACTCTGCTCTATCGAATATTTCCAAGGGTAGTCATATATGTATATTATACATTTTATGTTATGGATGTAACGGATTTTACTCTTAGTTTTCAAAGCACACATCTCGACATAATATACCGAAAAGTTTTTTCGAATCTTTTTCGGTTTGTCGTGTTTTCCCAAAGAGACGTCATATTCTAAATATCAGGGACTCAAACAGAATATATATATATATAAATAAAGGATGTATTCCGTTTTTGTAGAGATGGGGTTTCCTACAATCATCTTTTAGGGTAGCAAAAATGGTTAAAAACTTTCAACGATCAAGCGCGCGTTCTTTTAAAAAGTAATTTGTCGAGAAAAATGGATTTCATTCGAAGCATTTTTTTTTATTTGGCTACATAGAAATAAAAAGGACCACCGAAAAACTCTATTATTACGATTTACGAGACTTGACACGAGTGTTCCGGTTGTGGTGTGGATCTAGAAAAAAAATGATCACACCGACGAACTGTTTGTAACTCGACGTTTGTAATTGTAAAGTATTAATTTCAAAAAGTTTTAACTGCCATTTGTAATGTCCGTCTGTTAAGCTTTTTTTTTTTTTTGACAGACAATGATCAACTGGTACGCTTTTTACTAGAGTTTCTCCAGAATTAAATTTCTAATTGTTTAAAATTTCCGGTCGCGTATTTTGAAATATACGCATCGGATACACCTACCCGGTGCAAAATGGTATTATTGAGTGTCGAATTGCTTTTCGCATTTTGTTTATCGTATAATTATGTTTTTTTTATATATTTACAAAAACAATATTTGTATACTGCGTATAACGTGTTCGTAAATGTTTTGAAAAAAATGTGAGCAAGATATGCAACTAAATCATCGTACTTTTTACTACTGCTATTCGGCTATCACGGATTGATACCTGTTTGGCAGTCAAACGATAAACATTTTTTTGATTAATTTTTTATTCGATTTCCTACTTGGTTCTCTGAAAGGTATTAACATGAATGTTGAGTTAAAACCGAGTCGCAGACACTTTTGTTACGTTGTTATATCTTGTTCCCGTATCGCGTGTTTGTCAAAAAAATTAAAACACAATAATAACTGAAAATACTGCGAGTTTTGTGCATTTTGCGTTAAACTTCGTTTTGTGTCTTGGAAACAAAGGGAACCGCGGTTTCTTTGCTCGTGGGGAACAGACGGGACACATGATAATTGCAAAAACTTAATTTGCAAACTCGACATCGTACTCGGAAGGTACTCGTTTTCGAACTTTAGCAATTTACGATGAACTATGAAGAACAAGAAGTTTGACGGAATACGTTGTACTTCAAATGGAATCATCTGTTGTTATTGTATTAAAACTAAATCGCACATTATTCAGTATCTCGGATGAAGAAAAGTAATACTGAAAAATTCTTTTTGAACCTACACAGCTGTGTTTTGAGTGGTTTCTGTTATAGTTATCACGAGAAGTTAACTATTGATAGGTATAAAGTGTGGGCTGTAGCTTGAAGGCGTATCAGAAATGTGTATACCTAATCGACGTTTGGAAACGTTAAACTACCATTTTTTTTATATTTTACGTAAAATATTTATTGAAAAAAGTATTCATAATTTATATTCTAGCTAAATTTAGAGCATTTCAATTGTTTCATTCGTGTATATTTTTAAAAATATTGTTAAAATCAAAATGAATTTATAATCACGGAGTAAAATATCTCTACTATACCTATGTATTTCACTTATTCATAAACCTGTAGTATTTTTGGTACACTATTTGAAAGCAAAAATGAATGTTTAATGATAAGTAAATATGTTGTAAATATACCGTCTCCTTCTATATCCCGCATGCCACAACCAATTATATTATTGTTAATGAGCCTTTAAGGCGTCTAATGTCTATTGCCGATGCAGACCCTGCTTTTGACGATTTATTATTAATATAATCATGTAAATATTCTATGTTTTAAGTCGTTGTTATTGTATCTGTATTTGTATCTGTTGCCTCAATTATTAATTGTTATACGTTCAAAAGGGCCCAGCCCGTATAATAAAATAAAATATTGTTGTGGAAATTATTTGTAATAAAATATTTCGAAATGTTTGTAAAAAATTTGTTCTTGAACAACAACTTTGATGTTGGCTCAAATTTTTGAATGAATTTGATTTAAGCGACATTTAAGTTGTCATAAAACGATCTACAGACATTTCTCGTTAGGACTATTGCAGAATATAATATAAATGTTTTTATAACGTTGATTGTTTTTTTTGTATGTTCAACGACTTACTTTAAAGTACTAAAATTACATTTTAACTAATTTTTAGCTTATTTGTGCGCATCGATTGAACTTGTCTACACTCACAACATGGTAAATAATACTCGGAGTATTGATAATTTTATTACGTTGAGTTGTCTTTATAATTTACAGAAGTCATACAATTCGATCGTGAAAGACTTTCTGAGTAAGAAATTTCTTTCAGCATTTTTTCTATTATGGAAAACAATATACATATTTAAGGGTTCCGAAGTTAAATGATTTTGTAATTAAATGTTGGACCCAAATAAACTTTAACATACGTTTTGATGAATGTTGGTATCAACTACTCGTTGTATCCCTTTCTAAATTATGTCCATAATGTATAATGTAATCGGCCTTCCGAGTAAGTTTATGTAAACTACTAAATGCATTATCGGGTAAGTTTGAAAATTCTGAAATGCGTGCGCTAATAATAGTAAGTAGTACTGTTGTTTACCATATATTTGTCAAAATCAGCTACGAACGTCTCGACGACCACCAATAATTTAATAATTGTTGAAAATTTCATTCATTTTTGCGTTCAACGGACTAACAAATCTGCTTACCTGCGATTTTGATCGATTACGTTTGAAAAATGTATTTTTTTTTTTATCAAGACAATTTGAATGTTGCCATTCTTGCATGAACCCTTATTCCTATGATTATTTTTATTGTCGTGATTTAAATAGGTAAAGTTTGGTTATAATTTGATATTATTTATTTCATGCATGAGCTTAAATAAAATAAAAAATAAAGAATATTAATGATCAAAACAGATTCTCATACATATTATCTAGATAAAGAGGAAAAAATTCACAAATATTTAACGTAAATTATGGAATTATATAAAGAAATGGCGTTTTAGTTCATCGTGCCGATTTCGACTTTGAGATGACTAATAATTAGTCAATTATCACTAGCATAATTATTATGCTAGTGATAATTGACGAATATAATTATTATTATTTCATCGAGTATCATAAAATGTGTATACTTTATTTTTGGATTCCATTATTTGACCAACAATTATAATTTATACAATACGTTAATAAAATAAAGCTAGTCTAACAATTAAAATTATTTATGATTTCAACATAAATAAATTTAATTTTGTTACAACATAAAAAAATTTAAATAGTTATTTAAATAGATCGGATAAAAACTTGACGATTCATAAAGTAGAAAACTACTACATTTTTAAATTAATTCAAGTTAGATTACCTACTGTAATGAATTCAATCTACGATTTTGTAATTCTGCTGGTTTAAGTTGATGTTAAAATGTCGTAGTGTTCTCAATAAAATAATACAATTTGATTGTTTATGAATTTCGATTCAAAAAATATAATATACTTGCATCTAAATTTTTTTGTTTTGGCTTTAAGGTAGTAGAAATTTTTTACTCTATGAACTTTTTTATTCTCCTCACTACAAAATCAATAACAACCAAGAAAGAAAAACAAATCTTAAAAATAAGTGTAAGTTAATTATTAAAGCGTAGTTATGTAATGTTAATCAGTTTAATTCTAAAAATTTAATTAAATACAAATAAATATCCAAACCAATCTCTATAGGTTTTTTCAATATTATTTTCACTTAGGTACTTGTGTCTTTTGCAAGTCGCGTTAGTTTTGTTTTTTATTTCACCGTATGCGATTTTAGTATTTTTCAAATCTAAATTTTCACAAATTTTATTTAGTTTTTTTAATTTTTTTATAATATTTACAAATATTTTTGAGCGTACCGCAAGAACAAAAGAACACTCGTCGATAGCAATACGAGTGGAAACATTTTCATAATACTACTGATGTTGCCTTATTTAATTAACGAGGAGAACCGTTGCTTTTTAAATTCCGACCGTGTACGCGATTGACAAATAGAACTGTTTTTTTTTTTTTAATTACATGAATCGCGAGTTTGTTTGAAACTGCCAATCGCTGCGAATTTCATTCTTGGAAATAAACGCTGTAGAACATACGTAACACCATTGATTATTATATACTAGTTTATACAATTAATAGTAACACCGATTTGTATCGTGAATTGATTGCAGTCAACGAATTAAAAAAATAAAATCGACCAAAAAAAAAGAAATACCTACCTACGACTCAAACGTTCAATGGCTTAATCGCGTGGCTATTAAGTCGTATTTTTTTGGTTTTTGTTCGGTGTATTGTAAGTACAGTTCATTACAATGCCAAAGATATCGCACATGATATTTTATTAAATAATTTAACACTATATACTTCTAAAAAATATGTATAAAACAATAGCTTTATACGGTTGTGTCCACGAAAATTATACGATTTTGATTCTTCCGCAATTCATAAACAATAGGTGTTTTAATATAATGAAACACGCATTTTAAATTTTGATCGATCAAGAAAATCAAAGGACTTTAATGAACCGTTTTGTTTTTGATCGGCAGTATTCAATTAATAAACTTTATCCCTCGTGTTTTACGACGAGCCGAGTTCAAGCCAGTACCTATAAAACTACCCACGTGAAACGAGTAAACAGTTGGGTAATCAACTTACTAATACTATCGAAAGGTGATAACAGAGATTTGTAATTATCGTGCTTCAGTTTGTAATTAACGTTTGTAGTCTCTCGAACGAGAAATCAAATTATACGATTTTGATGAGAATCCTACAAGTCTTAGATAATAAATCATTTCTGTAAAGTGAACGTAATATTTTGGACGAATTAATTTAAATAATTCTAAGAATGGGTGCATGCGTGCAACAAATAATAGTAAGGCGCGTAAAGAATAACAGACTGTCGTTGAGAAAACTGACGCGTCCCACGTTTTTGTTTTAAATCTTACAATTATTTTCATATCTATTATAAATGTATAATCACAAACTTTTAGGACAATCTTTGCAATGTTAGGAATCCATATGAAACTAGGAGAAGGCTAGTTATTATATACTTTTTAGTCCGTTTATAAACGTGGTACCTTTTTATTAGTGTGTTGAATATACATTTGGGTTGAATACATAATTTTTATTTTTGAAAAACTTTTACAGAAAAATTTCTTAAATTAAAATTTTATAATACATAGGTAATATGTTTGTTATATTAATTACTAAATTAAATAGTTTATTGGTTTTAATTTAAAAAAAGTATTTTTTTTTTTTTTTTTTAAACAGGGTCATTTGTTTTCAGTTTCTTAACATACATGTTAATAAACACAAGTTATGTAACATGAATCATAGTCAATATATGTATAATAACCCTTGAATACGTAACTTGAGACTTTATTTAATTAATTTGGTATCTGGCGCAGAAGCTCTTTTATCAAATTGTATAACAAAAAATTATTTTTGGGAAATTTCTGATGGTTAGAAATTTACATTTATTAACTTCAAAAATAGAAATTTCTTTGAGGAAAACTCACATGGTTAATTTGGATGTCTAATATTTTAAATGGAAATTATTCGACAGAATATAGTTTGAATTTGTCAATTAAATAAAATATATTATATTTACGACGTTTCGGCACTCATTCCACTCGCATGAAAGTATCCCAGTTTAAAAGTGCAAATCGAACGCTCCATCATCAAAGAAACAGTACGGAGCATTTAAACAGAAACGAGAAAAAAATAATAGTTTCGCGCTATTATTTTCCATGCGATTTCCGATTCCACTAATTTCTGTTTTTAAGTCAAAATATTTCCTCGCTTTTGAATTCTTCCATTGAATCACGATCCATTTAGACATAAATTAATTATAAAATTAAAAACAAAAATTCTTGTTATTTTTTACTCCGTAGAAACTCAGTTTTAAAACGTAAATTATATTCCACACGCTTCAAGTCCGTTCAGTTAAATTACCATAAAAATACATTGCCAACAAGTTGTTTTCCGTGCAAAAAACCGTTCCGTCCGCACAATTTTCAACATTTATCGCCTTAATATTTGCGTGTGATGCGTTTGATCGTATACGGTTTTGTTCCGAGTGAAGAAAAACGAGCAAAAAATTTCTGACGTGATGTGAATGCTACAATGATTAATATCATACCTCGGTAAACCGAACCGCTCGACCGAGAACATTGCAATTTTCAGCGGCGCTGTTTGACCACTCAAAAAAAAAAAAAAAATTTAAATGAAAAAAAATAAAAAAGGCGCAAAGAAGTTCTATAGTTATCCGGTTCGTTAAACTGTGATACTATAAAACCACATCAACCGTAATGTTGAAAAAAATAAAATTTCGGACGAACGGTCTTAAAGGTTTAAAACAACGAACGAGTCCTTTATTTAAGTGCACACAGGTGAATTCACGAGTTTGCGGATTTTTTAATCAAAATATTTTAATCACGCTGTTTTGTCGTCCTAAATGTTTTTAATTCTCGACTTCCGAACATAGCATAGGTATGTACCTATTATAAAAATTTTTCTGAAGTCTTTTCCGGTCACCGTATATTGAAATATGACGCGTTATCCCGAAAAAAATAATACGGACAGTTGATTTAAGTTTCCGTGAACTCCGTGGTACATAATGAATTAATTTTTACACTACTCGTAAATGGAAAAAAGTGAGCTATAATCGTATTTTTGTGATAAATCAGAAAAAAATCATGTTCTAAAGCGATATTGACGGACAAATATTGCGAACGAGTCGAATAAATCATTTCAATAACAAAAGATAGTGTGCATTTTTTCAAATATTTTACCTCGAGCATTAGCCCACGTGTAATATGTATATTGCTCGAAAATTGAATAACGCAAGACTCAAATGGATTATTAAAGATTTATTTTTAGTCAGAAACTTTTTAAAATGGCTTATACGATAGATATATGCATCGCGTGTAGTCAGCGAACACAAATATTTCATGTTATTAGAACAGTTTATTTCCGAAGTTATGACAAAAGATAATATTTTATTAAAAAACAAGAACATCGCACATTTTACGAAATTTTTCCGTGGTTATTTGTTTGCGTTTTTAGAAACCAATATCGTTCTCATGTTTTATAATATACGTTGTTTTTATTTTTTTTTTACGTTACGTCTAAAAAGTGATGCGTTTGATTTGAACGAAAGAAAGAAAAGAAAAGAGAAGAGATACCTACTACTGTTGGAGTACGTCACAGTTTTTTGTACAATGATTAACCTTTATTGAATTGATAGGTAAAAATACTTACTCAACTAAGTATCTATACTCAAGTATAGAGTCTAGAACCGTTATATAAATTTATATAATCTATAAAATATTAAACATTCGTTCAAAGTCTATCAAAATTAAAAAAAAAATTACAAGTGGTCGCCCATCTCAACAGGAGCTAAATTAAATAAAAAAATCTAATTGCTCACGACAAGGTGCCTTTGGTGACAGGCGATCTGGCGTCTGGGGAAAACTCGAACTTTATAAAAATACCTCTCCTCGTTCAATCGATCTTACTAAAATCCGGTCACCAAAAAAATCGAGTGTCTCTGCTGATGTGCTGGAAGGAAACGATGAATAAACGCCATTTATAATTCTGTTGTTACTTGTTGAATTGTACATGGGTTATTACTAAAAACTCGTTAATAAATTACTCATGTTGTAGTGATTATCGGAACAGAAAATTATAAGTTTTTTTAAACCATCACTCGAGTAGGTGCACAGCGTGTTTTTTTTTTTTTACCAATTAACGAGAAGAAGTGTTCCATTAGAGATGGAATAAGAGCTATGATGCGTAATATTTTGTTCCTTCGTGTTTTTTCCCGTAACATGATTCAATGTTAAAAATTGATAATGTTAAAAATGCGATCTCCACATTTATTCTCTGAGTGTTTAAAAGAAAAAACTGCTTACCGGTAATCATTAGGTGGCATTAATAATAATCTATTGTTGTTAATTATTAGTATTTTTCATTATATCAGCAAAGAAATTTAGCACTACAAGAATCGATTTTCGATTTGAGTGTAGTAAAGAGTTTTTGTAAGACGAATGATGCACCGGTGTATAAAAATTAAAAATAATTTAAAAAGTAGCCGAACCAGTAGGTTTTCGACTAACGATTTCGAGTCACGTTCAGTTAATTTTTTTTATAAAAAATAATCCATACATCTAACGTGGCGTACCCGTATAACGCCGTACCAATGTTTGATTCATTGTATCGAGTACGATTTTTAATCCGAGAAAATCAAAAGTTAGAAAATCGTCTAAATTAGACGATTTTAATTAACCGTTTAGATAATTTAACAGTAGGTACAGAACATCAAGTTAATAATAATGAAAAAAACAGTTATTTTTTTAAAAAGAAAAATGCAATAAGTATAATATTGTTTTGTGTTTGTACTTTTTACGTAATCTATTATGTGTTTCATTAAGCGTGAAAAAACAAATACACCTAATATATTATATGCACTTATGGTCGATAATTTTCAATTGAATTTTTCGCCAATCGGTTGTTAGTCAGTCGAACACAAGTCTTGTGCTAGTAGCTTATATGTAGCGAACGCAAACAATCTAGAAAATATTTAGTTTGAGACAGTTTAAACCCACGGAATTCATAGCGTTTTCACGACGATTAGGGTCGTCCGAGAAACGGCTGAGTAACTCGAACGATGTAGAACGATAGTTGGGTTGTCGAGGCCACTGCAGCAAACTCGGTTACAGTAACTTATTGTTATGATATTTTTAAATTTGCTTAAAAAATAATACGAAAAACCTCCGAACGATAAAAAAACGACGTGTTTATGGTTGTTCGTGGTTATATTTCAAATTTCAGTATATTCATTATGATAATACGTGCGTGTGCGCTGCAGTGTTGTAAACGTTTATGGTAGGAGCGTTTAAGTAGGTAGATATTTTTTTTGGTGTTAAAATTATTTTTATTTTTTTTGTAAGTATCTATAGTAATATTTCAGTAGGTATGTAATATAGAAAGTATTTTAAAAGTATTCGAGAAAAATGCGTATGTAGGTATTTTAAACGTGATGGATTTTTTTCATAAATCGCGTATTTTTAAATTTTATTTATACTATTAGAATTATTTGTTCTTTTTAAAGTATAGAACTAACGAATGCCAATACTTTTTAAAATTATTTGAGCGTCCCGTCGATGATAATGCACTAATTCACTGATTCATAATAATAATTGAAGAACGGGTTATTCATCGCTTTGCTTTGACTGGTTCGCATAGATCGGATATTACTTATTAGTTTACTCGCTGATTGTAAATACTATTTATCTGGCTATTGAAAGTGTAATTTTAATACTAAAAAAACAATAGTTGATTTTACAAAAGCGTTTTTATTACTGTGTGTTACTTTTTACAGTTTTCCGTGATTCGTGGAAAGCGTTTTCTCAGGACTAATATTTAAAGACCGAATGTAATATCTTATCGTATAATTGAACGTTAAAGTCGAACGGTTTTAACAAAAATTTTTTTTTATAAATGACTGCTAGAAACGAAATTTGTGAATTTATTTTCATACTATATGAAGTTGTAACTCGATTTATTTTAATTGAGACAAGTATAAAGAAATCGAATGAATAAAATTACAAACATCAGGGGTAGGTTTGCCGACGTGTTTTGCGGAGACAAAAAGTATAATACACGTAACCGTAAACTTTACGACAATAATTAATGAATGTAAAAGGGGCGACGGGCTGTACGTTGAAATGTACATGGCATTTTAAGAGGTTTAATTTATTGGCCGTGGGCTTACGTTGTGAAAGAGTTTAAGGAGGTTCAATTGCAAATGACTCTGAGAAATGTATTATCGTATACCATTCTCCAACGAAGTTGCAAATTAAAATTATACAGTTTAAAATTATTCGATTATGTTTTTATAATAGAAAAAACCAAAAAGCAACGTATCGGTATCGATTACAAACGTTATTATTTCACCATTAGTTTTCAACGGTAGGTATGTGTATTTATTGAATTGAAATTATAATTAATTTTACTTCTTTCCATTTGCGGTTTGTCATTGTACTTTTGTAATGAAAAATAATACTAACATATTATCAATTAAAAAAGTTTTAAAATAATGTGATTCTTGGTTGAAAATGTCGAACGGACCGAAATAAATAAAAATTGTATTTTATAATTTTATTCTTATTGTCGTTGCAGTGTATACAAATCGTGTAAGACCGAATTTTCAACAAAAGCATATTTGGACTTTTATCATTCAAATCAACAACGTATTGTTACGCTTAGTTGAATGATCATTTTGAAAAAATTTGTACTTGTGCAATAGTTTTGTCGAAAATGTGTTAATGTAATCCAACAGTTTTTTTTTAACTCGTTAAGTTAAGGTAAAAGTTTATGTTTATATTTTTGAAACTTATTAAATTGAAAGTTAGCAAAAAAAAAAAAAAAAAATTACTCAACTTAACTTAAAATAAAGATAGTAGTTCACATATTAATAATTCACGTGCTTTTGTACCTAGTATGACCTTTTCTCCGCTCTAAAAACCTTTGTATTTTCTTTTGATATAATTAAAAAAAAAAAATAAATAAAAATACGAAAAATGTTTTCGTGGTCTAACTAAAACTTTTATTAGAAAAAAAATTGTATGGAAAAAAATACAGCTTTACTTAAGTTAACAAGTTAAATTAAAAATAAATCAACTTACTTATACAGTTAAAAATTAAAAAAAAAAAAAATCAAGTTAACGAGTTAATAACCTTAATTAATATTAACTTTTCAACGTGATTTTAACTTTTAATGAGTCGATGCTCAGCCCTGTCGTCATTATAGAACAATTAATTAGTACCATCCAAAAAGTATACAGGGATTTCGGGTTCGTTTGATTATTAATTCAATACACAAAAAATCGTAATGAACTTAGATTGCTGACTACTATGCGTTTTAGGAGGGGTATCTTTTTTTTTTTTCGATTGAATTATTGGGATTTGTGCTTTAATTTCTACGATATTTTATTAAGTATACAGAAACTGTATATTTTAAAGAAGTTATTATTACTCGACATTTGCAAATTGATTCGTTGTATGAAAAAAAGTACAAAAACCATATTTTACTTTTATAATTTATAATAATAAAAAATATTTCATATTTTAATTTTATAACTTACATAAAGTATACACCTATTATTAAGTAGCTAACCAATTGTTATTGAAAAAAGATAAAAGCACAAAAACAGATTTATACTGGGAAAAATGTACAAACATTTTGGTCTGTATGATGCATTTCAGAGACAAAATTGTACCAACAAATTTATAAACATACAAGTATAATTACTTAGTTGTATACATTTTAATGTGCATATTTTGAGAATATTTGCTTGCAATCAAATTGATATTGTGGTTCTTAAACAGTATGTAAACTTGATTAATCTTGGTTTTTGTAAGTAGAATCATAGCTGGTGTATAGTATATATTTATATAGGTACTCGAAATGTACTTATCGAGTTTGATCCAAGAGCTCCATAGCAAAACAGCGTTATAAAATTTAAATTAAAAATGGTTTACAAGAAAAGTAGTAGTGAATAAAAAAAAAAAACGAAACGTTAGACCACAACACAAGAGAGTTTTTCAAGAAGTATAACATCGTGTAGGAAAACGTGCCTCATAAACGTATAATATATTATACGTAGGTACGAGTTATAGTAATTTGAGCTCCTGCACATATCGTTTTCCAAACGAACTGATTTATTGTCGTTTCAAAACGGAAAAAGATATCAGACCACTATCGCTTACTCTGGGGCAAACAAAGCGAGACGAACGCTATAAACGCCGATTCGTATTTATTCATGTTTACTCTCACACAAAATATGATATTAAAACAATTTTTTTTTTTTTCAAAATGTATTAATCCATAAGCCACGGGATAACAATCGGTGTACGAGTCAACATTTTTTTTTATTATAAAATACATTACCGCGCTTCAATGGCAACGGAAACAATATCCGATGTAGTTAATATACGACGGCTGGAGACGCTATAAAACGACCCGGTCACGTGTTTCGTACTTATGAGCGAGTCGTTTAGAGACGGCCCATTCGAGTTAGACGGTAGAAAAACTATTGAGACTGTGTGTTTGACTCATAGATTTACTGTCGCAAACAATATAAAACAAGAACACAACTGTGGCTTAAAACCGTGTTTACGATATATATATATATATTTGTTTGTTGTCCCACAAAATTAATATTATATTTTTGTAGGTCATACTAGAAAAAATTTGGCGTCGGAGCGGTCAAAAATTCAAAAACAATCCGATCGATTAGTAAGAGTTTATTGACATCAATATACGTTTCTACTTTATTATTGGAATGGGTGAAGTCAAAACGTCATAAAACGTCGATTTCGTCTCACTAAGAACTGTAGTTACCAACTGTAACTGTACTTAGGTACAGTAATACCTGTGATTTTCGTGCAAAATGATTAAGTTGCATACTATTGTGTTACATAAAATGACCATCTACACATTCCAATTCAATGACCCGCACGAATCCGTGAACTTCTCCATCAGTGGTATCACAATACCGATTATAAATAATACGCAGTAAAGAACGTCTTGTTGGTGGTGAGTGGTGAAAGTTTTTACTTTTCGGAACCCCTATAAATTAGGCCAACTTACGCTACTGGATTTTTTCGTGGTATTTTTAAATAAACTGTTTATCTATACCTAAACCAAGTTGGGAAACGATTTTGGACACTGGTCAGCTGTAACTGTAACTGAGAAAAAAAAAGAAACTGCAAAGTTTTTTAAAGACACAGCCATGAACCCAGTATGTAATAATAATATAACAATAATAATAATACCTAACTGTGTGTTGTACGTAAAATACTATGACTTAAAAGTTATATTTTTGTTCGCTTGTTTTATAACAGGTATTATATTTAATAAAATAGGTACTTACGTATGTTACTATTCCTCTAAAATTGTTTCGGATGGAGCACAACAAAAACACGTGTCCAACAAATGAAGTACCTACTCCTATTCGAACACGATTGGACCGATATTGCAAATGTCTTGAAATAAATTTAATTAAACAACGCAAATGAAAATGGCGATTTAACGTGTCGGTGGTCGTTATAAAAATAAAATAAAAAACTTTTGGGGCATCGGTTACGACTGCGTGTGCAAAATTTATCGCTCTACACCGAAATTACTTAAAACAATAAATTAATTAAGCACACCAGGCGGTTTGACCTATAATTATTTCAAAGAGTTATCAGGTTCACGATTGCAAGTCCAATGTGATACTTTGAAGTAATTTACGTACAAGCGGGTATGGAAAATAAAATATTTACTCAACTATTATTATGAACACACCAAAATCTGTATTTAACTGTTTTACGAGCGACTTAACGCGTATACTGTTTGCGAATTTTATTTAATCTTTTATGGGTGTTTTTCATAAGTTTTAAGCGTCTTTCGAAAACTCGTTTAGCATAATAATTATATGGCTCTCGGAGCTGTTGGCGAATACTAAAAATAATTTTTTTCACGCCAAAGATTATCGAAAAAGCTATTTTTTTTGCAATCTTTGAAGTTATAAAACCAATCGTAAATCGTCCGTACTCTCTGGAATACTATTATT
Organism: Hormaphis cornu; assembly: GCA_017140985.1. NCBI lineage: Eukaryota > Metazoa > Arthropoda > Insecta > Hemiptera > Hormaphididae > Hormaphis > Hormaphis cornu. The sequence goes on along the minus strand of CM029358.1, from coordinate 20,569,524 downwards.
AAAAATTGAAAAATTATATATATATATTTGTCAAAAAGATGATCTCGAAAAATTATTCTACTTTCAAATATTTATGTATTTTAGGTGTGTATAAATAGGTAAACATAATATAATATACGTTATTTTAAAATAATTCTTCAGACGCTAACAAAAGATTATTCTGGTGAAATAGAAATCTAACAAATATATTGTTATGTTTTAAGAAGTGTCGAAAATTCGACGAAAGAATGCTATTTTGGAACGAATAATAAATTTAAGCATGAATAATACGTAGCGATGTAAAAATGTATGATTTTTTATTTAATTTAGTAAATACAGGTACAGTGTAGAAGCTTTTTCTTGATATTAATCTCACAACACTGTGCGTATTCAATCAAATAGATTTGTTAAAAAACACAAAATATAAACCACGAGAAATAATATGACTAAGCTGACTAGCTTCGTAAAATATATTAAGTCTTAAAATTTGTAATGCATACTTTAACTTTATTAAATTTTAACAGCTTTTATAGAAATATTCGGTTTTTAGTTTTATTTTCAAACACTATGATGCTTTATTTGAAATTTTCTTAGTTTTCTCGTTATAATTCAATGAAAAAAAAAAAAAAAAACGAATCACATTTATAAAGTGAAAGGCGTTAATCAAAAAAAATCTTTCAGTTTATACATTTGATTTTGTCACGGTCGGAAAAATACAGCATAAAAGTATGAGTGGGGAGAATTGCGGCGTTTGTACAGTTTTTGGATTCGCACTATAAGTTTCCGTTCTAATGGAAAACAATGATGAAAGTTTTTTCAATCGTGGCGGTCGGCTTTGATTGGATCATTTAATTTTGATTGAAAATAATAATGCAATATGAAACAATGGCAATCGCGAAGTCTCTGCAGATCTTGTATATTTTGTAACTGGACGTTTTATCGTTTCATCTGGGGGACCAGCAGTTATGTTTCCGTCGAACGACAGCGATAACAATATTATCCGATTTGTAATTTTTGCAGAAAACAGTATTTTCTACGTTGCGTGAAAATCGTGTTGTACGTACACAAACTTCCGTAAGCCAAGTGGGTCGTAGAACCGGATACGCGCGTATAGAAAATAGTAATCGTATAGAGGTATCACAATATATACGAACACCCGGGTCGTTTTTGTTTTATCTCTTTTGCGTTTATTCGACGAAAATCAATTCGATTTTAAAATTAATTCGCATTGTTGCGTGTTTTATTTTTGGTTTTACGTGCTTGTACAGGAACCGATAATGTGATTTGTGCTCGTGACACGAGCGAGAGGACTTGTGAATCAGTTTCGAATACCGCGTGGCGTGCACACCATTACGTATTTAAATATTTTGGTCTTATGAAACGTTGTATTGGATGCACAGTGTAATTAAATATACCCAGAAGAAATAATTTTTTATTTGTTTCTAGCAAAAGTAGGTACTCATAATTTTACGAATTATGTAATGTTATGTTTGTATAAATCGTTCAAACTAATTTAGATTAAAACTTTTGTTTGATTTCAATCTCTCCATACACGCAAGGCCGGTCAGCAACGACCGTGGTACAAGTTTTAAAACACTCCCGGTCACAAAATATTATTAAAAACGATTCCAAGAATACCATTTTTTCAACCTTCTCACCATCATGTTTTTGCCACGTACTTTTCGCCTTAGTTCGAATATTAGATTCCGTTGAAGTTTGTTCATGTCGGTCACGGGTGACCACATAGAGCGTATCATAAGACCATATTATTATTATAATATGTAACATTGTATAGTCTCTACAGAGAAGTCGAAAAAACTTTTGTTTAGATATTTTTTTAATTTTAAAACATTAAAAAAAAAAAAAGAGTCAATCGTCCATAGTATAAAGATAGGTATAAAAATAAAGCGTTTAATGTTATCAAAGTCCGTAAAACACATTATCTTTGGTCATCAGTGACCACCTTGCTTGTGGAGTGTTAATACTAAGTATAAAAAAAAAAAAACCGATAATTTTTTATCAAACCACTACACTCATCTACTTAAAAGTAATTATTATTAATTAAATAATATGTAAGAAAAAAAAAAAAAACTATGTGTTATATACATATTATTTTGAATCATCGGTTGTTAAAAATAACATTATTGTTACTGTAACTAATGCGTGTTATACCTAAAAAGTTGATGAACGGCGTGTTATATAGGCAAATGTGGTACACGTCTGCGTAGGTAGAAAAACCAATTTTACGCCACGTCCGTTTCTACATTATTTTTATTATAAGACTGTAATAATTCATTTGGCTCGTCATTTTTTTACTCTAACAATTTGCATGTACGAAAACAGTATAATACGATTTACTAACACAACATGACATTAGTTGTTTCTGACTTGTAAATTACAAAGATGTAGGTATATTGCTTATTTTTAGATTCATTGTGTTGCATAGAAGTTCTTATTTTTATCGTAAAGCATTTTTTCTTCACTGTATGAGCCAAGACTTGAGAAAAAAATTGAAGTTGATTGATGTCCAATCGGATTTTGTTCAGAGTTGTTCACATCTACGAACAATTTGAGTAAAATCTGATGAAGTTGAAAGAAGTTCTGCATTCAATAAGATCTGGTTTTATTATATAGAATTCCAAAAAGTATAAAATTCAAAATACTCTATTCCAAAAGTAAGTTTGAACTATTTTTACATATAATCAGTATTTTATATTAAAGGCAGTATATGGATTTCATACTTTGTTTTGTGTTACCTACACAAAGTATGTGACAAAAGCATAATAATAACTCTTTTACAATAGTTTAACTATGTGAGGGATGCACTTTTTTTTCAATCAAGTTACTTTGTGTTCGCCTAATTTACTGCCCATTAAAAAATGCCGGGAGGACGGTGGCCTCTTAACGTATTTTAAACGGTATAACGGTATAAAATTCAAAAAGAATTCGATAATAGTACGCTGTGCTCGTAAGTTTTATTATTTGATGTGCAGAAACAAATACCTACATTAGGTAAACACCCTTCTTGATATTCGTAATCAATTAAGTATTCAACTGTAAATTGGCGTTTTTTTTTTTTCAAACATTCATACATTGGCCAGTAGGTACGGATTTCGTGTGGATCGTATTTTAATGTTTTTTTTTTTTTTGAAAACAGTCCGAGGGCAGCGCTTTAGTTTCGCGGGCGTTCGAAGGCCGAGACGCCTTCGAACAACGCGTTTTTGCGCGCTCAGTAACGTCGTCCGCTCGCCGCCGTCGCACGTTCCTGTTCTCGGTCCGCGCCGTCGGTTCGCCCGTAGAGCAAAAGTGGAGATTTTTCGATCGAAACAAATTTTGGTGTATTCTTTTTCAAGTGTTTTATTTTTTAAATTTTTTGGCGAACACGTTCGTACTTCTCGATTCGTACGAATTAACGGACCGTCCGCTGTAACCGGTAAACATGTTTTACAATATTTTTACTATTTATATTATTGTCGCGCTCGCGCGCGTTTTCGATTGCACACTGAACGGCAATTCAAACAAATAAAACAACGAAATTCATTTTTGGTGAAAAAATAAATCCGTGTGTTTGTATGATATAATATATATATTTATATTTATATTTACAAACAATTATTGTTTAAAATCGTTCCGTACGGTCTCGTTACCGTTTCGAACCATTAACCAATCGTTAAGCTGTGACATGGTGCGTTATTGTCGTCGCAGTATTATGTTGTCGTACTTTTTTCTTTTAAATATGCAAAATATATCGAATTCAGCGAAATACTGTATAGTCGAATAAGGTACAATATGATGTTCAATGGTATTCCATTAGGTACGAGTATAGATGGATACTTGTAAAAAGCAAAAGGAAGTTTTTGTGGTTGTTTTGACGGTTGATAATTCGTATGCAAATACGACAAACCGTTCGCTAAATTACCGAAGATGAAGTTGTCCATGAAATGATAATGCTATTACACCTAATGTGTATTTAATCTTATAATTTGAACTAACGAGAATTTCGTTGAACTATTATCGTCTATATTAATAAGTGGAATCTAAAGTAATAACGTTTAAATGCATTTATGAAAAATTACGTTTTCTTAATACCCATTTTTTCTACGCGCAACTAATAATAATATGAGTCGTGCGAGAAAATTGAATGTTTAATTATAAATTAACATACATTATGTCCGCACAAAATCGTTTCGTGGGGGCAATATAGGTATTGTTTTTCGACGAACGTCATTCAAACTTAATTTTTACTATTCTTTTTTTGCAATGCGATTTCCATGTAAGTATAGAAAAACAAAGGAGTCATAGATATAATAAAAGCCGCAATTGTAACCTTAGGTAAAGTGTCACACACCATTTCATTTTTTATCTCTCAAGAATACATAAGTGGACGACACAAGCATTTCTTCAAATAACGCGTAATCGACAAAAATAAACAAATGAAAAACGGAAAATGTTTCACTATGTTTTAATATAATATACTTTTGTAGAAGTTACTATCAGTACATACTACATATATTACAGAATAGTTATAAAAAAAAAGTATTTGAGATAGTTTCCATACATTTTATTATGTCAAAAATATTTGAACAACTATCAAATAGTTTTTTTTTTTTACCCATTATCATTCCTATTATAATCAGAATTCTGATTCTATATATTAAAAACTTTTGCACAGTGTACTAACGGTTTTATTAAAATTTTCATTGTATTATTTTCTAAGAAGGTATAGCTAGGTTTTTTTTTTTAGTTTTTATTTACTCCCAGCTTGTAAGATTACAATATTAAAGAAGTATCGTTGATATTTTGTGAAAATACATCGTAATAATAGACATAACGAGTGTGAATGATAACAATTAAAATATAAAACAATGCAAATATATACTTGTAAATAAAACCTTTGCATTTATTGTTATGGTATACAATTAAATCTCCATCATTATAGTTATTACGCCATTTGGAAACGGTACGTACTTCGTGCAATCTTAATTCATTAAATACACCAAGTATTAAGTTGATTTCATATTTCATACATTTATTAACTGGTGTTATTTAAACAACAAATTATAATTGTTATTGTCCTCTTAATCTCACGTAGTTTAATATGAAAGTTGCGAGAAAGTATACTACGCAAGAAAGTAAAACAATAAATTATGTTGTAGTGGCTATAAAATCCTTCTTCAATGTTTATTTAAAAAATAATTAAAATCATACTAGGAATCTCTGTATTGATTTTTAGTATTGTTCACAACGTTTACGTTCACATCCGTGCAATCGTAAATCATGAATATTATTAGAAATAATAAATTATGGAAATATCACAGCAGTTATGCGATATCATCTGAGAAAGGATTGTTTTATAGTGTCGTTCTTTATCGCGTAACGATTTGTTTTTTGTCTGATAATTTGCTATCGGTGGTAGAGGTTTTTTGTATTTACATTTTGTAAAATTTTGTTAGGACACATTGTCATTAGGAGTTTCTAGAATTAAACGATAATACGTTTTTATCGATTTTCAAGCCAAAGTATTTTACCAACGAGTTTAAACATTATACGAGATAAATAAATCAATATAAATAAAAGTGTAAATTTTAAGTCAATATTTACATGATTCACATGAACTGTTTATTAAACGTATGTAAAGGCTATTTTATTTATAATATTTATGGTAAATAAAAATTTATTAGTGTTTAGTTAATCGAACAGCTTTAAAGTATTTTCCGTATTCGTAAAGCAACCAGTAAAATTTTAAAAATAAACAGTTGTTTCTCTCATACCAGCTATCAAACAATAGCAATTAAATTGCTTTTTAATCAAATTGTTTCTAATTAAAGTAGCAACGACCTTGGGAAGAAAGAAAAATAATAAAATAAAAACATGCACTTATACTTATTTGACTTATGTATCTATGCATGAATATTTTTAGTGACTAAAGAATACCAAAAAAGTTTGGTCAACAAAAACAATGAAAAGTTCTTGTGTTCAAATTTTTTATATCCTTTACCTATTACTTTCCCAGTGTTATTGTTTTAAATTCTTGTTAGTTATTGTGTACCATTACCACTGCTACCGACATTTTAAAGTTTCCATACTTATTGAACCATCCTGTATAGTGTACATAAATATTATATATATTTACAAAAATTATTATGTAAAAGTTTCAAGTGATTTGAAGTACATTTAATGAAATTATAAGTGATTTATTCAAATCGAATTCAAAATAATTTGAATAATTTTGTTGAGCATGTAACACTATTTATAAAGGTAAATCATTATAATTTATTCTCTGTTATAAGTATTTTTTTTTTACCACTGGATATTACGAGTAGAGTATGTCAGTGGTTTTGTTTTCTAATCTTTGTTTCAAAAAATTTTTCCAATATAAAATGCCCATTTTATTCACTATACGTCGTTAAGATTTCAATAAGTGATTTTTGTTTATGATCATAACTTATTACTTACGTTCTTAAGTTGTGACTCGTGTGATTTATATCTTTTTAACTAAGCTCCGCGTAGATCCGTACAGATTACAGATATTATACAAAATAATCGTTCTTTGTTGTAACCGCATTATAAAAGAAAAAAATTATAATTTCCAATACATCATCAATAAGCCTAATTTTTATACTCGCTTTCTAGTTAATTGATCACTTTTTGAAGTCTACGTAATATTTTCATTAAATAATTGATGATAAAAGTACACGCAACTATATATACTCGTATATTACCATTTAAATTACTTTCTAATAATTGCTTTTGACGTCGGAGCGCTGGGGGCATTACAAATTATAACGATTTAAAAATGTTTTAACCAAAAATTTAGCCGTAGACAGCGTTTGAATTTTTAAAATCAATTAAAATTTAAAATTTTATGTTTTCATAGGTACGTACAATCAACTGACAGCATTTAACTGGAAACACGAAAGGTTTGATAGTTGCGTTTAATCGTGTGGGTATAGCGATACTGTTCATAATATAATACATAAACCTTTTTTACTCAATCACAAAATCATCATCAGATAAATCTTATATTTATACATTAACTTTTATTATAGTTACCCAACTATCACCACTGTTCATATCGACCACCATGTACATTTAGTTTTTAAGCTTTTATTATATAAATAATCATTTTGATAATCATTGTACACAGAACAGTATACTTATAATTTAATTTTTTTTTTCGTTATCGCCGAAATAATGGCGTTTGATAAATAAATATTTTTAAATTTATAGAATTTACATTAAAAATTTGTAATTACCTATTGAAATAAAAATGTGAATACCAGGAACACAATTAACTATATTGGCTAGCAGTCTGCAAAAGAGGTGAATTTTGTAGAAATATACCTACTTGTATTAATTATTCTTTTGTTCTTAAGTCCAACTTTTCATGGCCACTATTTATATTATAAACGTCTACGAATTCGTTGACTTGTTCGAAATCGGATTGCGATGTGCTCTATAGGTATAATGATACGGCTTAGAAAATAACAGTTTTCCGCAAAACAACGGTCGCAGGTCATTATTTTGTACAATTTATGAGGTAGTTTGTAACAGTATCAGAAAATACATTCAACTTCGAAATATTATTATAAAATAAAGAATAAACGACATAAACATGTTATCATAAAAAAAAAAAAAAAAAAAAAAAAAAAGAAGAATCACTGTTACATTACACACTAGAGTTAATAACGAAATTTAAGAAAAATACTGTTTACTCTACAATGTTTAATTCTACAATTCATTATGTCAGATGAAAAAAAATAAAAAATAAACTCATAGCTCTAGGTGATAGGTACCAATAAAGTTGGTATTGCAATATAGTTTAGCGTATATGTTATACGTCATTTTTACAAATTATTTTTTTCACGATTCCGTTGGACCTAATATGTATAATTGTTAAGTAGAGCAATACATAATATCTCATCGGTTTCAAACATTTGTTTATTCGTGATGTATTTATTTGCACGCGAGATTATAGGGTATGTTATGCAATAATTTACAACCATAACGTCTGAACATCAATATTATACTGTGAAGTGTACTTCACAGTATAATGGGGCGATTCATTGTGCAACAATCTGTATACCAAATCTACTAAAAAAAAAAAATAAAAAAACTATACAAATTTAACAACTCTAAAATGACGTTGAAATCCTCTGTCGACTGGTAAAATTGTGCGATCGTAGGAACATGTTTGCGTACTTTGCGTTGTTAATTAACGTGGCTATAGTTGGCCACCAGTATGGAATTCGTTTCATTTCTGTAGCTTTGATGCAAATTAAAATTTGTTTCAAAGTATTTTTTGAAAGTAATATTTTTAAAATAGACTTATATTTTTACACCCGATTTATGTACCAGTTCAAAAAATGGTTGTTTTCGATAGATGAAGTTAATTAATGCGCGAAATGTAATCAAAATGTTGACGTAACTCGGCCAATCCGTCTTGACCGATTTAAATAATTGTTAATTTTTTTTCGGGTTTTAAATTTGAGGTAAAACTGTATAACCCGTACGTGTTAGAAGCAATTTCAAATGTCAATTATTATGTAATTTCATCGAGTAGACTGCAGATTACCGTCAATCAAGAATAACGAATGAGCTGTTCTGTACATTTCTGTGATAATTTTTTAGTTTTTACAATATAAATGCGTTGTGAAAAACTATGTTTCTACGAGTTATTTTTATGATCTCTGCGCGTTTAAAAGGCAAAACAAAAATACCAACATATTTTTTGCGTTTTTTCTGTACGTTTTTTTTTAAATTTTTTTCTCTCCATCAATGTTTTAAAATAATTAAAGCCTTAACTACTTTTATCCAGTAAAATCTTACTTCGTGCTCTTATATACTTTATCCTCTCGTGTTTATATTAAAATAATTTTCTTTTTCTTTGGAATTATTCTTATTCCATTTGTATTTTTATAATTATTATAATTTTTACAGGAGTCATTTTAAATTATTATTGAATTTTACGCCGAGGTCAGTTATTTTAAACGCCTAAGCTAAGAATTCGGTTATAGAAAAAAATAGTCACTGAGAACAAACATAACTTGAAACAACCGTTCACGATGAGTTAAAGTACAAAAAAAAAAAAAAAAAAACATTAAAAAGTTTCTGTAAATTTTTTGACTGATTTTAGGGTGCAAATAGTATGTAATTTTTCAAAAATTATTTTCCTCGGGCACCTAAATTAAATTTTTTATCAACAGTGCAGGCTATATATTTTATTCATATATTATGCTAATTATCGAATATGTGTTGTATTTTATCAGAGTAAATCACTTTATAGTAATTATTTGAATAATTAAAAAGTAAAAAATTCTTACATTGTTTGTTTAATATGTTAATTATTTCATCTGTTTTATTTATGTTCTCGTATCTTTTATAAAATTTAAAAATTCAAACTAAATTTAATTCGTTACGTAAACATATACGTTTTATTTTACTGTGAACAATTTTTCGTTTATTATAATGATTAAAAATTTTGAAGTACATACTATTTAAAATAATAATAATAATAAAAAAAATATGCTACTTTTGTGCTTGGATTCGTTAAAGTTGTAAAAATGAAATTTCAAACTTTATTTGTTTTAACCACATTTTTTCAACTATAAGTATGAATTATTATACTAAATATGTTCATTTAGTTAAAGATGTGATATGTTACTTAACTGATTGAAAGAGTAATAATAATAATGACATGTTGAATCTCGTTAGAAATTTTTGTTTCGTCATCGCCTTAACTCATTTTATACAGCATAAAATAAATAGTTTTAAGATAGACAGGCTTGTAACTTTTTCAAATAGTTATATGTTTTACATTTTCTCGGTTGAATCAACAAAATATCAAACGTCACGCTAAGTTTTATTTTCTGCCAGTACTTTAGCTTCGTGAGTGCTATAAATTATTGTCGCGAAGAAACTAGTGTAGACAGTGACTGGCTTGGAAAACAAAATAAGGACGGACCCTGGACTTCATTAAAAAATCAGCGTTCCCGACAAATGGACATATGTTCCTTGTTGAATAAAATGTCGTTTTTAGACGTCTTTGAGTCATTTTGGAAATGTTCAACAATAAAATAAATCATAAACTCCAAAATTGTTTTCACATAATTTTAAAAAAATTTATAGAGATCGCTATCGCAGTGCATCGAATTATTCGTATGACGTGTGTTTAGTGTATAATTAATACTCAAAAAGTACCTACCCTTCTGCGCCTCTTTAAACACGTTAATCGTACGCGTATACGCTGTGATTTTGGTTTTGATGGAACAAAGTCAAATGAAAAGTGAAAATTTAGTATATTGCAAATGGGAAAAAGACTCTTAATATCGCATTGGCCGAGGGCGGGGTATAAGGGCGAACATTTGTTTACGGGGTAACTTTGCTTTCACCCGGTTAGTGTCGTCCCTGCTCGAGATGAATTAATATCCTGAAGTATTTAATATTTTCACCAACGTAAAAACTTTTCTTGAACATTTTCAATTATTATGTACGAGGTACGTAAGATGTCCTCGAAAATGGCGGCGTCCCCGAGAAATTTGTTTACAGAAAAATAGAATGAAAAGAACCGCGGTATATTTTCCGACACGGTTATGGTCGTTTCAGTTGTCGAGAGCCAACGCCGATCAAAGCCCGGGCTGTACGCACTTCCATTCTTTCTTTTGTGATTACGCGTTCTAAAGGCCCTTTTCGCACGATTTTCCGCAAACCACACACAGACGGGCACACGAGTTTTTACAAAAAATTATTCGCAAACAACAGCAATGAGTCATTATACGTTTGAGAGTGTAAAAACTTAAAACCTTTATTGCGTCTTAACGGACGTAATGTATTCTTCAACACGGAAGTAGATTTCAATCGGTTTTTTTTCCTCCGAACACAATGCTGTTGTTCGATTCTACCATTATGCAGTCTCGACTCGAATCGGGGTCGCGATGGCCGTAAACTCTGGCTTCAGAGGGCCGCGTAAATAACGGTGCACTTGAATCGGTCCCGAAACGTCCGAATCGGTTCCACTGGCGGACAGTTTTGTACGTTAACTAGTTGAAAAAATTACACTTCACTGTATTACTGTCAGAATACGAACGGTCTGAAAACAAACAAGGATGCACAGGCATAGTTATATATTAGTATTATAGGTGGCACGTAACAACAAAACACTTATGAACTCAGATTTTTAACCCCAAGTTTGAAAATGTTCAGTTTTTTCTAATTAACCACCTTGCACTACGCGATTCGGAATCCAAGTCATCAAAACGATCAATTGTTAAACGCTACTCTGTTAGCTTGGTAAATGGATATCTGATTTTGAATCATTCTGCAGGTGATGCCGTTCGGGGTCGGTTGGTCATGTTTATATGCTGTTTAAGGTACTGTGTGTGTAATAGTTTTTTATTGTGTTATGCAATTTGATAATATCGAGGGCACGGGCAATCGCAAAGACTTTGGGTGTGAAGATCAAACACTTGTTGGGAAATCGTTAAACAATTTTCATTGAAAATGACCGAGGCACCTATTCCGGCTTCCGTTTTAGACCCGTCGGTCTTGAAGACTTTCGAGAATTGATTCGCAGGTCACTTTTGTAAGTGTTCTTAGCGTTTTCGCTTTATAGATAGAGTAGTGTTTGTGTTCATATTCATACACTCCAGGGAGACTGGGTGATGGGTCTTTCGTAAAGTTTGACGACTCCAGAGCAGTCAAAGTTTAAATTTTGAAGCTCTGATGCCTTGACAAGTGTTGCATTTATTTTGTGTTCTTCTTATAGCCAAGTTTATAGAGTTTTGTTATCTTTTTATGTAAACTGGTGGGGTGAGAGCGATGTTTTGAATGCTTGAGATAGGACTCGATCGGACTGTTACACTGGCCAGTCTTAATCTTGTATTATACATAAAGTTTCAATTATACGAAGTTTATGAAGAGAAAAGAACCGTAATCTATTTTAGACAAAATCAAACATTTGTGTACCTCTTTAGAGATTGAGAGTTTGTTCCCAAAGATGTAGGCATGTACTAGAGATTGAAAAATGATAATGATACCGCTCAATTTAATAGATATTTGGTTGAAAAATTTATCTTGTATTTTTATTACATTTTAAATTAGTGATGATCTTTATTGTTAGACATTTATTAGGATTCAACAATTACGGTTATTTTTATGAACGGGTATTTATTATTTAAACTTGTTAATGTCATAAATATTCTTTCGGTTTTTAAATCCAGTGGTAACCCTAATCTCAATGAAAAACACATAGTTTAAAACATAATAAAAAATTAATATTTTATAGTTTTCTAAACATCGGTTGTTTGTATCATACTTGCGATAGGTAATATTTATGTGAAAGTTTCATAGTAAAAACGTTGTTTTACATAATATGATTGTTTATCATTTATTATAATTATTTCTATTCTAACTTTTATTCGTATCAATTACTCATCTAACCAAAACTAAGAAGTTACCTCTGAGTATTAGATATTTGTGTCTTACAATTCTGTTTTTTTATTACCATATACACTTACAGTGATATGAGAAAAAAAAAATGTGCAAGTTAATTTACAACGCAGTCTACATGTTCGCAGCATTTTATATTTTGTTTTGTACAATAAAATAGAAGCACGTAACGAGAAAAACCGGTGTGATGATTTTCGTGGACTGTTGAAAGTATAAAGAGACAAATGATAAAAGTTACAAAAAAAAATAAATTACAAATACAAATAGACGTGAGCTCATAGAGTTTATACATTTACACGACACAAATAAATCATGAAGAATTGTGTACGACAGTGAATTATTTGTTAGAACATCAAAACGAGAGACTAAAGTTAATGCTTTGTTTTAAATAAAAAAAAAAAAAATACACAAACTTTTTAAAGCGTATCAAGGGAATTTCTATGTTTTTCAGTACGTATTGTTTAAAATATTATAAAAAAAAAAAAAAAGAAAAGAGAAAAAATGAAACGATTATAAACATTGAATCAGAATACATATGTTATGAAATAAATAAAATATTTTAACAACTACTTTACACTTTATTAAATTATAACTTATATACGATTCGAGCAAACTTAGTAGGTTTCGTGCTATTATCGAGTGTTCAAATTCGATTTCACGTTTTACGCTCACCAATAATGTTTACTTATTATGTAAATATAGTGCACGGGCTGGATTTTGACGAATTTGTCGAAACGCAAAAAAATATTATTTTTAGTTTCAGTCACTGTACTATGACGGCATAAAATAAAGTTTTCAATGATTACGCGAGACGTTCTTCAAGTTGAGTTTTGAATGAATAAGCGTTGTGATGAATTCGTTGTCACGAATCATAAATAGCCGACGTAATGAAATACGCGCGTAATTAACCGTACTGTACGCTGCAGTTGAACTATATTTTTTTTATTTGTAATTTTAACGATTTTGAACTTTTTTCCGAATAACTGACGAGTAGGTACACTCAGTGATGTACGATTACGTTGAATATCTTTTTGGAGTTCATGATAGAAAAAAACTTTCGGAGAAGAAACTGAAGCAGTAAGAACAATTATGAAAATGAACGTTGAAGGAGAAAGTGGTAAATGAAGACCAAAAAAGATACGGATGGAAACAATTGAAATATATATGAGGGTTGTTAATGTGTGTGTAGGGAAAGTAAATGATCGCGATAAGTGGAGAAGAAATGTGATGATGAAAAAGAAAAAGAATCTTTTTGGGAGAATATTCGGTGGTAATTTTCTTTTTAATCGATTTTTTTACCGTTTTGACAATATTTTAAATATTTAGTTAAAAATGTTTTGGGTATTAATGGTGACGGTAAAATATGGTTAAATAACCAAAATGAAATATCAATATGCTATATAGACAGCTTTTTTCAAGTATTTTTTTCGTTTAAAGATCATTGGGTTTTAACACTAAATAATAAATATATATATATTTTGTACTTTAGTGTGTTAATTAACGATTTCAGTTTTCATCATGAGGAATATTCTCGAGAATTTTCTTTTGAGAATGTCTCTAGCTCACGTCACTGGCGTAGGTACACTGCGGTTAAAACGAAGAACGTTTGGAAATGCACACTATTCCGCTAAATTCCGAGTCGCGAAATAAAAAATATCGTTAAATTAATCGGTACAATATGATGATAATCACGCGTGCGAATCTATGAAAAAACATAAAATGTGATTTCGCGTTTCTAAAAATGTGACAAAGAAACACCGCAGCGGAGGATACATCGGCTAAAGCGTAGAAGTAAAATCTCCGAGATAAAAGCGTATCGCGTAATCCGCGCGTGACTGACGAAGAATTAAATGCTCGAAAAAATGCGTATTTTTTTTTGCCGACAAAGCTTTTTGCTCTGACGGAATGTTTTTCAGAAATATTTTAGCGGTTTAGCGAGCTAGGTTTTCAGCGTTCTGACCAGAAACGACGCAGCGCGTGCTAAAATAACATCTCCACAATTTCAATATAAACGAAATCCAAACGATTTTTTAATTCTCTACGATAAAACAATACTATACCTATACTTTTCCATTAAACAAACTACGTCATTATCTTTATTTATGGCAGGAGTGCGTCTTAAGTACGACAAGTTCTTTGGTAAAATATTCAAATAATTTTTATGCTCACCACATTAATCTTTATGTAAAATTCGTAAAATATTTTTTATATTTTAACCACGGATATCGTACAGCGAACGGTATTCGCTCAGACGATGTTGTATAATTTTTTTTATTATTACCAAATACTATTTCTCAAACTTTTACCTCCACAACAACACGTTTTCAGTCACTTATACAGCTGTTGTCGAAATATTGCATTTTTAGCTCTAATAAATTGACCAGTTTAATCGAGAATACGTTTATAGGATGATTTGTAATAAAATAAACGTATAATTTATTTTACTACAGTTTTTTTTTCTTCAAGAACAGCGTTTCACTCTGAATATTTTTTTTTTCGTACAAGTGAAGCGTATAAAATATTCGTTCGTTTCTTTGGTCAATCAATGAAAAGAAAAAAAAAAAAAACCATTTTAAGTTTTAAAACTGTACAAAACATTTGATTAATTTACCATGTGGGCGTATACAATTCCTACTATATTTTATATTAAGAATTTTTTATATTTGAATTTATTGTTTTTCATATTGTAAACGTAATTTATGCCGAGATATTGCGTTTTAGGTACGCCGATGTTTCGTAAAGTTAAATTTGGTTGGAGAATAATTTTTTTACTTGGACAATTTTTTTCATCTTCGAACATTTAAGCTCATACACTTAATTTGGGAGAAAAATTATATTTAAATTGGAAATTTCGTCTTTAGGAATCATTCCCGCCAAATATGGGCCGTGTCTAGAATACATCGAGTTTGCCATTTAAATTAAACACGTTTCACGACTTAAATAAATAAATAATATTATTTAAAACATATTGTTTGTGGCTGCCTTTGAGTATTATTCATTCCATTTAATCGCTACGTTGTTTATTAAGTGTATAGTTATAACTCGCGCTACGCTTAGAATCAAAAATGTACAATAACTTATTGACACCATTGAGCCCGTTAACGAATTCATAAGTTACCTAAACTTTCCAACTGAATTTTTAATTGAAATAATTAATTGCGTATTCATGTAATCGTGTAAGACTTGTATACTTTAAGTACTTTACTTTTGACCACTTCATACAGAGTTTAATAACGCGTTGGTACCTATGTATTTTCAAGATATTTCAAAAATAAACCTAAATCAATTGCGAAAACTAGGAATAAGAAATAACAATAATAGGCGTACTGTGTTTGTTGCGGATGTATGAATTCAAACGGGTGCTTTTGATTATTATTTACTTTAGAAAAACAAAAGTATCCCAAAAAATACATAGGTATGAGATAAATTCCAGCGAATTATTAAAAGTTGTATGTTTTTACAAAGTGTACGTTTAATTAAACTATAGCAATAAAGGTTACCGTACGAAAATATATCCAAAAGTTATTTTAGGTAATAACTATTTTTTAATAAAACGTACCAGTACCGTATTTACAAATTAAAAACAATCAGTTATTGTCCCATTTGGAACACAAAACTTTCACAACACTTAGGTAAATCTTTTTTTTTTGTGTTAATTGAACTTAGGTTAAAAGTGGAAAATTAAAATTTAAGTAGTCACCTAAATAATTAATGTATATAGTGACGTATAAGCGTTTCATTAATAATAATTGTAAAAACAAAATCCGTCACTAGTGAAATCAGTCAAAACAACCGAAGCATTTTTTTTTTTTTTTTAAATTTGAAAACAAATCATGTAACATAAAATGGTTTATATTCTTGGTGATGGGTAAATTAATTTGAATTTTGAATATAACAAAACTATTATACTAATGTGGTATCGACGTAATCCATTTTATGCGTGGTTAAGCTGAACTGTAATTGAATTATTATAATTTAATTGCTTGGCCTGTTTGTGTGTCGTCAGTAAATGCATTTTCCAATCATAACTTTGAAATTGTGATTATACCTACATATACATGATTTGTGATTTATTATACGTATAAGTTAAATATTTTGTACCTAGTACAATCCCTATACACATTTATTATGAAAATGCGGCCAAAGAACGTATACAAACCTTATTATTATTATTATTATAATTATTATTTAGTATTGTTTTCATAAATGTAAAATACATACACATATTATATTATCTTATTTGTAAAAAAAATAATGTTTGAATTATTTAATTTTAAGTTTTTGATATTTATGTTACGTAATACGTACATGTGCTGAGGAACCTAAACCTTTGGAAAAAAAACATTACTTATTTATTTTGCTCTCGCTACAAATAGGTACCTACCGAGTTTATTTTTCGTTCAATATTTTAAACAATCTGGTTTGAAGATTACAACGATTTGTTTGATTATAAAATTTTTTTTAAAAGCATTTCAAGTTTTTTATTTGGGAAAATGAACGGTGTAAGCTTTAAATCTAGTTAATAAATCATTACAGGCTTTGAGTAAAAAATCGATTCCAAAATACGTATCTAAACTATTTATAATGTGTTTCGGATAATGTAAATTAGAATTGTAGCGAGTAATTTCTTATTTTTGAT
Organism: Hormaphis cornu; assembly: GCA_017140985.1. NCBI lineage: Eukaryota > Metazoa > Arthropoda > Insecta > Hemiptera > Hormaphididae > Hormaphis > Hormaphis cornu. The sequence continues at coordinate 20,552,459 of CM029358.1, read as the reverse complement.
CATTTGGAGGTTGATCGTGTCATAGCTATCATGACGTACACACTATAGTATAAATCATATCATCGATAAAGTATACTTAGATTATATCTAATAATGTCATAATAGTATGTTATATGCTCTAGTCTAAGATTAAATGACACGTAATATTAAAAGTAATAAAGTAGCACAATTTGTTTTGGATCCGTTAACGTTCATTTATTAAATGTATAACGAACTCATAAGCGATTAGAAATTGATTTATGGTAAAGGAAAACAAATCATTTAACAATAGTAAGGCTCCAAGATGAAGGTTTAAAAACTATTTTATGATTTTCAGTCATTTTTAATACTAGTAGGCACCTATGCGTAGTTTATATTATTGTTTTTTCTGTTTTAATCTGTTTTAACTCTTAATTTTATTGTTTAATTCTCAAATACTATTTCAAAAATAAAAATATATATTACCATATATAGCAGTTACTATAATTGTTGGAAAATAATATAAATATGAGTTTTTATTAAAAAAAAATAAACCGTCTCTAATATGAAATTAAAAATCATGGAAAATGAAATGGTTTTAAATATTTGTACACGTATTATATAAAAGTAAAGTTTTTTTCAAAATTATTTAATATAATGCTTTTAAAAAGTATTATATTAAAAAAACTTTTTACCGCCAGAAATAGTATTTGCTCAATGAATGTTAAAAATGTACTGTTGTATTAATAGTAAAAAAATTTAAATGATAATATTTTTGTTTACTTATAGTAATGTACCTATTAAAATGGAAATATAAATTCCATTTGAGTTGTATTTATTTTGTTTTAATAGTATTATTTTATGCATAGTTAATGTGATGAATTTTGCTGAGAAATTTCTATATTTTAAACTTGATTTGAAGAAATAAAGGGGATCGAGAATTTAGTTTGAGCATTTCATCTAGTTTAATAATTAATAAGTTTCAGTTATAGATGTTGTTGTTGAATTGATTACCTTATACAATCATGCATAAAAAATATATTTAATAATTATTATTATAATTTAAAAAAAACATGGTACATTTGAAAATGTGTGTCGATTTTTAATTAAGATAGCAATTATCTATAGGAACAATGATAGAAACAAGAAAATCACTGTAAAATTCGATGACACAAGTCGAATAAATCGTTAGTTATCCATAACATGAACAGTTGCTTCATATGTTACACATTTGAGGAGATATTTAACGAATTACGAAATAGATAGGGTTTACGGGATCTTTGAGATCCTAAGATGTCTTTAGCAAATAGTTAATATCGGTATTCATTTGGTTTTTTGGATTCTGAGCGACGAGTACAAAATGTATTGTTTTTACAACGATGTTTTTTTTTCGTTTTTCTGTCAACAACTTTAAGTATAGATGGAATACTCTAAAATTTAATGTCAGTTACTTTTCTGAAAGTTATGTGGACTCTGGTGGTACTTTGGTTGAGGTTTTTTTAAAATTTGTTTTACTCTTTTAATTTTACCCCAAAAACCAAAAAAAAAGAGAATCACCGAGAATTTTACGGCAAAAAACCTAAAAATCATCAGGTTTTTAATGAGGTTTACGGATAGAAGGAGCGCTTCAATCGTTACGTTGTGAATACCTACCACATAAAAGTTGAGATTTTGGCTTTAAATTTTTTTTATTTGAAGCATTTTTTGATGTTTTAATTTTTTTCTCGGTTACCAAATGACGAAAATGGCGAAATCGTTAAACCCGGCGTAGAAACGGCTATATATACCTGTTAAATAACGTTATAAAAAATTATTCCTCGTCGTTTTTAAACTTGTATGTTCTAAATAAATTTAATACGTTATAAAGAGTTGAAAAAAGTTTTGGCTAGGTAAAATACACTATTTTTTTTTTACGTATGTATAATAGGCGTAATTTGTGATCTTTTTTATTTTCACCCAGGACGTATTAGATTAGATAGATCGCTCAGCACCGTGTTCGTCGAATGCAACGATTGATCGTTGCTTTCAAATATTAATTTTAATACGGATATACCGCAATTTTGAAACCAATGACCCACCCAAAGCGTAGTCGCTACTGCACCTTTATCGTGGTAGTTGTTACAGTTCTTTTTTATTTTCTAATGATACGATCGCACAACGATGCAATCATAAAGATACACGAGTATAAATACAAATTGTGAATGTGTGTAACACTCTTATATTTCGCCCGATAAGTACATTTAAAAAATGTTTTTTAACATTACAACGCGTTCGAGCGCGCGTACTAAGATAAATCAATTTTGTCATTATTTACTATTTATTTACGCGGGTTAAGGAATGTTTTTTTTAAGTTTTTCCGGATTTCTCAATTTTTTGAAAACGACAATATTATTGAAACGCGTTAACCGGATCAAATTTATGGCTGCAATCCAAGCGTTCTGGAGTTTTTCTAGTTTCAACGCACACAACCGCACAGATATGAAATACTGTTGTTTGTCAGCGTCGGTGATAAATTTATCAGGAAACGAACCTAACCATTTTTTTCCTCTCGTGTTGGATGCGTTTTCTTTCTTTTTTTTTTACAATTCACACAAAAGCGGCAGATTACTCGGGTCTTTTTTAACTTTTTTACTTTTTACACTCGGCTCTAAATAATATTTTTATGCTTACTATATGTCATTTAAAATGCAAGGTCACTCTGCTAAAATCACTGCAGAGTTTTTAGTTAGCACAAAAAGAAGACAAGGCTCTTAAACAGCTGTTGTCCATCGATTCTTTATTTTTAAATCTTTTGGAAAACTATACATGTATACATAATTTACATAAAAAAATTAATTTAAATCAAATGCAGGGCTCGAATTGAAATTGTGACAGAAAGAGGACGTTGTTGAATAAATAGTAACAAGCGTTCAGATTTCCTTATACCAGACTACAAGGGGAAGTAAATTTGAAGGTATACCTACAATAAAATATTTTGTAAAAATAAGAGGGTGAGTTCCATCCCCACAGTTCCAGCACTGATTAAATGTAAACAATTTGTACAAATTAGAAAATAACTGTAGAATATGTAACACACCTATGCATTTTGATGCCTTTATTTCTCAAATGGTCGCTGCCACAACCCTTTAAAGAACAATTGTTTGGCATACTTGAATTGTAAATGAACAACATATTATGTTATAATTGAGAACCTAAGAAGTAAGAAGTAAACGGCCGTTAAATGTTCATAGCGCTAAATCCACGGAATAAGTTATAACTTCCCTTCAAATCACCATCATTTTCAAAACAGGACATGTACATAACTACGTACATGTCCTTCTAAAACATTGTTACACACTAGAACACAAATGACAATGACGATTGTTTTGAAAATGATGGTAATTTGGAGGGAATGTTGTACCTATATTTATTTATTTATTTATTTATTTTATTTATTTCAGCCAAAAACAATTACAATTAAATAATTACAATAAATAAATTAATAATAGCTGATACAAATACCAACTAAGCTATGCAGGTATCTGGTATACGGAGTTCAACGATATAACAATTCGTTTGAAGTAAATACTTATTCAAATAAAAATATGATATAATTAAATTACATAACATGATGAGAAGAAAAAAAGAAAAAAAAAACATTAGAAACAGAAATTTAAATCAACATTACATATAATAGGTGCATATTAAAATATAATACAATCAGGGGTTGAAACCGGTATTTCGATACCGGTATTAATACCGGTATAACCGAAAAAATAGAAAAACCGAAACCCAAATCGAAACCCGAAACCGAAAAAATTCAAATACCGGTATTGAAACCGAAACCGAAAACCGAAAAAATCCATATACCGGTATTGAAACCGAAACCCAAAACCGTAAAATTAAAATAACGGTTTCAAAACCGATACCCAAAACCGAAAAAATCCAAATACCGGTATTGAAACCGAAACCCAAAACCGAAAAAATTCAAAAGGGTTTCAACCCCTGCAATTAAGTGAAGACATGGTTGAAGATATCATGATTTTAAGGGCTAATAAATTTAATGTTGAATAATTTTATTAATAAATGTTTTTTTTTCTTATTTGTGCCTTATTTTATTGGATAATTGAATGGGTGAAAACACAGGTGGTGACATTAATTAAACTTAATTTCAGATTTAATTATTTGATTTTGGAAATATTTGAATACAAACTTAGGTGAAGGAGTAAATATATATTTTTCAATTATTGACGAGTCAATAAAAAAATATATATATTTAATATTTATCTATCTATGTGTATTTACTATTTATTTATCTATCACTAAAAATTAACTAAATAGTAAATACTAATTACTAAATTTGTAGTTTAGACTAGAGATAAGGCGAATTCAAAATTTAATTGTGAAACCAAACTCAAACCGAACTTTGAAATTTAACCCCTTAGTAATTACTATTTGTCAAATTTTCCCCAAAAAATGTAAAACAAGCAGTAATAAAAAAGGTCTTTCGTTAAATTGTATTGAAAAAAGTTTAGTTCAACATTTTACTACTTGAGTTTGACTTTCAAACTTAATTCTTCTTCATAATAAAAATACATTTGCCAAAATGTATTGTGTATTATAAAAAATAAAAGTAAATGTGGCCAATACAGAAAAAAAAGTTGTCAAATACTGAAATACCTGTTTCAAATCCAATATTGAAAATCAAAAAATTCAAATAATACAGGTTTTGAAACCGATACCCAAAACCGAAAAAATTCAAATACCTGTATTAAAACCGAAAACTGAAAAAATTCAAATACAGGTTTTGAAACCGAAACCTAAAACCGAAAAAATTCAAATACAGGTTTTGAAACCGATACCCAAAACCGAAAAAATTCAAATACCGGTATTGAAACCGATACCCAAAACCGAAAAAATTCAAATACCGGTATTGAAACCGATACCCAAAACCGAAAAA
>CM029358.1:20509867-20547552 GCA_017140985.1 Hormaphis cornu | reverse complement strand
CTTCAAATACCGGTATTGAAACCGAAACCCAAAACCGAAAAAATTCAAAAGGGTTTCAACCCCTGAATACAATACTATGTTTAGACATATTGAGTTTTTATGATTTTATTGATAAACACATTGTCATCAAGATCACTATTTTATTTATTGCATTTTTTATTTGATTTTTATTAATTATATCATTGGTATTATTAGAATGACTTTCACATAAACTTTTTATTAGACTCTTTACTTCGTTATTGAGATTGTTGAAAATAGTTTTCCCCATGTAACTAGGAAAATTTCTAGAACTAGTTAATAAAGTGTATGACGGTTTAATGTATTTTCCTGTTCATTTATATGATCACATACATATAATATAGGAGGAAGGTACTTATAATGCGTGTACAGTCCAATAATATTATACAACTCATAATCCCGATGGCGAATAAACGTTAAAAGTTTATGTTAATAAAAAAAAAAAAAGTATTGCATAATATTATGTTGTGACACTTGAATTTCACGCGTTACGAGAATCGATTTTGGACCCGAATAATTTCCGTTTATAAATACGGGTAGTAAAAAAAAAATATTATTTTTTTCTTTTTTTCGTACAAAATTCCAACGAAAAGGTGTTTTTTTAATTTTATTATATTATAACCACGAGCTAATCATACCAACTAAACATACATGTATAAATTGTACTTCTCTCCTGTATTGTTTCCTGTTATTTTAATTTTGTTCACGTGTATTTTGTCGACAGAGTGCTAACTCGATTCTAATCACCGGCATATATTTTAAGTTTTAGTGTAAAGTATTCAAATTAAATTCATCGAAAAATCGCCCAAATTAAATTCTCGAGTTGAACAAAAGTTTGTTTTGTCTTTGCACGTTAACAAATGAAACAAAACACAGGTACCATAGGTCCATACTATATCATCTGACTTAGTAGCTGCGTTTAAAAGAATTAATAAAGATTCAAGTGAGGAAAAACAACGGTGCGGTATATGGGGACAAAACGGTCACACTTCGTACGTGTACTTAAGTAGTATGAAAAAGCTGAATCTGGGCCACTCAACACTCAACCTTTAAACTCTTAAACTTTCGTTGAGGGTTGAGTGGCCCAGATTCAGCTTTTTCATACTACTTACCTACTTAAAATAATATGTTTATATATTATAACAATCGTAGCGTAAATCGAAACAACTTTCCAAGTCTAATTTCGTTTATAACTTTTTAACGGAATGGTCTTCAAACGAATGCACCAAACACGTTATTTCTTGTCCAACACACATTATGAATATATTTTGAGTTTTAAACATAATGTGTAACACAATAATGTGTTTTTCACCGTCTAAATCGCAGTAACGATAAGTTGCCCGTGATAATAATAATAATAATATCCCTAAAGTTTTAATGTCTCCTATTTTGAACAGAGGAAATACATAAAATGTTTTCGAGTCGTTTACAATATTATGCCTAACGTCTGGAACCATCGTTCCGAACGCTCCCCCGAACATGTGCCGGACATACTATTAGGAATAATATTTGTATTGTGCTTTTAAAATTCGAACGATTCGTATTGTTTCACGGGGAATCGTTGAACAATTGAAATATTAATAAACGGCCAGATGCACACGGCACAGAAATCCCCGCCCATAAGGACGTTTCACAAAAGCTGATTTATCATCAAACTGATTTTCAAAGCGCGTTCGGTTTGCCGAAAGACCAAAATAAACACTATTACGTGTAATCAAAGTCAAACTGCTGTTACCGGTCAGCATCAGACGTTTTCGTCGAGTTATTGATGAGGTGTAATTGAAATGAATTCCTTTGAAATGGTTTGTTCCTAATTTACTATGTCATTTTAAAACAATTTGTTTGTGCGTGCTAAAAATTTGGAAATCCACCTTTAGTGTGCACGAGAATGATATACAGGACGAAAACGTATTTGAAATAAAAAATAATCGCCTATTTATACTACCTGTTACAATGTACTATAAATAATTAGTTCGAAATCCGTTGTTTTATCAAATCGAGTTGCTATCGATTTACGTTGCTATTTTCCCGTATTTAAATGAATTTTACGGGTTCATAAATTATAACTGATCTGATAATTTACAACACATTGTCGGTGTATAGGCTTGTTAAATGTTCTATAATTCAAAAACGGAATTTTTAGATTCATTAGGTGAAAACAAAGATCGCAAAATACGTTTTACTTTGGGTGTAGTTGTTTTTTTTTCATATCTTCTTTAATTACAACGATTTTTTACGCCGAACAGTATAATTCATCATTTATAGCAGGTAAACGTATAATTTATTTATTGATTCTTCAAAAAATATTGTTCAAGAGTCATAATGGAAATTTCATATAGGTATGAAGTTCATTCCAAATAAATTACGGTTTATGCAAATGATTTACGAAATCAAATAAAACCGTAAGTTTTTTTTTTTAATCGCTTTAAAATTTTAATTATTTTGTTGAATCTACGAAGGATTTCAATGCGAAATGTTTGTATATAAAAAAAAAAAAAAACTATCACAGAATTTTATTAAAATATTAATAAATTATCAACTATCTGTACGTGTCACAATATAAATACGATTTCTATTAAACATAACAAACCACTAAAGATAAATAAATGCGTCGTTTTTACGAGTCCAAATATTGGTAGTTTAAATTCGACGGATAACAATAATCCGCCAAGGATAAATATCAAAATAATTTTTGAAAAAATTACTTTTAAAAATATTATTCGCATAAGCAAATCAAAATACGAATGAATGATTTTTTTTTTTTCCTATATGGTGCTATACTATGAATTCCATACTAAAATATTGAGCAATTCAAACAAAATGTAATGTGAATGAACGTCAACTAATTCTAATTAATGAAATCATTGTAAAAAAAAAAAAAAAGAAGAAAAGTTATAATCGCATTTATTTTCACACGCGTTAAGTGTTTGGTTTCTGTCACGACGTTGAACGAACAATTATAATTATTATCTGGATTGTTTTGTCGCTCTCGGTTTGTATCTGGACAGTGTTAATTATTATTGTTACGGTTCTGTTTTAATCATTTACACCGTGTTTATTCAGCTTTCTTAAATATTAAAAAACTTTGTATAGGGTCGGAAATAATTATATTAACAATTAAAAAAAAAAAAAAAATGTAAAACGCGTACCAGGAGAGAGAACAAAGTTGCCGCGCACTAATTGTTTTATGAAACATCGCCGTTACTTAATAACTTCTTTGAAACTCAAACATCCAGTTTTGTTAAATTTTCGTAACGTCCGGTATGAACTACGAGTCGAGATTTTTACGAACAAAGACTAATATTTATCTCAATAGCTATTACCGGTCGGTATGACGTGATTATTATTCGCGTCTACTGAAACAAATGATCTCCGTTTGTTATTTTTGAAGACGTGATTTTGATTGATGAGTCTCGATTTGAGTATACTGTGTATAATATACAGGATGAAAAAAACAAAATAATTTTCTGTACTGATATTAGCTTAGGTAACGTTGGCCAAATGTAATTGTAATATATATATTTTTTTTTTCGAAACCCACTACGTCATGTCTATTTTCCATGATAGAATTCGGGTGTAAAGTTCTCGTACAAATTCGTGAATAACATACGCGATAACATTTTGGCACGAAATTATCGTACGCGTGAGATATGTAGGCACATCGCATTTGGGCGGAATTCTGCGGGAAGACTGTTTGCGGTGTTTTCGAATTGATCTGTAGACGTGAAAACAAAACGTTTTACACTATATTGTTTTGGATCATTATTTGTTTATTTTATCGTGTATTTTCCGTTTCATAGAAAATCAACTGCGGACTGAGTATCAATGGTGTCGTGAGAAGAATTCGTAAGAGAAATTCAGCGGTGACGTTACTTTTTCTTACGATTTTTTTGCAATTTATTTTAGAATGTCTTAGAATCTTTAGAATATTACGTATCGCATGAAAACGAACAAAAATTATCTCCATTTAAATTTGGCCGACTCAACGCAGAACGTCGTACCGGAAACCGCGTTTTTTTCCACCCTGTATACAAAATAATTATAAGTGTGACAATATTTACGAGGTGGCGGTAGCTATTGTGATCAGCACAGGCGACGAAACGATGATTATCTGAGCCTGAAACTATTGCGATAATGCGCAATGAATAAAGAATTGGTTTCGGCGTGCTCACGAGAGACAAGACCGTAGTGTTAATTAATGGTTTTCGACGAGTTTTGAGTAATTACATGATCGTACGTGGGTATACGCCGTAACACACTACGCAAAAACCGCTTTGCGGGAAAAACTATAAAGCTATCCGATTTCGACACTAGATACCACGAAAAGTCGGTACTTAGTCTTTCATTGTACCTTATTCAAATCAAATATAGATTAACCGCCATAATTTAAATTTTAAATGGTTTTTGTATTTTGACGCTAACGTGTCTGCATCGATTTGTATTTTTCCAATCGCCTACATTTATAAGACGCGTTAAACCATATTCATCCCCGTCTCGGTGATGGGATTTCTTAAATATGTCTTCGTTCTTTTTAAATTTACATAGTAAAAACGTTTGCGTTCAACATACTCTTATTAAGCATTAATCATGCTAATATTATAGAACAACACGAGGTGTAACATATTCAATCATGGATTCAAACTTTAAAGTAAATTAATTACATTTTCACGGTAAAAATAACTGATGAAAAAAGGTTGATCCAAAACAAATAGCCGGAATCACTCTGGGTCGCGTGGGTAGTCTGACGGAGTCACTGGTTTGGAAGTTGTGGTTCAAACGTATTATTTTTAATGTCTGAAAGCAATGATTTAAAAAAAAAAACTATTCCGGGCGTGCTCTGTTATTTGATTTTTGGGGTATAACTAAAAAAAAAAAATAAAAAAAAAAAAAAAAAATGGGGATTAAAGTATCACCGGAGTGTAAGACCTATCAGAAAGAAGTTACATACTTTAAAAGTCCGAGCACTGTATCTAGGTACCCGAAGTGTCGTTTGTAAAAAATTGAAAGTCATCACTGTAAAATCAATACGTTCTTCGCTGCGCTCAGAATTTAAAAAATGATCGATCGAAAGACGTTCTGCGCTCCGACACCAAAAACGATTTAGAGAGATCCGTGTGTAGCGGACGTGGTTACCGTTTGAAAACGTGGATCTTTCCGACCGAATTGGCGGCCGTTTAATCATTGGGCCCTATTAATTAATTTTCGTGGTTAAACTATTAATAATAGTGAAATGATATGCTGATAATAAAGAAAAACGAGCAGTTGTATAATTGATACGGGTCGGCTAACCATGAATACCTATACAGTTTTATTTGGTGTCCGTCGGATATAAATTTTGAACGCACTCGCTTTAATCTAAATATCCGAAGACGAGAAATTTAAGTATAAGTAGCGGTTTTTTGTCACTACTCGACAACCTCACGTCTTACAGTTCTTCTCGGAATCTGAAAAAAACGATAAAAATCCAGAATTATATTTAGACAGGGTTCGCCTGTTCCGATCTCAGTATATACCTATAATAATGATGATAACAATATGCGCGGGCGTCTTTCGCCGAGAGCGTACGACCCGACAAGATTGATTTGGCCTCGGTTCCGGAGACCGGCCGATCCATCAAAACGGGCGAAAAGTTTCGTGCTGGACACCCACGATCGCGAACGGATTCGTCAACGCCACCTACCCTCGCGTCCCTCCCCTACACCTTCATGACCGTCCGTTTCTTTGCGATCGACTTCCGAACGAACATGACTATTGCCGTCGACCTTATCGAGGCTCGACATTATCGAGTTAAAAAGTCCAACTGGTTTAAGTTAACTAAAGTGAATTTTTTTTACATGTTTTATACACGGTTTGGAATCGACTTAAAGTCACCGTGGTTCTTAATTCCCGAAACGGAAGAAACTTGAAACTCGTACATACAAAAAAAAAAAAACGTCGATTTTTTCCTTTTTTTTCCCGTGAGGTCGATCAACTCCGCTGATAAACTAGAAACGTCCGTTAAGTCTTAACTCTTAAATTGGACAGAACGAAAATCCGGTCAACTCAAACGACTTTTAGTTGAAATCGTTAAGAACAATCGTTTACACCCGTTCGGTATGGCCGTCAAACGCGGGAAACGCTTTTCGGGTGCTGTCGTGTAGAACGTTATATTTTGTTTTTAGGGCGATACCGAATTTATTATCTTCGGCCGAACCGCCGTTCAAGTTTCGACTTCTCCTCGTTTCCGGTTCGTTCGTGCGGCGCTATGTGTAGTCTCGCGAAAGAAATCGGACAACAACAAACTAAATAGCGCATTTCGGGACGTGTCTTTTTTGCCGTGTGTCGGTCTCAAATCCGTTTGAAATCGTGTACAGTTAAAAAAAATAATATTAGACGCGAGGTTGTCGAGCAGTAGTTATGTACGCAACAGAAACTGCGACTTAAATGTCTCGTCTTAAGATATTTAAAGTAAAGCGAGTGCGTTCAAAATTTGTGTTCGATAGTCGCCCAATAAAAACTGTAGGTATTCATCGTCAGCCGACCCATTTATACTACTTCAGCTCGTTTCTCATTTTTCTTTATTTACTGTCAGAATAACTCCACTCCAGTTTGACCATGAAAATGAATGGATAGATCAAACAACCTACAATTCGACTGGATATGAAAAGATCCTCGTTTTTAAACGGGTACACACGAATTTATCTAAATCGTTTTTGGTTTCTGAGTGCAAAACGTCTTTCGGTTTTGATGTGAAATCTATAAAAACAAATTGAATTTTTTTGAACTCGGACGAGGCAAACCGTTTCCCGTGTCTTGACGGTTTTTAGAATTTTGGTGATCAGAGAGGAAGCCGGTTCGCCGCGGTACATCTAAATATTACCGTGTACTATAAGATATATCTGTATTGTATAAACAGCAAAAAAAAAATAATGATTCAAATATTTAAAATTAAATGAATTTTTTTATTTGATCGGTGTACTATGAAGTAGGTATACCTACGCCTTTTTACGAAGAAAGAAAAGTGGCGTGGCGGTGAAGCATCTACAGCGCTTTCACATAGAAATTGCTTGCACATCATTAACTTTCAAGTACATATATTTGTATCTGCTACATTCATATTGTGATTACTTTTAATCTTTAAACGCATTACGTTTGAATGGCATCATATTTACGAATATTATACTCGATGGATACGAGTGAATATAATAAAATAACGCGAGTGATTGAATGATGTTTGCGATGTCACGATGTTACGACGTTAGGAATATAATATTTTATCCGGTGTAATTATAGCAACCGTAAAAACAGTTTTGAAAGTGAGTACTCTTTAGAATTAAATTTTTTGATGATTTATGTATTTTCGTGTATGTATGACATACAGTTCTGTACGGAACCATTGTGAATATATTGTACCTATTGTCAAAAAGATAAAACTAAAAAAAAAAAAAATAGTGTAAATTAGACAAAGATTACGAATGGTTTATAACACCAAGGTGAGTTAGATTAGTTATTCGATAAAAATAAAAAAAACTTATTGTCAAACCAAAAGTTAATAATATCAAGCAGTAAGCGCGATACATTATATGGAGTTCATTTACTTTGTTTTATGAAATTGTTTTCAGAAACAAATCTAAATAAAAATCCAGTAGTCTCCTAACATGTTTGCGAAATTGATTGAATTCGTATTAAGCAAAATAATTCGTTTTGAATTATAACGAAATATTATTTAGCTTAAAAAAAAAAAAAAAAGTTAAAGGAGAATAGGAATAAGTTTTGAGAACAGAAGGAAAGTAAGTTCAAGAAAAGAAATAAATTCTAGGTGAGTGAGAAGTTGTTTGGTGTAGTGACTACGCTTTGGAATGGACCACTATTATTTGGGCACCTAGGTCAATGTTTCGGAAGTTTTTGTTCAAACTTATTATTTAATACCATGATAAATTACTATTTTTGATACTTATTTAAAAGCAACGTATTCTTTGTTTTTGAAGTCGGAAGATATGATTTTGGGACGTAGACATTAGGCAGTTATTGCTTTTCAATTTCATTTAGTTCAAAACATGTGAACATAAAATATAAAGTGAAATTCCGAAAAAATATTTGTTAGAGTTATTTACCCACCAATGTGTAAAGTTAAAATCTTTTTTTGGCAACGTTTGAGGCGGTTGTATTTGTTCCAAACATCGTTTTTAATCAAAATTGTCTATAATAACTTTGCACTTTCGTATAAAAATAGGTACTTTTATTGTTTCAATTTCTTTAATAAAATGTAATATTAGCTGTGTGTACAAGTATTATTAGCAAATAAGAGTCAGATATTTTTTCTAAGGTATTAAGATAAAAAATTAAAAATAATCGACTCATATTAAATCCTATAAGTTGTTGTAGTAGTTGAGATAAAATGTTTTATAAAACAAAAATATACAATCGTTTGTAATATTTTCAAGTCACTGAAATAGAAATTAATTTAAGATAACGTCCAAAATTTCTGTAAAATTTTATTCATTCAAAGTATCAAACTACATCCACATCACAAATTGAAATACAATTTTTTTTATATGCCTACCAGTATTCGATCAATGTTTTTGTATAAGTGAACAACAATTTTTGAGCATTAGGAATATTTTTACCGCCAAAAAATGTGAGCAAATCCATTTTATATTTGAAGGCATGTTTGTTGAACGTGGTTAGATTTTCACAGTTGGTACTTTTCGATAATATTCTGTACCCTAAATCGTCGTCTGCAATCTTAACTGACTGTCGACATAGTTTTGTTTCGGTAAAATACGAGTAACTACAGAAAAACGTAAACACAGACTGATTTATTATCGTATTTATTTTGCCGTCGGACCGTAAATTTAAATAAATTTTCAACAAAAATTCATCGTCAAGATAAATGGCCTCTTTTATTTTTTTAGTGGTCACATAAGAGGAGCGTGTTATCGTTTGAACAAACATTTAAAAAGTGTCTTACTACTTTAAGACCGTTTTTTTTTTCAATGTGATGTATGCCGTTTTACGAAAGATTTTTTTTCGAATAAATTCTTAATATTTTCTGGAGTATTTGTGTACAACAGTTTTTGTGTTACAGCATATTGTGTTTAATGCAAGCTTAACAGGTGTGATAGAAGTTAATATATAGATACATTCAGACTAGGTACCTACTTAAATTTAATATATTAATTAAAGAGAAATAGTTTAAGTAGAACTAGATTAAAATGGTACATTTACTATCAGAAAATAAATAATTAGATAGAAAAAACCTTCCATTTTTTTTTTTAAATAAAATAAAAATCATCCAACAATATGAAGGAAAAAACGAGTTTTATGATAATTTCCTTATTTTATAACTTCGGTAGTCATAGTTTAGTTTACAATTTAGTAATTTTTCATTAGATAATTTCTAGTTATGATTGGTTAGAAAAAGTATTTATACAATTATTATGTAAGTAAAGGTTTTTAATTAAAAAAAAAAAAGAAACGAAAAATATCTTAAAGGTCCGTGGGGAAAAAAATGGCTGAGTATTTATTAGGTATGTAGAATATGTCGAGTAGAAAATCATGTAATTATAGATTTACCAAGAATATGACTGACCGAAAATATTCAAAATAGGTATTTTCCGCGATTCTTATGAGAGATTTACGATTGTGGTGTAGCTTATTAAAATCGTATGAAACTCATTAGGTCAACTACCAAAACCACTGGTTCATCTATTTTTTTTTACTTAAATAAATTAACTCTCAAATAGGCTCGGTGGTAATTTTTTATTTAAACATACAATATTTTTGTTATTTCTATTGATTATACTTTTATGCAGAAACTTTGCGAAACAATTTTAATTTTTGAAATTTTGCTACCGACCATCAAGTAAATAATTTAGGACATTAGGAGAAGTGTATGAAAACAATTAAGAAGAAATATTATTCTCTCCTACGACACCTCAGTTTTTTTTTTTTTGTTAATTATAATACCAATAATCCATAAATATAATTAGAAAAATAATTATGTTTCAATTGAAAGTAAAAAGAATGGTACGTAAACATTAAAAAAATGACCGGAGAAATACTTAACAACAATTCGTATTGTTAGACCGAGCATAAAATATTGCGTACAAACGTTTAATATTTTATGAACCGTCTCAAACAACGAAAAACGAATATAGGTACAACCATAGAGGGCGAGAGTGTATCAAAGAAAATTTCACCCTGTACAAAACAAAAACGACCCGTGAACCGAAATAAATGCCGAAGTTTAACATAACAATACAATTATAACGTTTCTCGTTCACGTCGTTGTGCACTCGGAAGATGTTTGACGTAAGACTCGAAGCGAAACGTTTATAAATTTGTCGCGATTCGCGAGTAAACCGCATATTTCATATTCGACAAAGTTGTGTTCGGCACAGAATCAAGATGAAATATACACGCCGGGCCAAATAAATACGCTGCGTAATCTAATATTGAGATTTTAAAATGAGCATTTGAAATTGGAAAACTTTCGTTTAATTTGTGCGACGTTTATAAATCTTATACGCGTGTACGTGCAAAACGGTCTTTGATAATGATATTCGACGTCGGAGAATTCAATAAATATTATCCCAACGTAATGTTTCGGAAAGTTTTTTTCAAACGAAATTCTGTGTTCAACGGTTCGAACCGTTCAAAAACTTGAACTTTTCAAGCAAAACGAATCAAGTGCCGGGTGTAATCGATAATCGTGCCGAAGAGTGAACTGAAAACAATAGAAAGTTGAGAAATCCGAAAAAACTCGACAAAGAGTAATCATTGATCTTTCGCGATGTATCATATAGAAACCCGATTTATTTTAGTACGTTCCGCGCGCCAAATCGGCCGGGTACTAATTAAATATATTTTTGATACCGCGTAGTTACTGTTTTCTCTAATTTACGAACTCTGATATTTCAACGTCGAACGTTATTGAGCATTGAAATGTTCATATTTCGAGTATTTCACTCGACGAGATCGTTCAGAAACGCATTTATCCCAGTATCTATCTTTGTCGCTTTCGAAAATTTAACTTTCAAACGATGTTCCAAAAAACAATTCATTTTTTCTCCACGAAATTGAGTGGGGGACTCAATTTCGTTGTGTAAAAAAATTTCAAAAACCGGTTTGTTATATACCGCGTCGATTTGAACGGCCGAAAAATTTCCAAAAAATACGTCGTGTCGTAAAAACGTGCGTGTTCAGCTCTCCACACGCAGCGATTAAAAAAAAACGATTCTTCTCTGGACCGTTTCCCTCACTCGTTCTCTGTCGTCTCGGGCTTTCAAAAGTTTTTTTTTTCAATTTTTTTTTGCGACTCGTAGAGGACGTAGTACGAAAATCGGCACGTTGGCAAACGGACGGGCGAAAAAAAAATGACCGACCACTTTCATCAAACGTTTTCGCGAAATTTCGGTGAAACTTCTAGGATGTTCGGGCACAGAAAAAATATGAATACGAAAAATTAAAACAAACCGTAACGAACTCGAAACGACTCCGGCGGGTGCGACACACAGTCCGTCAAATCGTTAAGTTCGTTATGTTTTTCCGCGGTCCGGGAATAAAACAAAACGCATGCACGTTCGTCGTAATAATAACGCTACGGCTAATGGAAGGTTTTTCGCCGGGTCGTACATTAGCGGCAGTACTGTCTCCGCGATCCCGGTTCAGAACGTACTTTATTATGTGTATACACGTGGGTGCGACCTGGTTCGGATATAATAAACGACCGCGGTATAACAGTGTGCGGTCACAGGTGTGCGATATCGTAGTATCGTGACTGTGTTTGGGGGTACGAGGAAAAAAAACAAAAAAATCAAGTAAAAATACAACGAAAACGGAGTAAATCGGGCGAGAAAGCGGGACGATTTTTCGGGCGGGCCGTGGTTCGAACCGATCGTTTAGTATCGGCAAAAAAATAGCGAAATCATTGCGTTCGAAAAACGGTTCTCGTTTACGCGTACCGTGCAAAACCGATTTTAACGAAAAATATCGGCCGCGTTAAAGCTGCACTACGTGAAATTATTGTGTGACATTTTTCCCAAAATGATCTTTTTTCAAAACGATCGATTTCACGATAAATCCCAGTTCCCAAAATCGGTGTTCTCGATAACCTAACCTAACCAAAAAAAAAAAACTTGGAAATTCGAGTAGGTCGGGAAAATTTTTTTTGTAAACAATCGTTTTGGGAAGTATTATTTTGCGATAAGTGTCTCCCGAAACTCTTGAAATACCTACGACAATTTTAGGTAATGGCTACACCAAACAGTTTCTCGTTGACCTCAAATCTACTCGCTTTCCTTCATTTTTTCTGATGCAATATAACATGTACTATATGTTATGTTATGTACTTGTGACTCCATCGGGGTTTTTTGCTTAAATTTGTGTGATTTCGGATCAAAATTCGCTAAACGTGTAAAATTTTAAAAATCGTTTCAAACGACATCTAATTAAATTCATATTCTCATATTTTTTTGTGCTATAACGCGCATTTATTAGACCGTTCGTACTTCATTCCGCTCGAAAACACAAATAATCGAGTCTGGTAATGTTCCGATTTTTGTCGTTTGCGGCAGACAACTCTAACAATAATCAAAATATCGAAAATGGTTCGAATGAAATACACTTATAAGCCAAACTTTTTTGTGGCATTCAATGTGAAGATCGGAGTTATTCACTACCAGTCTTTCGATTATATTCCAAAAGGTGTTTAAATTTTTCTAACTGTAACACTCTTGTACGTAAATTAGAAAACTGCTTCTACCAATCATATAGTGTAATAATAATTAATATCTGTTGTTTTTCATTCTTTCTTTCTCTTTTGGCGTCTTTCTATGTAAAATTTTATAAGTATTCTTGCTCTCCAAAAAAAAAAAAAAAAAAAGTTCTACTATAGTGGAGAGTAAAGCTAGTCTCTAAATCGAATTTTATATTGTAATGTTATTCATTTTCTAGCAATAACAAATATATAACTATAGTAAAAACAGTCTTTTAAAACGTATATTGTTTCTCCTGAGTACGTTTTGTTTTCGTGTAAGTAACTATTTACACGTAATTAGACGATCTATATTGCAGGAATATTGCAGGTGAATTCACACAAACATCAGTTATAGTAATATTTTTGATGTACTTAAAATGTGGGGTTTTTAAGCCATGTTAAATCGATTTAAGTTCCTTATGCGTACGTGGTGCGAATCAATATTATTATTAACACATTAATAGGTACAAAATATTGAAGACGAACGGCAGGTTCTAGAATTATTTAATTTTCAATCTCGGTGCTAGTTTTCGGCTTGAAATCAATAAAACAATATTGTTTTTCCTGTGGTTCGTAAACAAACAAAATTTTTAGATTTTTAAAGCGCAGGTTTTTCTTTGAAGAATATTTGAATCATATCGTGAACAATGATTACTATAAAAACAAGTACTGGTGTTGTGGTTGTCGATCCTCCAGAAAAAATCAAATGGCGTTCGAACTTTTTAGACACGCGCTGTCTTTTATTTATTTATTATTACACTATTTATTCGGTTAAATTATTATTATTTCGTTTTCACTATTTATTTATTTCATTTGTTTAAGTAACGTATCCGTGTATTGGTTAAGAAATAGCTCTTAATAGATTTCCCTTATAAATTTCAACTTTGCTAATTGAAAAACCTATCTTTTTTTTTATAGTAGGCAGTTGTTTTTTTATTTACTTCTATTTGAACTGTTCATCGAGCTATCTTGGCTTCTGGAAACTACATTTATTGTTATTACTCTAATAATAACGTATAAATAAAGTCACTAATAAATAAGAGTTTAGACGTACGTGAGGTTTCGGCCGCTGTATTAAATAAAGTTAAGTTTACAAGTATCTATTTTAGCTTGGAGTTTAATTTGATTTGTGATTTATTTGATTCCCATCAACTCAATTCAATAATATAGATCTGTACGACTCTTTGAGTTCGATACGATAGTTCGTACAAAATGGATTAAATAGTATTATACTTTACTAGTTTTATACAGAACACTCGGTTTAAGCTGTTTTTAATCGAACAAAATATTATTTAACCTTATTTAAGCTCAAGATTATTTTGATTTTTTTATGTAACACACAACTGACTGCTGCTTTTGTTTAGATATTTTATAAATTTGTTTCCTCTAAACATTTTAATATTCTGCTACATTTCCAAAGGCATTTGATTTCATAATAATCAATGTATACTTACTAAAACTAATTCTACTGCATCTACTCTATTATAATATCGTGTATAAGTTTACGGCGTATTATTGTCTTGACCAAATAACCAAATAGCCAAATCAAAAAAATTTTCAATACTTTTTGCATACGCTATCAGAATCTATGGCGATTGGAAAAAAAATTCCCAGGCAAAAATCTCCGGGAAAAAAATCCCCTTGTACATTTTTGCCATCTGCTTAGTTTTAATATGAATCATTATAATAATACATTATTTATTTATTGTAATTGGATTTTTTTAACGTTTAAAACTGAAAATCGAATAACTACCATTTATTTATTAATATTCAAAACAGTTGTAAATTTAAACTTCAATAATTTGTATAGTAATTATTAATAAACATAATTACTAGTAATAAAAAATATGTGTTTAAAAATTTTTACCCAGCGTGACTAATAAAAGGTTAAATTAAAGTAGTATTTTATGGCAGGATAATTTGCTTAGTTAATTTATATTGTACTTGGTTTATTACATATACTGATATACTTAGTTATTACATAGATTAAATAGTATTTTTATACCATGTATATTTAAATCGATTATGTCAAAAAACAGGTTAGCCGCAATTTTTAACGTTTTTCCATAAATTCTACTTAGTTTTTTTTATTGTAACTTTTTCAAAATATCACCAGAGTCAAATAGGCCTTTGAGAAAAATGAACTGACTTTGAAAATCGGAGCTTTTTTATTAGGTACTCTTAAAGATGTTTACAGAAAAAGAAAAAGAAACATCACTGTAAAAATAACACATTCTTTGCTGCGCTACGAATTAGTATTTTATCATCCTAGTATTGCTGTGTTTTAAATTTTCTTGTATTATTTGTACACCTATTGTTGTTATGTAGTAATACATTTTTTTAGCTACATAGTATTTAATGTTATATTATAAAATTATTATATTGTTCATTGTATAACGGTAAACTGTAATCAATGCATCCGGGCGTGACGTATTTCATAAAATAGTAAAAAAAAAAAATATATGTATGTATAATATAATATTTGATATAGGCGATGGTAATATAAGCGTTTTTGAGTGTATTTTCATTTGACCGGTATAAAATAGTATAAACGTATAACGTATGAAATCAGATGAAAAAAAAAATTGTGATGTACCTATTTACTACAGTAATGAAAACGAGTTAAAACATGTTTCGCCTTAAAAAGTTGCTACACTGCTGTTGGTATTACAACACGTTTTTACAATGTTTGCTCGTCAACGTTTGTTTTTCGGTTACACGAATACCATGTTATTTTTTCAAAAACTTTTTCCGCTCTATTAAGTTTAAGACACGGTAAATGCGGCAACCAGAATCGATAAACACAGACAGATAAAATGACGTACGAAAAAAAAAACAACAACTTTGAATCATTTCTTGTTTTTTTTCTCTTCCGGTATCGATATTCGTATGGCACGCGATTTCGTGCACGCCCAAACATTTTATGGACCGCGGACGTACACTACCATTAACGCATCACTATTTTATAATCGCGATGATTGTGTTGCGGTTTCGTTTGTGTTCGGACGACGATGCACATTATCTTCGTGATTTATAGTAATGGGTATCGGACGGTCATTTTCGATCGAAGACTGTAAAAACGGCCAGAACCGTATCCTCGTTGCAGTCTCGTACGATCAGTAGCTGATGCACAAAATAATAATGTATACTACGATGGAGAGTAGCCAGAGATGGTTCTCGATAACTTTCTGATGACGGAAAATAATAATGATGATATGATAATTACTGGTTTATGCGAACGTTTTTTGCTAAAACCATCGAGATTCGCGATCATCACGGGGGGAATAAATGTTTAAATAAATGAACGTATAAGACGTCAAATGTCATTGCAGTAATAAATTAAAAACAGCCGGGATCACTCTAGGTCGCGTGATTATAGTTTGACGGAGTAGCGAATACGCTTTGAAAGAGTCATTGGTTTGGAATATTTGTGGTTAAAACGTATTGTTTGATAATGTCTGAAAGCAATACTAAATCGTTGCCTTCGAAAAAACGATTCCAAGCGAGTTCAACTATCTAGTGTACGTTCTGGTAAAAACCATATTTAACAAAAAACATACTTAAAAATTCTAAAAAATTTAAAAAATACCTAGAAAAAACTTTTTTTCAATATTTTATAACGTATTAAATTAATTTAGTGCATAAACGTTTGAAAACGACACGGAACAATTTTTTACAACGATAGTTTAATAAGTGAAGCCGTTCTGAAACCGAGTTTGGTGATATCGCCACTCTTATCGTTTTCGGCACATAACTCAAAAAATAATCGAAATATCAAAAAAATGCTTCAAATAAAATAAAATTTGAAGCCTAAATTCCAACTTATATGTGGCATACACCGTAACGATTGGAGCACTTCTTCTATCCGAAAACGTCATTACAAACCTGAAAACCTGAAAATTTTTTGCCGAAAAGTTTTCGATTTTGTTTTTTTTTTTTGGGGTAAAACTCAAAATATAAGCAAAATTTAAAAAAAAAAACTTCAATGAAAGTACCCCCAAATGTATAGACCTTTCATTAGAGGTACAGGCTTTAAAATTTTGACCAGTTTTTCTTCCCGAAAAGTTGTCAACAGAAAAAGAAAAATACCTTGTAAAAACATTACATTCCTTGCTAACTATCAGAATCTAAAAAAGAAAAAAAACAGTAGTTTCATCATGTTTATTGACGCATTACAATAGGTCTGTCAAGGTTGAAAAGTGTTCTTTTGAGAATAATTCGTTTTCGACTCATGTGCATATTAAAAAAATTAAGTTAAAACTTAAGTATTAATATTTATTTTAAATACCATTTGTGCCTCTTAAATGTACCGCTGAGTGTTTACAGTGAGTTTACAAAATTATAAAACACGTTAGCTGAAATTAATTAATCATTAGGAATCAACTTGTTTGCAAAATTTGCTTGTATTTATTTAAATGAATCGTTTTTTTTAATAATTCTTTAGGTATATTATTACTTGATGTATAGGTTTGCTTAATTTTAAAAGATATCACAAGAAAAAAAAAAAGAAAAGAAAACCAATTAAAAATAATAATTGGAAAGGTAAAAGAAGAAACACTTTTTTATCAAAACATTTTACGCTCAAAAATGCTGATTTTGAATTTTACTAATGGTATTACTTTTCTTTTAGAAATAACTTTACTAAATCAATGAAATAATAATAATTAGGAACAGTTGTTTTCATTTTACACTCTTATAATTATAAGGTAAAAAATTCAAAGATAACGTGCCAACAAAACTTGTGAAGCAGGTATATAAGTTAAATAAATATTAGCTACTTAATATTTATGTGCAACAATGAATTGGTGAATCATCATTTAATGGTAATGTAAATTATGAAATATTAACTAAATAACGGTCTAATAAATATTTAGTAATTTATATCAAACATTATCATAGACCTTAAATTTTTGATTCACTAAAGCTGTTTTGAATCTTTGACCACGGGTCAATACAAAGGTAAAATTAAAAGTAATAATTAATTTTACATTTTGGGTTTAGGTTGATTATAAGTTGGATGATGTGTAAATGAGAATACCAACTTACTGATGGAGGTGAGAATATTTTACGCACACTGTTTTAATATGAACGCATGATTTAAAGATAACAAAGCTACATTTGAAATTTAATATTATAATTATTGTTAGTTTTTACAAGAACTATCAATAAAACATCAAAATGTTTTGAAATTGCCTGTTTTTAACGATAACTACTTTAATATTCTCAATTTTGAAGTGTTTGTTTTGAAAATAGTTGAAATTATGCAAGTGACACTTAAAATACCCTTTTTTTTTTTTTAACTCTTACTCAGAATCGATATTTCGTAAACAATTTTAAAGAGTGGTATTTTACTAATATAGTGTATTATTCAATTTTAATTCAGTTTAGTTAACGTATTTTGATGTTGTTTTGTCTTAAATTTAAACGCTATCCTTTTGGAGTTATTCAATTAGATTATACCGCACTTTCCCATCGGTTAATTTGTATAGTGTTAGAATTAATTATTTCATAATCTACGTGTTGGCTAATTGACAAACCAAATTAATTCATACAACATTAATAATTAATTTATTTATGTTGAGAAAAACGCATTTGCCGAAACAATTGGTACAATAAGAAAAATAAAGAAAACAACTGGGTCAACACTACTGAAATATACGGAAAAATTTAAGTTTCATCCGGTTTGATACGATGAATCATCGTCATTTTCCTATTACTCTAAAAATAATTCTTGAAAATCATTATAGTTTTTCCTCGTTGTGAGCATGAATAGCAAAATTCGGTCATTGTATTATGTGTATAACTCAATGTCTAAAATAAGTATTTTTTGTAATTTATGTTAAGGAAAAAATTAATGCGTTCTTTCATTCAACAATTTTGTTTGTTACCCAAAAAAAACTTACCAATGACAATATTAAGTTAAAAAAAATACATATTGTTTACTTATAGGAAGGGAATTTAATCAGAATAATGATGTGTTTTGTACGTTATACCATTGATAATATGTTTAGAAATTTAGAAATTGAAATTTACATACTATGTTTTGTTATTATTCATGGTACCTACATTAGATTATAAAACAAAAATTTGCACAAATAATTGTTAAAAATGATGTTCCTATTGATTATGATAAAACATTTCCAAAACTATTTTGACTAAATAATATTTAGTCGATAAAGCGTAAAAATTAATTTTAAAAATGTAAACAGTTTTTTTTCGTTACGTTCAATTAATATTATTGTAAATTCTGTGAAAATGTCTTAAAATTTATTGGCACTTCACAACGTGATGACGTTGAAAATATCACTTTCAAAATTGCTAGATACTTACCGTATTTAAAAAATAATACATCACAGTGGATTTTAAAATTTTGTTTTAATCATTGATTTTTTGATATTTTTAGACCACCAAAACCAACTATTTTATATAAACCATTTATTTTGTTATGCATTCAACTATATTATTATTTTTAAGCATACATTTAGACAAAAATAAAAACGTACTTTAACAATAATTGACTACTTTGCGTGTATATTATTTCGTTGAAGTAGAAAATTAAGATATAATAATAAATTCCCTTGTTGAAACGCAAAGCGTTTGGGAAAAATTATGATAGTAAGTCATAATTTGTCTCACTTAAACCACACTTAATGAGAAAAAATTGAGCATTTTATATAGCTTTTTTTTTTTTTTTTGAGCTATCCTTGAAAACTACGTTGCTACTAATATATTGTGTGGGTATTGTTGCGTGTTCATGACCATATTTATACAAATCACTATTCATTCGAATTCACTAAGTGTCGCCTTCATTTTTAATAATATCGTTTTTGAGTAAAACGCGTTCTTAGTTCTTTGAGACATTGTAGTAATAGTTGAACTTGATACGAATAGTTAGTACTAAATGTGTAGTAAATACTAACTACACTCGCATGCAAATGGTCATCATAAAAAATTATATTGCCTTACCATTGTAACTATTTCATTATTTCAACGAAAAGTATCAAGTATGCTATGTAAAACGAAACTTGCTATCACTTTCAACGAATTTAAAAAAAAAAAAATCGACCA
Organism: Hormaphis cornu; assembly: GCA_017140985.1. Lineage (NCBI taxonomy): Eukaryota > Metazoa > Arthropoda > Insecta > Hemiptera > Hormaphididae > Hormaphis > Hormaphis cornu. The sequence goes on along the minus strand of CM029358.1, from coordinate 20,527,727 downwards.
GTAGTTTCCAAAAGCCTATAAAATATCGATAAAACGGAACTATTTTGCTGTAAAGCGTCACAATGTTCTATTAATATTATATAGTTACGTGTTCAATTCTCCTTACTATTTCAATACTTTATTCCCTTACTTTATTTTTTGCGTATTTTTTCGGTTTTTTTTTTTTTCATTCAATTCATCTTTTAATTAACATTTATAACCCGCTTACCGTTGTGCTGTGGAGCCGAGATTTTACTCAGAATTGTTTTTTCGATGGCAATGATTTATCATTGCTTTTAGATATTGACGAATACGTTCAAACCAAAACTTCCAAACCCATCCAAAAAAAAAAAAAAACAACACAAAAAACTCGAAACTTGAATACGATAAAAATAACATATTTTACTATATTATGTACAGGTTAAAATTTTTGAAAATTGATAAGTACACATTTATGTTCGGTTCGTAGACGTTTTTACGCGGTTATTTTTTCGTCTCTTTCGTTATTTTTTTATTAATTTTACGATATTTTCATACGTTGTTGGAACGGACAAAATTAAAACGTCATAAACATTTAATACGTCATTTTGGAACTAAAAATATAATATTATAGTCTTCATTATTCTAAAAGTTTTAATTGACAAAACATGTAACATATATATTTAAGACTTGGAAATTTTACAGAATCTATACAAAACATTTTTCTATACGATTGTGCCGTCCAAAAACTTTGAAAATCAGTGTTATTATTTTTTACTTTGTTTTATTTCATAGGTCTTTTTTTCTTATTTGGTCCTAACTCTTCTCACAAGCGAACAATAATTATTATTGTAACACATTTTCGAAACGGATAAAGTTTAAACTTCAACGATTTAGCTTTAAAATTATCGTTCATACTAATATGTTAATCATTTTTGAAGTATTATTCGATTTTCATAACGTTCACAAAACATAAATGTTTATTTCAAATATAACAGAGGTAGTTTTAGATTTTTTGTTTGAACAGTACCTATGTTTTTTAAAAATCTGAAACACAAAAAGCCTCTGAAAAACGTATTTATAACACATCAATAAATTTTAAAACTAAAAATTTTTAAGGTGTCACATTTAAAAAATAATTTGATTTCTCGGGTATATAATTTATACACAAAACTGTAGGTACCTACTTAAAATCTAAACGTGAAATTTTTTTTTTTTTTTTTTTCTACGATCAAAAAATACTAGCAAATCAATTATTACCTAATATGTTTTACATAAACATTTCTTTTAGGAAAGCACATTTGTATCGAGTTTGTTGTAAGAAGTAGATATGAAGTCTGGATGTGAAAAAAACATATAGGTGCTCTGCATTTCACGCGAAATGTATATAAACGAGTTTCTGGATTTTTCAAACGTAAATATAATGACTCTGTTCGATTCGTATTTCAACATCATGTCAAACTTATAAGTATATTGGTTGTAAGTTATTGAAAAAGTGTCCGTCTCACTACACACGTCAGTCTCGTGAAAAAAGTATATTTCCAACGGAATAAGGTTGTTTGTGTATGGGTCTGTGTGTGTTGGCATACCTATACTCAATGTTTTTATGACTATACTATATCTTAATAATTAATATCTAAATAATAAAAAACAAAGCTGCAGTGTGAGTTTTACTTGTCAGCATAATATCGGTTTTAACATTATTTTCGTCAATAACGTAATGCGAAATCAACGCATTTTGTTACGGTGTATTCTTTCTGCGTTGAAAAATTCGATTCGGACAAAGACATTTTGCTGAAAAGCTTATATTAATAGGTTTTCCGACAAAATTACGATACACGTTCGTGTTTGACCGATATCGATGCGTTTTTTCGGATTTGTAGTTTACTTTGACCAGTTATAACCGCGTATTACGAATTTCGATTATGATTATTATTATTGTGGTTTTCTCTCCGCAAAGTATTATAGTGATTATAAAAGAAACAAACCGTGAAATCGTCGGGGATATACTACAAATTATTGTATTGTGCTGCTCGGAGTGTGTGTGTGTGTGTATAATCGCTGGTTCTGACTGGAGTTTGTTTTTTATGTTCATACCATTTTATATAATACAAGTGATCACGTTCTTTCCATAAAATTTGATTAGTGTTTTTTTTTTTAAAGGGTTTTTTATTGTTTTGTTTTTTATTTTTTTCACCCTTTGCGTGAAAATGAGTAAACTCGCAAAGAATTATTTGCCGTCTAACGTTCAAATTGTTTATAGTGGTTGATAAAATCGGATTATTTCGGACGGGGCACGTGTTAAGAATTCATCTGATTCCGGGGGTTGACGGCTATGAACCAAAAAGTTTCATATCGCAAAATATCGAACATTGTTCTGCAGGAGCGCAATAACTTTACACTGTATCCGTAACTTTTTTATATAAAAAAAAATATTATTATTATTGACGCATATTCGTACGTATCGCCGCGAGAGATGTGTGCAGTGTATATTGTAATATACAGCGGCAAACATTTAAAACCGAACGTCGAATAAATCTAAAAATTCCGGTCGAGAATTATTATAAAATAGGTTCTACGGATGGAACATTTCGATATTTTTGATTTCGAATGACACATTTTAGAGTACAAATCAAGATGTATGATATAATATTTAGTACACTCTTAAGTGACATCGGATACTTAGACTTAAAGTGCGCGTTCGTCTTGTACGAATTGTCGGACTAAAAAAATGTTGATTTCGTTCCAAAGTTATTCGCTCTATTAGTCTTTTTTGTTTTACAAAGTTGAGCATTAACTAGTTGAAATCAAGTTAAAATATCGATTATATTTACCGGTCGGCGCGACCTCGAGATGGTCACCACTGTTGCGTTTCCGCCGGAAATCAACAAACGTACCCCGTATCCATGCAACCGTCTCTATATTGTGTACGCGATATTCGCGCGTTATTGTACCCGTCGATGACCCGTCGATGACGTGTAAACAAACCGAACTCGTCTCAGATGAGGACCGAAACGCCGGCGATCGCGATCGACTTTTTGACGAAAAAATTATTATTATTCATCAGTGTTCGAACCGAGGCAGGGATGCGACCCCTTCATTTTTATTCCATATTCCATATTCCGACTTTTATTTCAGTTTACGAACAATGTTTACGATGAACCTACTATAATTAATGCACCGTAAGATGAGACAATACTACCCAGACTGCTAACATACATACTTGTTGTTGAAGTATACATAGTTTTTAGAAACTTTAAACCTCCCCAACTCGCAGAGTTTTCCACGGAAAATTGTTATTCGACCACCGAGACTCGTTAAAAAATTATGCGTGGGTACACGACGTAGAGGGTGCCACTTTAATTTTAAAAGTCGGTACGAACAACGAAAAACACCGATGAACATAAAACTACTCAGAACTGTAACAATCGTAGACTGCATAAAACAAAACGACTTTTGAACTTGCGTTTTTTGAACGCAATTTCTTACTTTAAATACAATCCATCCAAAATGCGCAGACGTTAGCCACCTCCTGAAAAATGAGTACACACTGCGCGGATATTTTTATAATTTTTAAACATAAATTTTTTGTTTAAATAGGTAGATCGAAACATCGTAACAATAATTTATGTGCGCACTAATAGAATAATCGCGCGTCTCTTGACAAATGCGCATCTTTCGAAACGCCGTTTGAAAATGTGCTATGTAAACACGATGTAAAATTTAGCGTGACAACTAACGATTTAATTTAATTTAATTTTAATTCAATTCGGGGTGGAGTCGAATGTCAAACGATCATTCTATACGGACACGCGCAGCCGTCACGGTATAGATTTGTAAATATTTTCGTTTTTGTCACTCGTCGGTCCATAATACAACGTACGGTTTTATACATACTATACATAAACAAACCCCCATCGAGAATACGTATAATCACTATTCGCTTGTTAACGGACCTTAATCACTGCATTGTTTGTAGACTAAAACCTTCAATAATGTCACTTTTGTGGGCGTATTACGGTAAATAGTCAATCACCGAATATATAATGACCGTATATATGATATTTTTTCATTACTTGGGATCGATGCTACAATGGCCGAATTATAAAATTATTTTTTATCGAATATTGTGGGGAAAAAATATAGCTTCAACCCAATAATATGTGAATCTTCATGCGAATCGAAACAATATATTGTCGTTTGAGAACACGTTTTTACAAAGCTGCAGGATAAATACAGAACCAGTGCTTTTGTGATTTGGCGTCATACAATTAGGGGATGGAGTCACCATTCTTTTAAAAAAAAAAAATATTTACTTTTGCGTAACCTTTCTAATTGGAGACACATAATGAGACCCGGAATAAAGGTTGTATATGGATTAAAATTTTTAGATTCTGCGAAGAACGTATTGGTTTTACAATGATGTTTTTGTTTTTTTTTTTGTTTTTCTGTGATCAAAAGTTCTTATAGTAAAAATGTACCAATTTTAACGCATGATACCTTAAAAGAAAGATAATAGATCCGAGATGGTACTTTATTTGAAGCTTTTTTTGAAATTTTGATTATTTTTGAAGTCCTGAGGAAAACAAAAAACGGCCCAATTTTTCGAGTTGCTCCGATTGACTAAATTATTCATATATGTCATTTAAGAGGGTCTTATGAGTGTTTCGCTGAAATTTCAGTCGATTTCGATCATTTTTGTGGAAGTTATGAAACTTTGAAATAGTCGTTATTTTAGGCGGTCGTGTATTTCTTACGGGAGGCCCAAATAATTAAGGGACACGTGTTTTTTACACGTTGATTTAGATTTTTTTTCTCGATTTTCGTGATCACTTTTTCTAGAAAAAGAATGCTCCGATTTTAACGTACGACACCTCAAAAGATAGATAATCAATCCGGGACGGTACTTTATCCGAAGCGTTTTTTGAAATTTTGACTATTTTTTATGTTCTGAGGAAAAACGGTCAAATTCTCAAAAGTGCTCCGTTTGACTTGAAATTTATATGCGTCATTAAAAAGGGTTTAACGAGTTGTTTACTGCTTAGTTTTCAAACGATTTTGATCATTTTTGAGGGAGTTGTAGAATTTTGAAATTTTCGAATTATTGAATTTCACGCAGTTCCATAAAACCTCTAGTTTTTACGTTTAAGTCTCGAAACATGAATACAATCTAAACAAGATAGTTTTACATATGTGGTTGAAAAATTTTGAGAATCGGTTGACACAATATTGGTTTATAGCCGATTTCACGTTGTTATTTTGTCGTAAAACTCGTCATCTCGTGTATTTCTTACGAGGGAAACAAATAATTACGCGAAACGTGTTTTTTCCACATCGGTTTAGATTTTTTTGATTACAACAAGGCAACGGTTTATCGTTGCTCTCGGAAATTAAATAACGCGTTTAAGCCACAACCTCTAAACTAGTGAGCCACCCAAAGGGTAGTCGCTACCCCCCCCGTCAAACTACCCGCGCAAACTGGACCGATCCCTGCGCTTACTTTTTTTTTTTAAACTGCGTCCCGTTACCATTTTTTTTTATCCAACGGAACAATCGGTACGAGCGAAATTTCGAACTGAATAAAACACAAAAATCACGGACGTCGATACTACGAGTTCGTTAGACGTACAATAATTTCACCACGCAAAGTCGCGACGATTCTTAAACGACGTTTCACACCGTTCGATTATCTTGGTTTTTCCGCGACACTGCACTATGGCGCGGGATTTCGAGCACACGCGAGTGTGTACCGCGCGAATTTCTCTCCGGACGGATGCGACGCGAAATACGATGTGTGTATAATACGGAATATTCGTCTCGCAGCACGTGTTGAGAATCACCACCTCGGGCACGATTATTATTCGTATGTATTATTATAGTGTTGTAGCCGAAGGCGTCTTTCTCTCGTTCGCGGAAGGGAATAATAATAATTCAATTCATCCCGGACATTAGTAATTCATTTCGGATACACGAGCACAGATGCGCGCGTCTAAAAGTCGAGCGTCCGCAAACACTGTGCGAGAAACGAAGCGGGAGAACAGCGTGTGCAAGTGGTCTTGAACGACGGAACGGAAACGTCGAAATAGGCCGCGGCCGCGACCGAGTGTCGGGTCAAAAAAAAACTATGATAGATCGAAAAAACGATTCTCGGTTATCTATTGCGAGTCCTAGTAAAAAACTAAAATTTAACAGAAAATGTCCGTCTTACTAAACTGAGCGCCGATAAACCCGAAATACGAGTATTTTTTAGGCAGGCTACGCCAAACTACATCCGACCGACCACACATTTACCCCGTTTCTTTCGTTCCTTTTATTCCTTACTGATTTTCTTCATTTTTTACCACCTCCGCCGGTTGAACATTGTAATGTACTGCTTGGAAAGATCGGACCAACAATACTCGCCTCTCCATCGGAGTTTTTGGGTCTAAATTTTTCTGTTTTTCGTAACGAAACTTGCTGAATATAGGTATAACATTTTAAAAATTGTTTCGAACAAAATGTAATCTATATAATGGTATATAAAAATGAATGTATGTATGTCCTCTATGGTCTCGGAAACCGCTTGACCGATTTCCATGGAATCTTTTGCAATAGATTCGCGAAAGGTCCAAGACTGGCACTGGCATAATGTCGATTTCGCGTGTGTTCAAATGAAATTTGATTGTCAATTAATACGATTGAAGGATATTATACAGCATACTCTACTCTACAGTATAAAATACTTACAAATAATCGAATTTGGCGGTGTTTCCATTTTGGTCGTTTTCGGCAGATAACTCAAAAAATAAACAAAATAAAATCGATCAAATACAATTTTCTAAAAAATGAACACTATGTGATATGTTCCTGAAAAAAATACGTATTACGCAACTCGGTATATTCCAGTTTCAATAATATTCTTCAACATTTCATTTCATCTTTCATCATCACTACACTCAATCACTATTTAAAAACCAATTAGTGAAGACAAAACGACGCAGAGCCCTAAACCAATAATGACAACCGATTCGTTGTCCTTTTCAATAGATCGATAACAATCTATATAAGTGAATAGACCTCAATTAGCCATTGTTATATTTACAAATAATTGAAGGCTTCAAAAACAGTCTCTAAAATCACTAAAAGTCGCACTATACCTGTCAGTCAAAATAGTGATATTATTAACGATTTCAAATACGAAATAATAATTAATAATTTTGTGTTTCTTTAGTTTTTTTCATAAATCATATCTAGTTACACATCTTTTTGCAGTTGTTGTATTTGTGTATAAACTTGTGCTCACATTGCTTAAATAAATTAGGCCCTGGTACATACTATTATTGTATACATAATTTGGATTTTGTACTACGATTTACGTCCTGTTCCTGTGACAAGACCTTAAATCTTTACATTCTAGGTATGTAGTATGTACAATATGCCCGTAAAGTCTGTACGGTCAATTATAGTAAAACGTACACGCGTAGAAGTTATTCATTAAGTTTACACGATTTCCGTTCATGATGCAACTGTGTAAGAGAAAAAAAAAATTAGGCAAATAAAAAAAAAATCTACCGATTCGCTACAAATCGTGATGGAAAATTGAAAATAATTAGTTAATTGAAAATTGACGTTTGCAGTGCCTGAATCATGGATTATAATACTGAAAACCGTTTATTTTGATTCGCACAACAGTAAATTTGATCAGTTGTTTCCACTGTGTATGACCTGTACACTCAATGTGTTCAAATTTTTGGCAACTTACCTACGCGCCTCTTATCATACACCTACGTAGGTACACCGGATATCCTTTATTAATTCGTTCTACATAACATTATACAATCCACCCTTATTTATATCCGTAACAACCTTTTCCAGCAGTCTACCTCGAAAACGACTTGGCGTAGTTTTATGTTTGTATACGACGAGAACCTTTAAAAATAAACTTTTATTCATCTGATTTATGTGCGTCTGAGCTATCCATTAACGTCACATCGCCATCGATCTCAATATTTTCATTGAATTTTAAATTGTCTACGTACCTATAGCGAGAAACCTATCGCATTTACTGCAATGACGAGAGATTTTTTTTGTCGACGCTTTTGCATGATATACACAGAAAACGTACCTACCGGTTTAAGTGCTCGGATCTTTACGCGCGTTCGTCTCGTATTACATTATTACAAATGGTAGATAATGTTGTTAATATACAGTTTGTCAGTGTGTGCACACGTTGTCATGGCAACGTGAAAAAATAATTAAATTGAATAAAAAAACAGTAACTTAACAGTTGACGTTAAAAAGGTACAAATTTAAAAAGGATTTTGAAACGAGAAATTAAAAATGTACATGAACTTTTAAAGAAACGATACAATATGATTTATTGTATGACCGAAATTCCATTATTTTAACATTTTTGTTTTGATACGGTTTTTTACTGTTCACTCAGTACGATTGTTAACCCTTCGTACAAAAACTTGAGAACTATTTTTAAATGAAAATCACTGTTCTTTTTTTTCACGGACCTTCAAAAATTGCGAAATACGATAAATATTTTTCTATGTAACATTTTAGTGTTAATTATTTGGAGTGCGTTTTCCAGTAAATTTTTTTACTACGTATTCTACAAAACAATGCAAGTAAATTCAAACTTCAACGATCCTTTGTACGTAAACAAACGATTACGAGGAAACCCAGGAAACTCGAATAACAGAAAACTCGTTCTTTTAGGTCGAACGTTTTCAAACCAATGTTTCATTATTTATGTTATTCCGGATAATTTTACTATTTAAAGTAGGATTACGTTTGAATTTTGAATTTTTCCTCTTTTTTCTTCTTCTTCTGTGTTTAAATTTGTATTTAGAATTTGAAAAATATTAGTTGTTGTTACTGTCTAATTTTGTTGCCACAGTTCCCTACATTGATAATTGTTGATCAAAAACTCTTTAGTATTGTTTAACTTTTAAACGTACAAAATATTACTTTATACTTTTACTCGCAGTTTCAATGGCATCATCGCAGTAGTGCTTGGTATTGTTATAACCGATATAAGTAGGTACATTTACTTGAATAAATGTTACATTTTTTGCGGCAGGGTGATTTTAGTTTAGTTTAATTACACAATTTCTATTAAAACAAATAGGTACATCGGTCAAACAAAGAACGCGGGACATAAAATATAAATTAATTTAAACGTCTTGTTGGCAATTGTTTGTCTGTGGTAACATGACTTTTTTTGTCACGCGTAGTCAGTCACCGATACATACAGCAAACAATCATGGCCAACGTCTATAGTTCAATCACAGAGTTAGGTTCTGGATTCCACCTCGGGGTTAGGTTATTACATTTTTAAGACCTATGGTTCCAACAGACAACTTTTTATTCCGAAACCATTCGTTCCAAAATAATTTGGATCAAATGTTTGGTGGAACGAAACTGTTCCGTTGGAACAGATTTATCGTAGAACGAATTTTAATGTTCCACAACACGTAAATGAGCAGTCAATGTATTATCACGTCTACGGACAAATCCGTTGTTTGCCGGGACCGAAGTTACCGGTTACTCCGGTTATCGGGGTATCCGACGTTGTTAAAAGCACACTTTTGAGCGGATACCGAACCGCAAAATCGGCACGTAATCTCGTTTTGGCAACAGCACCTAACCCTTCGGTCCGTTTTTAATCGGCTCAGATAACGACCGACGAGTTTATCTACTGTTTGAGCGCTGCTCATAATCCATGAGCGTTTAGCGGTGTCCGTTAATTCAAGACGACCCTGCGGCGGGCTGTTCCACACAACTGCAGTACCGGCTGTGTACTTAAAATGTCGTCGGGAAAACTATACACATATAATATAGTTCGTTTAAAAAGTCACCGAAGAGCGCTGCTGGTAGTTTTTCGCTTTTTCTTTTTTTTATCGTTACCGTTGTTTATTTTTGCCGATTCCGGTGTCGGTTTTCTATCGTTTCAGGCCCGCTCGGATAATAATGGCAGAGTGTTTTCGCGCAGAAAGTTTGGACGCGCAATTGATTTTTCCACTTTTTCTACGTTCTCGTAAAATATTTACGCGCGACATCTTCGTGGATTTGCGGGAATTTCATTTTAAACGCGAAAAAATGTTTTCAAAAAAATTATTCTCGGAGGAGGGGGTAACACTTGTCGCCAGCCCCCTACTTATTTTTGATATATTTTGAGTATGAAGGTCGTGCAAATTTTGAAAATGGGCATGCGAATTTCACGCTAATTATTGGCATAAGAAATTTTTTATTTTGGGAGAAGGTATTTAGCGATCAGAATTAGCAAAAAAAAAGTAAAAAAAATAACTTCAAATGGCACGAATAGGGCGTCAGATAGGGATAAATTATAAGGAGGGATCTATTATAATTTATATTTTCCGATTTCGGTTCGGTTATCGATATTGATCGCGGCTATTTCGCAACTTTTCGACTTGCCGTTCTACATAGGTAATTTCCCATGTAAATTGTTCCATGTTGAATGTATCCAAAAAAAATTTTCCTATCAATAATGTCTAGATTTTTCAAAAAGATCGGACGACTAAATTTACCCTTTTGGACGTTTTATTGTTACATTTTCTTTTTTGCAAACTTATGATTTGTAACAAAATACGCTGTTTTGTAAATCGATCGATTGGTTATATGGTTTTGAATTAATTCGTGGTAATATCGTTAAGACAAATGAGTAATAATGATATATTTGAAAATCATAAAAATATTGGATTGTTTTAAAAAAGGGTCGACGATGTTTCTTTTCATTGAATTGTTTTTTATTCTTCTGTTAATTATTCTAAGTAGGAATGTTTTGGTATTTCAGTTGATTATTTCCATACAGTTTTTATTCTCATCAAGATAATTTTTAAGCTTACTTTGATGATTACAATATTTTAAAAGGTTTGGTGCGCTAGTATTTGATACACAAATCGTATGAGTAAAACGGAAATTTTGATGGTCTGAAAATACAGTTGTATAAACTTTCAATGATACACAATGATTGTAGAATACGGTAACAAACGATTATTATTTAGAAGATGCTTAGATATTTTAACAAATGCGCTCTTTTCGTTTTTTGATAAACTAATGTACACGTTGTAAACCTCTTTGGACAACTCGATGAATTACCCAATTATGTGGGTTAACCAACTTCAACCTCACACGAGTGATAAATTATCATCACTGCACCCGAGTTTGTCATCAGGGATAGAGTGATTGTAATTTGGAAGCTTTACTCGGCCAGTTTAATAGCAACCACGTTAAATGTTTGGATTTCACTAAAAAGTATGTAAAATGAAATGATCTCTTAACATTAGAGTGTACAAAATTTTAAATATTTCCAGACATTTTCGTTTAACAAAATATATCTGCGTGTATGTTGCGATTCTTTAACCTGTTTTGATTGTTAAATTTTACGATCAACACGGAATTTACCAAACGACCGAAAATAAGAGTGCCGTGACTGCAGCTATAGTGTATCGCGGTGGAAAAATCATGTTATTTAAACATTGAAAATTAAGTATGTTTTCGTACTAAACTACGTAGTAATATAAAAAAAGTAAAAAGTAAAGAGCAAAAATGTTTGTAAAACTAACAAGTAATAGAATATATGTTCGTTATTTAAGTACTTAACGAAGAACAGATTTTAATAATGTATTATCTACAGTTTTTAGCCAATATTCAAGAATAAATCGTTTTTTTTTTTTAAATTTTTTTTTAAACTGCATTTATCATTACCGAAATTGAAACGTTTACCACTTGTTGTTATTGAAACTCGGGATACCAAATTCGTTTTTATTAATTTTTTTTAACATTATATCAACGAATTTTTGTCTAAACTATTTTTATATAATCTTTTGGTATTTAATTTTAATTTCTTAAAGATGCATACTACTAGCCACTGTAGGTATAACAAACAATACCCGGACAACGCCGGGGTCAGGACAGCTATTCTATCCGTTGAAATACTTTTTTTCTTGTCACATTAATAATATAAACATATAAATATTAAAAGTGTATGAAATCAATACTATTACAGTTCGTTAATATGTTTTTAGGAAATTTTTAGTAGTACCAAAAGTTTACGAATGAGTTTCTCCAGAGGTGGTGTTGTGCGCGAATCACACGCCTGCGGCTTCCTTAAATTTTTTTTCTATAATTCGCACTTTCGTAATTCGAATGTCACAACGAAGTATCCAAGAAACATACGAAAAAGAAATTACGAACCATGTGAAAGGCGAGGAATTTTTTTGCGTGGAAACCAATTTTTGATAGCGCGATTCAGAGATGGACGACAATACTGCTTCGAAAAAAAAAGGGCATTTTTTTAAACTATTCAAATTTACATAAGAATATCGTAAATTGAAAATGTAATATTTTTTTTTAATCTAATTCCAACAGGTCAAGTTTACATAGTTTAATACATATATCAACGTGTAAGTACATCGTGGACATTGTGTATTATACTTTTTGAAATAACAAAAGTATGGTTTTCGCAAAATCATTTCGAGTTTAGGCGTCCGCTCGAACTCGCGACGGCGTGGTAAAATCCGGCAGAACACTGTACAATAGCGTGTGGATCGTTTAGAAATCGGCAAAAACGTTTAAACGCGCCGCGGACGATATTGTGCAAACATGACGCAAACACGGAACTATTCACGCTACGGCTGTAAGCCGAACGTGTTCTAAGAAATTTATATTTGTTTCATCCGTTACAATAAAGGTACAAACAATAGTCTTCCACTCGGTTTCCCGAAAACCAACAGCGTGATTTTCCCTTCAAATTCACTTAGGAACACACGCGTGAGCAGCACAGTCTTTTTGTTCACCTTGTTTGCTTTCGCGCGGATTTTCGAAAAACCAGCCGCTTAAGTGGATCGGCGGAGGCTTTCTAACGCGCCGTAGAAAACGTCACGGTCTCGTGTTGACCGCGAACACAATGAAAAGATCTTCGTACTTCTCGTCCATTGTCGTGACCGATGTCGTTAAAATATCATTTTAACCTCCCGTGCTAGATGTAGACGTTTACACTTGTTTTGTGTACGAAAAATTAATAAATACGTAGAGATCATCGCGAAAAGTCTGAAAAAAAATAGAACAGATCTTGAAACTGAAAAAAGTGAAAATGTATAAAATAATTGAATGAAAAAAAAAATTGTTATCTATTTTTTTTTTTTCGGTGTCGTTCGAAAAGTCGGCTACGTCGGCACCGATTCCAAAAAGTATTTATCATATGTATATATTTAAAATTTAATTACTTCATACTTTTTAGTGTATTTTACCGTTTTTTGAAGTCGGTTTTAATTTTTTTTTAAATTTTATTTCTCTTAGTGGAATGCGATTACCACCCGTGTTCACGTAACTCACACCGTTTCATTTTGCTACTCTACGTCTTTGCACTCGCACGGGTAGCCAATATTACAATATTTTGTATTAAATTATAATGATAACAAACATGAAAAAAAAAAACTATACCTAAGAAACCAGGCGACTACCGATAGCTATTTTTCTGTATAGTATTTTTGGTTTTTTTCCAATATAATCACTGAAAGAATTTTGACAAGTGTTATATGGGACCACTTCGGAAGTATGATCTATCAAAAAAATAATTAAAAAGGGTCATAAAAACTGATTCAGTGTTGTCGGAGTGATCGTGTAACAACCATATACGGAAAAAAAAAAAAAGGAAAAAAAAAGTTGAATAGAAAATCTCCTCTTATTTTTAAGTCGGTTTGAAAACAGGATAACGTGGGACGAAAAATTTCTTTACTCGGAACGAATCATCGCTAAAATCTATAAAACGATTAAACCGTTGTATTGATTTGCAATAAAAAAAAGGGGAAAATCTAAGCGACGTGTTCTCATCCTGAGCAACGTTATAATACATATTGTATACGGGTACAGCTGTGCTCGTTATCGTCTGGGAAAGGAATAGCACGGTGGAGATTAGAATTCAAAAACGAAAATGATTGTTTTGACATTTTCGGCTACTCAGAAACGGTTCTTAAAAGTATTTTTTACCAAACATATGCGGATTAGTACAATTTTTTCTACCTACCGATTCGTTCGAATCGATTTTGGCGACGTGCGTGCTTCTCGTCGAATAAAACTGCGGTTTCGCAATGAAAAACGAAACTTTTTTCTGTTCCCCGACACGTTTGAGCGAGTTACCCGATCGGAAACCGAGTTACGGCTTTTGGCCCCGTGGGTGTCTGCGCGAGCGAAATCCTCCGCGGTCCGCTCGGATCTTACGTGCCGGACAAACCGAGAGCGTACGTTTCGGGAAAATCGAATAGTTTTACATCAGCTCATCGTGATCGAATTTTCGCATTCGCTTTGTACGTCACGCTTCCTGTATATAAAAAAATGTTTCTAATGTAATTTTCAAAACTGTTCAGAGTTCGTTAGTGTGGTTGTTATTGGGTATTTAAAAGTGTTCGTTTCTGTGCGTTAAATGTGGAATTTATAAGCGTTACTGATATTATATAGAAATTTTAGAACCGATCCCGGGGCTAAGGGTTGGTGGAACAGGGACGAAACAAACGCAAAGACGGAGAACAAACCAAATGCCCGGGGGGTTTGGTTCCGAAGTGTGTAGATAACGGTGGGGTAATTCAAAATGAGTCAGTAAAGATATAAATTGAACGAAAGGTAACAGTTAAACTGTTATAAATTGACAGAACCTCTGAGTTTTTTGTAAAATCCCGTGAGTTGGAGAGACTATTAATATTGTGCCTCGCACGAAAAGTTATCGCAAAAATCGATCGCATTTACGCCGGAAAATAACAACTATAACGAATTGATATAATATGATGTATGCTCTACTAATGAAGTGTTATCGTATCGTACACACGTAAACCTATGAAATTTTCGCTTGTACTTGTCACTAATATAATGTATATGTGGGGCAGTCTGGATGAAATATATTTAATTTTTTTTTTTTTTTTGCGTGAAAAATACGGATTTTATAAAATTTTTATAAGTTTATTATTGTAATGTATTCGTTTCGAGTTGAGAAAAATAATATTTCTAACAAATACGTTTTTTTTTATTCTTATGACGATATTTACGAAAATAGCTAAAGATTACGGCAGAAATGAAGAAATTATTAACTACGCTTTTTGATATTAGTCAACTAGAATAATAATTTACGAGTAACATTTAAATCACAAATAAAATATAGTCTCTCCATAATAACTAATACAGTATAAATACTCACAGACATACGTAGAAGGGATTTCAGTTAGTGTAAACTAACCAAATTTCAATTAGTTTTTTTTAAATGGTTTAATGTTTGTTTTAGGTATTTATATTTTACTTGTTTGTGCAAACTGTAATACACGTTTATTGCTGTCTAAGTACAAAATGTTGTACACTATTTCGTTACGTCATTATTTATTAACATAGAAAAAACTAGTTCTATCAAGTAGGTAAACGAAATAAAAAATTTGAATATACAACGGTAGATTTTTGTCTGGTCAACAATGTTCGAAAAAAAAAAAAAATCATAGAACAAAAACTGACACAAAATTACTGCCCAAGACATTGTTAAAAAATTTAAAAACATGTAATTTAAAACGTCATTACTATTTTGACGTATAACTTCAGTGTGAAACTTTACACGCTAACCTATATCACAGAATCATTAATTTCATCGTTAAAAATATACCATATTCATACAAACCTAAGGACTGCACGTATCTCACTTTTAACACACTATAGTTCCCAATAATAGAGTTAGGGCGTTTATGGACAAAATGAAAAGTTTTATCCTTTTTTTCCCATGACAAAAAAATTATTTTATCTTGGATGAAATAATTTTTATACTTTTTCTCCATGAAAAATTTCGATTTTATCAACATTTAGGCTTATCGTGGTACAATCAAATTAAATCATTTTTAATTCATGCTTGCCCTACGTTTATTTTGGCGACTCAATTTCATATTAAAACTCAGTATCCATAGGTTTTTGTATGTCTATGTATCGAATACGAGTATTGGAACTTTTTAGTAGCTTCTAAAAATATCGTAAATATTCACTTGTTTATACGTTTTATTATAGGTTTGATTTTATTTTTTGCGCCATCGTTGTAATCGCAGGAAATGTTGTAAGTGCACCGTCGCGCGTATCCGTGGTCGTAAATTTGCTTTGTTGTACGCTTTTGTTCGGAAATAAAAATACTTTAAACACGAACAACAAATAATGCATAAACATAAACATAACAGTATAATGTTAAAGATTTTATTGTAATACCCTTTTCTTGTGCAAATGTGAACGTATAGGTAGGTAATATTGAACGTTTACATTTTAAGAACAAATAAATACGTAGGTATATCTGATCGCATCAAAGTGTAAACAGTAATCGACGTGGGCTGATCAATCTGTCGAGTATGATTTATATAGAGTGCACGTGCACAGTTCACCGACTGAAATGAAACGAGCTTTATTAAAAGCGAATTCGATTTTTGCAAGTCGAGGATAAAACAAAAAGTGTGTAGGTCACTGTATTGTGTAGGACGCATTGTTTCGAAAGTTGATATTTGAACGGCTTGTATTAAATTTTAATCCAACGCTCGCGTAAATAACGATTTTTAGCGAGTTCACCCAAACACTCAACGAAATGAAAATTTTAAAGTTATTTTCCACGCTCGAAATTTTTCTACATCGATTTCAACATAAACAAATACACGTAAATTTGTTTATTGTACATACACTTTCTTATGGTGCAGTTTTCTGATTACCTATGTGTTTTTTTTTTTTTTATCGTTTGAAGCCATTTACGACTCTTTCTATTTTTGTTTTTAATAAAGCACACTGTATCGGTCCAAATGCCAATATTATGTTCTGATGGGTTATGATGATTAACCTTTCAAAAACAGTGATTTCGCTGGAAAAAATAACGTTTTTAAATAAATACATCTTCCGTTACGCTCAGAATAATACGAGTATACAAACGTAGATAATTTGATTAAACATTTACATACATTAAAAAAATAAGTACTTAAGTGGTAATTAAATTCAAAATCTTGAATCACGATGCCTAAAAAGCTTAGAGTATTTTTTTTCTCGAAAATGTGTACTCAGATTAACTTATAGTTCTAGCATCATAACTGAGTTATTTTTTTAAAAATACTGAAGTATGAAATATTATCTTGTTTACATTATACGATAAGTAATTATTATTCCCAGCATGTATTCATCAAAAAAAAAAAATCCGACGATGTGAGTGGGTAGCGGTATTATAAATTTCTCGTAATGGAAATTTTCTAAAATATATTTCGTAAAAGACAAACTTCACTCAATGCAAAAATCATTGATTTATTAAGATTTTATTTCGTAAACTTTCACTTTGCGGCTTTTTAAATTTGATTTTTGAATACCTGTTTTGTTGCGTTTTTTTATGGGGAAAAAAAAAAAAAAATACTATGGAAACCTTTGATTTCCTGATTTCCTTTCGATGAATTATTATCATTTCTATTGGTCTCGACCGTTTTACCGATCTCGTCGGTATATAATAACATTTTTTCGATCGAGTTTTCTCATTTTATTTTCCATCAGATGTCAACAACAGTAATGAAATACTAATTACAGACTGTCGGCTTTTCTGCAGGATGAAAGCACGGCTTACAGTCTCGGGAAAAAGTTTTTATGGTCTATATTGAAAATAAATTACAAATTTTAAACTGGATTCCCCAGACGCCACGTTGCTTGTTTCGGAGTGTTTAATGACATTATTTGTGTGCATAGCATTTATTATTAGGCTGTGCTCAGTGGTGGTTTTTAGGGATGACAACGGAGTGACGATCCCTAATGGACCTTTTTTAGGATTCTAAAGTAAATAACGGAACCACTTTGTTGTCCGTCTGTCTGTTGGTCAGTGCCCTTTTTCTTAAAAACTACGAAATGTATTAATTTTGAAAAG
>CM029358.1:20480521-20494867 GCA_017140985.1 Hormaphis cornu | reverse complement strand
GGCTTAAATAGTTTACTCAGTACTTATACCAAAGTTTAATTCAAAATTATAGTACAAAGAAGCTTTAATTACAATTACGTAAGAGTACAACGTTGAGAATGACAATGTTTCAAAAGTTTAAGATCGTATATAACACTATATAGCTGTTGTTATGCGAGTCATGGCAGATTTGACTAATGTATTAATAAATTGATCTTTCAGAAAACGTTTCAAGATCGGAGCGATATCCTGGGCGTTATTACGAAAACTCTATAATTTTTCGTTTATTTATGGTTGCTATTTGTCAAATTTTAGTTGTTTGTTCGCCGTACTTTTACCGTTTTTTCTATTTTTTTTTTTTTTTTTGGTTTTCGGGTATAACCTTTTTGGAATTGAAAATTTGGCAAAACGTTGAGTACCAAGGATATAAGTTGGGCTTTCAGAAAACGTTTCAACTGTCAAGATTGGAGCAATACCCTAGGCTCTATGCATGTCAAAGACACGACATTTAAAACACACATTTCTGTAAAATCAATAGCTTCCTCGTTATCGCTCAGAATCTAATATAATGTTTGTTGTACTCGGCACGAAAAAACTTTTATTCGTTAGAACGGCCGAGTGCGGTGAAAAAAATACTCGAAAAACCGGGAGAAAAAGTATGTTTTGTCGAAAAAATTAACTTTCGAGTCGTAAAATTATCCATGAAGTAGGTACGCGTCGTGAAAAATATTTTCTCGACAACAAAATACAAAAGAAAAATTGATAGCTCTCGGTGTATGTTTTTTCTTCTTTTTTTTTTTTTTGCGTTCTTGTGATTATTTTGTTCTCGCAGTCGTAATAGGCATGACTCGAATAACATTATATTTTTCAGAGATGATTTTACGCGTGGTGTTACATTTTTTTTCTGTTCGCGAGGTTATCCGTGTTCGAAATAAGGTCTCCGGTAACACGCGCTGAACGACACGCGCCGTTAGACGATTTCCCGCATCGCCGTGTCTTGCAGTCTGATCCCAGCGACGTAACGAATAGGAATTTGATACGAGATAAGTTTTTTCGTTCTTTTCCCGGCTGATCAAGAACGAAAACATGGTATATATATATATATTATTTACGAGAATAACGTCGATGATTTAATATTTGGATTCAGACTTCAGTTAGACAAACATAACATGTATTTTATTTGGTATTATATTTATATTTACGCGCGTGAGCGAAAAAACCTATAGAATCAACAAAAATCAACCCGTCGCCGTTGACGCCCATGATTCGCCGATCACATAACTGCCATTTTCGGGACCACTGATTCGAACGGTCTTTTATCGTGTCAAAATAAAAAAAAATATGTTTTTTCCACTCGTTAACGAAAATAATTACGGAAAGAATAACGATTTAAAATAATCGAACGATTTAAAAATCTCGTCCCAAAGTGACGAGTTTTGTTGTTTTTCACCGCCGCGCCACAGTGCATCCGATTTCGCGATATCACTACGTCTGCAATACGGGCAATATGATCTAGGAAACACGTTCAACACATTCTTCCTTTTTAGTGTAATTTTTATTATTATTTTTCGTATAAAAAAAAATTAATTTTTTTTGATACGTTCACATGACAATAGTTGACGTCACTAACGACGGGTTAATTTTATCATTTTTTGATTGACGACATTCACTTTCAACTTTTATCGCACTATTATCGTTATAACTATGCGCAATCGTAACGGTTCAGTTCAAATATCATTATGTTTTAACGTTTCCAAACAAGTTTTGAAAAAAATGCCTCTATATTTCCGTTTTAGAATACCGCAGTCTGTTATCAACGCTAAACGAGTTCAAAACGAAAATTATTCCGAAACGTTTTTTTAAAAATATTTTTAGTCTAAACACTCTAAACCGATTTAATTTACATTTTTAGTTTCGTTCATTTTAAATTTAAAACTTTCGTTCTTTGGAATAAAAGTTTTCAGACTTAAACAATTGCATACGTAACTCTCGTGGGTCATGTATATTTATAGGTACATACATTAATTGTATTACGGTTAGAATGATTGATGATTGAACTTTTTCGATATACTTTTACCTACCTACATAGAAAAAGTAATTTTTAAACTACTTACGGTAGAATAATTATTTAAATTAGACAAATTTAAAAAAAAAAATAAACAAACGTTCAGAAACGAACTTAATAAAATACGACGTCATTTTTAAAAATCGTTTATAACACCACGTGTAATTTATATTTTTATATAGACCTACATTCGTTTCTAGGTACACTCGTGGTTAACTGTAAAACATAATTGTATCGCGGTTATCCGGATTTCAAGTTTTTTCATTGGCATACCTTTAGCATTATCCAACAATGGAAATCAACGAACATTACAATATTTACTATTGTTAATTTTGTGGACCTTGATGATATTATTTGAAATCTAATCAAACAATCAACGCACGTTAAGAATACGAGAACGTTAGGCACAGAAAACGTACCTTTATCGTTTGTTTGTATCCATGTTGGTAATAGTATGGATTTTCAACCACTATATAATAAAACCGAAAGTATTAATGCGCCGTCCTACAGAGCAAATAATATTTAATCGTTGGGTTTAACATCTCGCATTGATAATATAATATTAATATAATAATAATATGATTTACCACTATTTTGTTTTACCTAATAAATTTATTTATTTTTTTTTTTTGCGCCTCGCGTAGGTAATAAATTGACTGCGTTTTTAATAAAACGTTGAAGTATAATGTTCACGTTTATTTTTCGCACGTATAAACGCGCAGGCTATTTATTTGTCAAGTCTGCAGTGCGAGTACTACCTATTCATCATAAGTTTGATATTTTGTCCAGTTCATAAGCGAACTAATCTCGTTATCGAGATAACAGAGTACACAATTTATGCGGTGGAGAACAGAAGAGCAAGGAAGTCAACTTGAAATCGGATTAAATGGACCGCATTTTTTTTTTATCAAATCGTTTTTGTTCTGCGCAAATTCAAAAGACGAAGCTCTAAAATGTTTGCATCAAACGTGTGAAGTAAACGCATCACTATCAATAAGTAAATTGTTCGCGATTTCGGTTCATCTTTCCGTCTTTCGTATCTGCAGGTCACCCCGATAAAGTTTACGTCACTAACAAAAAAAAAAACGACCGAGTATTCAAAAAAAACAGAACACGATTTATACGGAGCCCGGGGTATCGTAGTATCTGGTAATTACAAAAATAATTTTAACCGACAAACTTCACATTACAATAACGGTTAGGTCAAAAGTTTTCTGGCATGCATACATACATCGTAATATAGAATCGGGAGTGATAATTTTACCAACGTCTGAATGTGATAGCGTCGATAAATTGCCGTTGACACGAAATTCGCCTTGACTTTAAAAAAATTAACGTATTACAAATCAAAACCGTTCAATCGTACCGTTGTCGTAAGCGTTTGCGACGAACGCGCGTTGTCAAACACGGTGTTAATTGTATTTTTCGTTTTACACTTTCATACGTCGTTAAAACGTATAAGAACGCTACCTACGTTACTCGAACGAATTCGTTTTAATAAAAAAAAAAAAATGAAAATGAAAACGACACTGTCACGGGATTGAAAAAAAATAAAATAATAAATCAAAGCACGAGTAGTGTACTCACGAGTGTACGGTAAATAGCGGATTTAAAAACGTCTTTTGCGCCATTTCGAGTTTCCGCGTTTTCCCATTTACCGACATAAGGCCGCCAGCGAAATGAGCCAACGGCACGTGTACGAGCGTAATATCGTAATACTTAATATTGTATATTGTTACATTGTGTGAAGATGAAACATCATTTTGTATGATGGAACCACCAAATCGCGTTTGTCGGAATGTTACGACGTTCCATTATACATATATACCATGATGCCGAGCGCAAAACGAAAAAACATTAAAAAATTTCGACTTTTTCAAACGTATCGCGTGTTGTTCTCTAAGTTTCCGTATAAAATGTACACCGAAATTCTCATTTTCAGCAGTTTTCGTTTTTGATCGTTTTTCTATGTTTGCGAAGAAAATTTTCGGCAATCGCCTTCTTACTTTTTACGTTTTATTCAATATTATTATGTTAAATGTGTAATATAAGATAGTAGTAACATGCTTGGTCGGGCGTTTTAATCAACAAACTGGTGGCTGGTATAAATCTACTTTGAGGCTGATTAAAAATCTACTTCGAACTTCCGTCATTTCTAAACTAGGTCGGAGCCCCAAAGTGAGTAAGTCTTGTATCATAGTTGAAAATCAAAAGTTTTATCAAATTATAACCTACAGTAAAATGAGAAATCGAACCAATTCCTAATAAAAAAATCTGTCAGAACCAATTACAATTTTTTGAAAACTTAGTTGAATTCTCTCCAATAACGTGTAAAATTGTCAAGTGATTCGAAACGCTTTTAGACGTTTTGGCTTACACATCGGAAAAAAAATATTTTAAATTTCCGAGCGTTATCCAATTAATCACCTATTTCTGGAGATATCAAATAAACATATAACAAACGATTCACAACTGAGCACTCAAAGCGTGAGTGTTTTATTTATTAATGTTGGTGGATTAAACTACAACAAAATATAAAAATGTTTCTGTACGCGTAAGTTTTTATTTTATTTTTCCTGGATTTGGAATTTACGAAAAATCGGGTGAGGTTAATTTTTTTTTTAGAGATCGAGATTTCCTCGACCCAGTGTGTCCCTAGAGAGGTTTATCTCAAAAAAGGACGTCCTCGTTTCTGCATAAAATTTTCCCTTGCATTTTTCGATCGCCTTAGTATAAACTATGTTCAAATACACGTTTTTTTTCTACACTAGTTGTGTATTATTCAGATCTAAAAAAATAATAGATTGGAGTATTTTTTATGTTCAAGGTTTTTATCTTTTTAATTTTCACACGAGTACGTCACTGAATTTAGTTTTAGAAAACATGGAATTTGGAATTAAAAAAAATATAGCTTGAGAAAGATATAGAACCTTTACTGTCCTCGCATCGTAAGCGTGAAAAATGTTTTCTTACAACCATTTTTGCGATGACAACGTTTCAAGAATTGTACGAAACTGTGTTTTCATCGCAAATTCAACTGGTCTTTTATAACCTTTTTAGCACTGACTTGTCGTAGAAGGGGATGGGTCTGATTTTTTTTAAAATTTACATGGTTTTTTTATTGAAACGTTAATTTTTTTGTGTCTCAAAATCGTTGTTAAAATTAAAAAAAGTATTAAATAGTATTGTGGACTATGGAAATGATTACTGTATTGATTGGCTTATACTTTACAGCAGTTGTTCTCAACTCAACATAAGGAACGGATCACGAACCATGACCTGATTTCATCCCCCTTCATCTCGATACTGATTATTTTGAAATTAAAACATTGATAATTAAGAAAAATATTCGTTGACATACGAGGACCAGTTGAGATAAGTTCGTGGACCATCAGTTGGGAACCACTGCTTTAAAGGATAGTAACAGTATTTATAATGTATAAACGGGTTATATTAAATTTGGAAACAATAATAAAACATTGATCACGGATAAAATGATTCTAATTGAGTTAAGTAAATCAAAGAATACTGTATTATTAAGTATTCTTGTAAATATTTTTTCGCTAATTTTCGAGTAAAATTAAAGCTCAGATTTTTGAAGTCAGTATTTCTAATGATAGGTATATGGACTTTCGTGGTACTTTGGTTGAAGTTTTTTTTAAATATTCACTTAAACTTCTTTTTACCAGGACGTATAGGTTATTGATAACTGATCTCGCTCAGAACCGTTTTTCGATGGCAATGATTTATCGTTGCTTTCATATAATGAATAATACAAATGTACCAATGACTCACCCAAAGCGTAACACCGTCAAACTACCCACGCGACCTCCAGAGTGATCCCGACTTTTTTATTACAAATACTGTACCGGACGATTTGATTACTGACTGTAAAAAGCGCTCTTTTTTATGTTAATTCACACATAGAAACTTTAATAATCATTTTATCACCAAATGACGTACTAATTGATACAACACGTAATACGTACTAACTGAAAATGAAAAATAAAACGTGTAAAATTATGTAAGAACCGAGTAGCTATGTCGGGAAATATATTATTTTCTAGGGTTATCAATCTTTTGTGGGTTTTTTACAATATGATAATATTACGTAAGTGACGGTACTTATAAACTTTTTAACCGAAGTTTGTTTTAATTAGTTTTCGAGACGACGCAGAACCGTTATAGTTAGATGTCTCCAGTTTGAAGTTAAGTGGACACATTTATAACAGAAAACAAATATCGTGTTTACATGAAATTAAAATGGAACAAAATGCCAGTGGTGGTAATATTTTATCACAATTTGCTCGACGCAAAACCGGAAAATAGTAATATCGAGAAGTGCTCCATTAAATGGGTCAAACATATTATAATAATATGGCGGTGGTTCGATCGAAGTAAAAACGGTGTTGTTTTAAACATTAAGATTTTTAGTGAGCTTCACAAACTCTAAAACACAAACTCTAATCGAACAGTTTGTCATTCTAAGAACTGATTAGCCTTAAAAAATTTTTGTTGTTTGTTTTTACGATACAAACGACCAAAGAGTTAAGTTATTTTTGTTAAAAACAAAGAACTTACGCTAGGTGATTTATATCGAAATATTCGTTGTGGTAAATATTTTTTGTAGTTCTCACTTCATAAGAATTTTACTGTAGTCGACCGAATTTCAATTAGGTTCTACGTCAACGGGTAGAATCATCTTTGACGAGTATTTCGATGTTGTATAGTGTAAACATATTGTAGTATTTCAATTTGTGTTTGATATCAATCTGGTGAAAGTTGATACACTTGATAAAGAGTTTAGAGGATTAGGGGGATCAGTTTCTTTTGATCAGCTGTTATACATAAGTAAACAGTGCAACGTGTAAGTGAGAGCTATTAAAATTTATTTCGCGACATTTGAAACTAAAAAAAAATCTACTGTCTTATTAAAAGTATCATTTTTTAAACTTGTTTAAGTTAATATCCTATCTAAAAAAAAAAAAAAATTAAAGAACGTAGGTTAGAAAACATAAGAAGACTATAGTAATTAGTGGTAAACGTTTAAAACTTTTTTTTTTTTCGTTAAACGGAAACTGATGCAATTGTTTTGATTTATTGAGCAACATTTACTTTTATGATTTTTTTTTCTCAACCCGTTTATTGAACGTAATTCAACACTACTGAAACATAAACTATAAAATGAGCTATAATTTTGCGGTTTTGTACTATTTCAGACGAGTTCAGACAATATTTTGACCTAAACTCGGTATATTTTATGTTTATTAATTTTTTATTTGATACGATTGGATTTATTGGTATTGTTCCATGTTTGATGTTAATACAAACGTGCTATACAATTTTTAAAGAAACGACTAAAGCAGTCATTATGTCTCCTGTAAATTTTGACCAAAATGAAAATGAAAAATGTTTAAAAGTGTTTAAAAACGAATGTTCCAAAACTGTATCCTCCTGGTGTCTTAGTTTTTATAGTGTATTAGTTACGATGTTTGAGGATAGTAAAAGAAAATCTACCATTTGAACAAATTAAAATGGTTGAATAACATAATTTTCAAACGATTCAGGGGAACTCGTTTTCCTCGAGTTTTTCTGTACCTATATTGTAAATAAACTGAAATGAAAAAGTTCGGACGGGCCGTATTATATTATTTTTTTTTTTGGTTGTAAACATTTAGTGAACTATAAATTATAATTTGTCACATAAAATATCATGGAGTATAAAAAATTGTTCAGTCCGATTTTCTCGAAACGCAGACATAATATTTCGCCATCTTATTTTATTTCCAAAACGATAGAACTACGTAATCACGATCAGGCAGTTTGAGACGCAGAGCACGTCCAGTATTAACGTTTTATTCTTATTATTATCATTTTTTTTTTTTTGCTTTTTGTCACGGTGCAAAGATAATGTTGCAAATTTTTTTTTATACATTTTATTTCGAATGTCCTGTAGTGGCCGCGATACGTAACAACGGAAAAGCGAAAAAATACCACGTTTCTGCACCATCCAGAAACCTCGAGGAAAAAAGAAAAAATCAAATTTTGCCTAACGGCGTTTTCAGAGAGTAAAATTCCGTAAGTGCACGTTAATCTTGGCTTAATGGCGTGTCAGTACTTCTGTTGCTCTATAGTGTTTTCTCGACCGTGCGACCGTTTTAACATTCATTTAATATTCGAAGGATTAACTTTTAAAACGTGTTGTTTTTCCATATCTTAAGACTTTGCAAATGCAAAAATTATGTGAAAATTCACTGTAGTTTTTTTATACCAACCGGAATGACAACGTAAACGTGACGACAACCTGTAACCTGGTAAACAAACGCGGTAAACTTTGACAAAAAAAAAAAAAAAATACTAATACCGTGGTAGGTACCTTATTACACAATGTTTGACGTACGGTGCGATTGAAGTGAAACGAACGTCAATCTGGAATATCTACATGACATTTTCACATCATTTATTTCATCGTTTTCGTTTTTTTTTACGGCCATCCCTCCGGTGGGTTCGAATTAACTGATATTTTTTCCCGTCGGCAGTCCATAAATTACAAAGCCAAACGTACGTATAGTGATAACTTCAAACGATTTCGAATGATATTTTGAGCTAAATATGAAACTTTAACGTTTACAATTTTTCCGAGTAGACCGCCGAGTTTGCGATCGTAATTTTCGAAACCAACGATTCATCATCGAGTGCCAATTTAATATGAAACGTCAAAACACACACACACACAGTGCATCACTACCCGTTATTGAGTGACCCACTCTACCGGCGTTATACTTTCCCGCCGCGTGAAACCAAGTCGAGTTCCATAGCATACGACTGACGGGCGGGCACACCCGACACTGCAGAGTATTTATTTAAAGATAAAATCTCAACTTGTTGGCGGTATTCAACGTAAAGATCGGAGCACTATTTCTACATAAGAACGGCAATGGAAGTTTTACATTTTTCGACTTTCAATTTTTTTAAAAAATTTCAAAAAGTTAGTAAAAAACCAAAGTACCACCAGTGGACACACATTGGCTTATCAGAAAAGTAACTGAATTTAAAATTCCTTCTTCAGGAGAAAATGTGTTCACAGAAAATATAAAAAGAAAAAAAAAAAACATTGTCGTAAAAACGATATCGCTGCGCTCAGAATCTACAACTGAGGATCCTTAAATTTAAACTTTTCCGTGGTAATTCACCCCGTTTTCGTACATTCGACTTTTTTCTTTTACTTACCGTACATAAAAAGTTTTGTGCTGTTTTTGCGTGTTCTCGTTTATCCGATTTCGATGCAATTTCACCAATTATTGTTCTCGTGGCGTTTTAAGTTCACGTTTATGTTTTTATCTCGTTTTATTATTCGTCCCAGACCGAATAGATTACAGGCTACATCTATATTCCACTCTAGCCATCGGTGTTGATATAATTCCCGCGGCAAATATAAATTGGTGACGTTCAAACACATACGGGTTTTCAATTTTTTATAATTTTTACAATTTGGTCTTGAGTCGAGATTGATTTTTTATTTTGTACGTAAAAATTTTAACGGAATTTCTATACATCCATAATCGAAACAGCTTTGGATTTTTTCTTCCGTGTCTCACGAATACTGTTATTGGGTTCCATACTCAAAATTTAAATCTGCAGAAATACCGACGAATCTATTATGTTTGCTTTTCACCATACGATGTATTTTTAGTAATTTTTTAAATACATCGTGTGTTTTTTTTTTTTGATATACGCGTATTTTGGTTTATTGCTTGTGTTTTATTTTTGTTGAATATTATTTTACGAGTTGAAGCCGGAAATGGTGAAAAAAAAAAAAAACTTGGCAGAGAAATTAAAGTAAGAAGAAGCGAGATCTACGCAGAATCGTGTTTCATACTCGATGATTTATCATTGCTTTTATGTTTCAAATGATAATACGAAACTGGCTTTGCCGTATAATCCATAGTTTACTCGAGATGCAAGAACGGTCTGGATTTTCATTTTACCTTATTTGTTTCCTCTCATTTTTTTTTCGTTTCGTAAGTTTTTGTGGAGTAATATATTTCTTCATATTTTATCTTTTTACATTAATTGTTATAGAATATTAAAAACGTATTGTAGTGTTGCTGTTTGTTTCGAGTATTTGATTAAACAAACAAGTTTCAAATGATTTGAATGCGTGTCATTGTTTTTTAAAATTACTATTTTGATAATTGCCATTAAAAATCATGTTTTTTTTGTTTTGTTTCATATTTATGTATAATCAAATTAATTTTGATTTACCAAAAGATTTTACCTGATTTGTTTACTTGTGAATTCGGGTTTAGAGTGCTGTTTTTAAGATACATACGTTGATTTTATTAACGGCAGAACAAATCCATTACATTCGCCCGATTAAAAGTCGTGATTTTATGAATTTGTAAAATGGTATTCATCTAAAAGTCCATCATGATTATACATATTTAATGAGATTAAAAGCAGTTTTCTGTTCTCGCGTAACGGTTTAATACGTATATAGATGACGTGAGAAAATGTATTTAAATTGCACTTTACTTCAAAAGAAAATTGTCGGTAACCCTCTTAAATTTTGAATTTATACGTTCTATAAAATTATTAAGGTAAGGTTCACATACATAGTTCATTATTTTTCCGATCTAGTTTTACTCTTTTCTCCAACATTTTACGTATAAATTCTAGTGTTGTTTATTATATGAACGTCTTTTTGTTTTTGCTCTCTCTTTCCAACTATATATTCCATTTGAAACGCAAAATACAATCAAAAACACGCATACAAGTGTTATATATTTTAAATTGTAGTACAAATTATGTAGTCGTACAAGTGTTTGGGGTGCGACCGATAAAATAAAATAAAAAAAAATCTGAAATGAAATATTATGTTATCCAAAAAAATATTCTGTTTAGTTTAGAATTTGGCGGACAGGTCGTATTTTTATATGTTCCATATCTATACGAGCCGTAGTAAACCAATGTCAGAGGTGAGCTACGGGTTGTATTTATCAAATTAAAACGCCCCGTTAAGCCTCGGACAACAAGAACTCAAGCCTTTTTTTTTTTTTTTTTACATTTCTGGCCTTTTTAATAAAACATAATATATTACAATATATATATATTACAAAATGTTTTTAAATTGTATTTTTTAATCGTGGTCACAAAATGAGAACGAAACGAATGTAAAAAAACACTGTGGGTTAAAGTTACCAAATAGAGCTTAAACTATACCACACTCGCACGAACATATTTTTAAAGTATAAGTATTTCGATTTATTATTGTTTAATAATATTTCATCAATTGAAAAACACACGATTTAATATTGTTTTTTGTTTCAATGACGTTATCAAAAAAAAAAAAATATCTGAATTCTTGTTTTTTTCGTCTGCTTTGCTTACGGTTGTATTTAGCTTATAAGCTAAATATAGCGTTAAAATATACAAACCTATGCATTTTGGCATTCCGTAATGAAAATTCACATTATTTATATTTTCTAGTAACGATGGTGTTACGGATTTAATGAAAATTAACACTGCGTGCGCAGACAAATTCGATATAGAAGTACAATTTAATCATCATATTTAACACGACCCATGTGGCGTATTATCTGTTCCACTCTGTCGGTATGACCTCCATATTGGCTAGTGACAACACAATTAGATCAAAGTGTCGTAGAAACTAGGAACAAACACGTCGTTTGGTTTTCCATTATCCGGGAATCCGACGTTTTCAGAGATGTCGAAAAGTTTGAGTGGCCGTTTCGTTCGATGGTGTGATATTATATTGCTGCGTTCGATAGCAGAAACTACAATCGGAGATTTCGGAAAGATTTTTGTTTGCGATCCCCGCGAACACGATAACTGAGCCGTCTCCGAGTTATTGCCCAGTTGAACCGACACCTGTTCCAGCTTAATGGAAAAATATACTGAATACGGTTCATTGATTTGGAAACTCGGAATACGTATAATCACACTCAGAACACCCAGAAAGTGAATTATCGCGTGATCTTTCGTTTTTCGTTGGATATAATTCTTAAAGATGGTTTACGCTCTCACTCGGGCACTATACATGCTGTTTGGTCGTCCGCCAAATAATTCATTATTATATACGTGTATATTTATTGAATGTTTGAAATCGTTATCCATTATTCAGCCGGTCTGACCAGCTTCTACAGTATTTGTGTCTTGAAACTTAAAGTATTATACCTACACTATATTATTATTATTGTTTAAAAATCGTTAATTTGTTTACGTAGTCATACATTAATGTTTGGGACACAATACATAGTGGACGTGAAACATTATATAGGTTAAGTGCATCATCGCAATGTGTCGGGCATTGAACATGTGATAAGAGAATTCCAGTCGGACTAAATGGTTAAATGTTACAGGAGTGAGCCGAGAACCACCATATTTTATGGGTATATAATATACAAAAAAGGGAGTATTGGTGATGCATAAGTAGTAGACGAAATGAGAGAGAACGGACTTAGGTTTGGGGCACGTGATGAGGAGAGGCGGCAGCCGTAAGGGTGGTTATGAAAATAAACGTTTGTGGAAAAAGAGGGAAAGCGAAAATAGATAAATGGAAATGATCAAGAATGATATGAAGATTGTAATTAATATGCGCGCGTGTGTGTGTAGGGGATGTGAACAATCGCGAGACCAGTGAAGGGTTAGGACAAAGATCCCAAATAGTTAGAAGGAATTAGGCAAAGGAGAAGAAGAGGATGGAGATACTTGAATATTCAGTAAAATAGTTTAGTTTTATGGTCGTTTTATTGGAGACCTATACATAGGTACACGAATAATTTAAAACTCGATCATCGCGCCGTATAAAATTTTATTTTTTTTAAAAAAAAAAAAAAAATTGAATACAAAATTAAAAAAAATAAAAACGTGAAAATGATTTGTATGTACTTTGTTTGCGTCACAATAAATGTTGTTGATATATGTGCGTGATGACGTACGAACCGTACACTCTGTTGTAATAAAATGTATAAACGCATTAATAAATCTTTAATGGTAGTCATTGCAATCATTTAGTTTTTCGATCTATCGTAATGCACAGTTGAAACAAAAAATACTTTCTTTTTGTGTAATATGTATATACAACTTTACAATAAAAATAATTGCTGATTCGTTATTCTTGTAAAGTTTTTACATAAATTGTTAAACAACAAATAGTGATTTGGAAAAAATAATCGACATAAATGAGATCGAAGTTATAATAAAGAATTCGAAAACAAAAATGTTTAATCATTATTTCGTTTTAGATATTCGGAAAAACGCGTACCAGTTCAAGAACCAGAACTTCGCGGTATTGACGGTCAAAATAAAAAACAAAATTTTAAGTCGAAGAAGATGAATAAAGTATTCTACTAGTGAAACAAAAAAAGAGGGTAAGTTTTTTTTTTTTTTTTGAACTTATCTCTCCTACTTTTATTCGTCTATACTCTGCTAATATTTGTCGTCATAATTCATATCGTAAAAATCCGCAACAACGAGTAAATACAACGCCGTGCTATTTATATTTATTATATTATATTAGCTTCTAGATATTTTTGACGGAACGTAGTACACAACTCGTACACATTTTAAAAATCAATTGCAACTTAGCTTTTTGCCTGGGTGTGAATCCCGAAAAATTCAAAACAACCTTTGACTACTAGTAACTGTATAAAATAAATAGTCAGACATTATGTATTGTGTAGAAGATTGGTTGCAGCTATAAGAAAAACGAAAATAAAAATGAGTAGAATCAATTGCGATATATTATGACAAACGCGATTTTTCTACGAAATATCTAATATGGTATATATTTTCTTCATATTAGCTCAAATAAAAAACTGTCAGAGTGTCAGTAACTAGCTAATCAGTTCTCTGCGATTCGAAAACGTTTGTATTGATTGTTGAATGTCACGTGAAACCATAATAATTAATGATGTCGTATATATCTGACGAATATATTATAATGGTTCCACTGTTGGCGAAACAGACAATTTTGTTGAAAACATAGTTTCACACCGTCAACAACGTTTGCTAGTTAGTATGTTACCTGTAAAACACAAGCGTTACAAATAAAACGTGTTGGAATATGTTTTTCAATTTACATTTTGCCGTTTTTAAATTTACAGTCATTTTTCCGTTCTAGTATAGCCTCGAAGATCATTGTAAAAAGTAAAGTACAATTAACATAAATTACATAGTAATATAATGTGTAATTATCTGAATATTAATATTAGGTAATCCTAATTTTAGAATTTATTCTTAAATATTTTTATCGCTAGTACTTGACGAATTGAACGATT
>CM029358.1:20451148-20480121 GCA_017140985.1 Hormaphis cornu | reverse complement strand
GGGGGGCCCTTCCAGTGCCAGTTTGCCGACCAATATTATTTACTCTTGAACCCGCCGTCGACCCAGTTTCGCCGTCGTTCCACTTGTCAGTTTCGCACATGGACGGCACAATTGTACAATTGAGAGACACGCAATAATTCGTGTCTCGCCGGCACTCGAAACGCACGTTTTCTCGACCGTCTGAGCGATAATCCGAGAATCGCCAAAATTGACACGGCGCGATACTTTGTCGGATTTACGATTCCGGTGGTGTCGTGCGCGCCGGAAAAGTCGGCCGATTGTCCGGTTCTCGCCGTTTCGCCCGCAGACAGAGGACCCGCCGTCAGCTTTTGCCACCGTCATCGGTAAGAATTTTCGACGGGAATAATACGGAGGGTAGTATGAATCGGGCGATTTACACACCTGATTTCGCGCGTTCCCGGGATCACTTTACGCCGAAAAACCCGAACCCCCGAACGGCTTGCGTCCCCGGGCCTATCGAAAATCGTCCCCGGACGTAAATTATTATCCACGTTCCCGACCGAATCGCTCGCATAGTTACCTAAAACGTCGTTGTCGCCAGGACCGGACCACGACGACGAGCGAGGCTTAAAAGTTAAAAAAGTCAATTTTAATTGTTATAATCCGTAATGATTTTTAAAAAAAAAACTTTCTACAACACTTTCGAAAAGTATTGGTGAGGGGAGAGTGTTTCGAGAAAAACGCGTTTCGAAGTTTCGGAGTACTGGGTGAAAAACCACGCAAACTAAATGTATAAACTGTAACGATTGAAGTTGAATATTATTTTTCTCGTATTTTAATGAATTTATAAGATCAAAGTTTAACTGGACTCGACCTATTGTTTTTTTTTTCAATCGATCCAACTTGACGAGTCGAAAAAACTTGTTAACTTACGCAGCGTTGAAAACGAGTAATGTGTAAAACGCGGGTTCCGCGCAGAACCGTTATTTTCGCAAGCGATTTACAATATTGCTTCCGAACGTAATCTAAAACTTCTAATTGTACCTTCCGAAACGGAATAAAACCACCCGCGTGACCTAGAGTGATACCGGACTTCTGTATTCTTTGACGAACTGTGTATAATTCAAATTATACGTTTGTTTATACGTATCGCGTGTTTTATGTTTGATGAAATTAAAACTATCCGTTGCCTTAAGATAAAACTAAAAACTATTGTAAAATTGTTCAATTGAGATTTCAAGTGTTCGATACCATGGTACACAGGTGTCCATTTTTGAGTTATTATTACGAGTGTTTGTACATTTCTTTTAAAATTTTTGTCAGTAAACGCAAATATGCGAGTGTATAGTACAACACGCACATAAATCAAAAAGACTATAATTTAGTTTTATTTTACCATAAAAAAAAAAAAAAAACAACGATAAAAAAAATAATAAAATGATCATAAAATCAATACGTTTGTCCACCGCGTTCAGTATCTAAAATGATAGATCCGGAACACGAGTAAATTCAAATCGTATAATATTATACATATTTTGCGTTTGTTCTTCCAAACTCAAATTGAAAATGAAATTGAATTATTCATAGCATTTTCTTCGGGTTGCGCTCATATTATTTATATAGGTTATCTTCTCGTTTTGTATTCATTTTTCACCTACTGAAAACTGATAATGTTTGTGTTACGTAGTTTATTATTTATCAAAATTAGATTTTAAATACAATTACTTGTAATCGTAGGTACAATACGATTTTATATAATATTATTGCTTGGACAATTATTTATACTGACGAGACAGTGAAATATTTATTGGAATCTTATAAAATATAATACCCGGTCTTGATTTTTTTTTTTTTTGCCTCTATTAACGCGAGATTTTGAGTTTTCATTTTTAATAACAATACTCTATAGTTGACAAAACGTGATCTTATATTACGTTTCGGTATGTACGATGTAATATTTAATATTAAAAATCATATAAATTTTTCAACAAATATTTTTATGAATAAAACAATTGTGATAGGGAAAATATTTTTCGCTTGCTTCGTCTAGGGTTTCGGACCCTAGATTTTTTTTCTCTATCCACTACATGGAAATTAAATTAAGACGTGGCTTTTACGTACCTACCGACTGTTCGATATAACGATGTGATAAGGGTTCTGAAAACTGATTTGACTTCGTCTCGAAGACGATGCTTGAAAACGATTTTTTGACATTTTCAATTACAGGTATACCAAGTGGCGTGGCAAAATTAAAAATGATCAGAAACGATCAAATTTAAATAAACAACTCAGCCACATCAATTCTTACTTTTAGTATTTTTTTAGAAAACATTTTATGAACTTACGTAGCGTGAATAAAAATTAAAGCCCTAAGCACAATACTTATTTGGCATTATCCTTTTTTTTTCCTGTGACTGGTAAGGTTATGTAAGCAAATGACTCGGAGGCAGTCGTCTCTGGAAAGTATAGTTTGCCACGCCACTGGGTACACCTAAAGTTTAACCAAAAACAGTTTGGATTTAAAATTTTTGAAAAACATAGGACGAAGGGATGGAAATTTTCGTCAAATCGTTCTCTGCAAATTATTCGTTTACGTTTTTACGTGTTGCGTGTAATAGACAGAGAAAACAATTAGACGCTTGCGGTTCCTTTGATCTTAAAATTTTTCATGCGTAAACGGATAAGTGCGTTCTATTTTTCAAACGTATTCTATTTGGAAAGTACTTGTCGATTACATTTGCTGTGTTGGCCTATTAAACGGCGCATGGTTATAACTAATAAATTAATTAATTAATCTATAAATGGATTGGTATACTGATGTATAATACAACGGACACGGTAATAATCAAGCAAATGCCACAATAACCAGGCGCGATTGTGCAGTTGGTATTTTAAGCGGTTGCTACAACTGAGAAAAACCGTGAACACTTGTCAGGGGCGTTTCTAGACTATATATACAGAGAACAAAATACGAGTGTAATTTTTTATCTCTTTGTATACAATTTGTATTGAAAATATATATTAAAAAAAATGTGTTCAATAGTAATTTTGAAGATCTCTGGAAATCGTAGCTAAAACAGCTGTCAATACTGACTTTTCGAAACACTCGTAGTAAACTTGCGTACTATTTTCTCATGATATGTTTAAAATTTTGAAATTCTAATGGCCGTTACGCTGTCCTTAAATGTTATTTATACCATGCATAGTCTAAATAATTTTATCTCGCTTCGACGGAAGTAAGAATAATTCCACAACAGTGGTTTAATTGGTTACACTTAAAAGCGAAATGAAAAAATGTACGCGAAATAAAGTGATTCGGTAAACCTAAGACCTCAAAGTGAGTTGACTCGTATTGCATGACGATTTATTAAAATTGTTTTCCTGGCATACGGCCAAACTTATTTTTCGATATATATATTTCTTACTTCTTGTTCTATTTTCTATAATCTTTTCTAACGTTTTCATTATGTATTATCCAAAACTAAAATCGTTTTACGCGAAACGGTAATGTTTATAAAATTTAATCAGAATTTTGTTCTGTTTTTATCCTCGTTTTTCACAGACTTTTTATACGAACGTATACGTTTAATGTTTGTTTGTTTTAACGTAGTAGATTACGTAGTCCTTTGAATTTGTGTCATATAAATTATATTTAACAACATTAATCCTCTGTGTGTTTTCAATTCATATCTTGCTTAATTTTGTATTACAATATGAACCATTTTGCATAAACTTCGTTTTCAGACGAAACTTGTAAACGCAACTATATTTCATGATACGGCGCCCGTATTTCCACACTGCACTTAAACGTTCCTGAATGCGTGCCTTTAACGTATTTACAAAACGTTTTTCATGTGATATTTTAGGTTTGCTTTGTTCTCGGTTTCGAGCCTTGACAACGAATAATTTCAAGAACGGTGTTTTTTCGTTTGTATGAACGTGAAACAATAACGGACGCAAGATAATTATTAATATTGCGTTTTCACCTCGATAGCGTTACACATTTTGAACTTTTAAAAGTTCATTTCGAGTATAAAAACTAAGTAACAATTTTTTTATTTTTTTTTAAAAACGGCCGTTTTTAATTTTTCGAAGAATTTTTAAAATAAACATTTATTTACAGTGTGAACGCGTGTTAAAAGGTATTACGTTATTCAAATAGGTTTAATGTCTCTAAATTAAGCACACATGCACACATTAAGTAAGTACAACAGAAAGCATACGACATTTTATTCCTTAAACATCAAAAGAATATAATATATTCTTTTGATGTTTAAGTATAATTAAGTATAATTATATTATAATTTTAGACGAACAAGCTATAGGTGTACCTACTAAGCGTTTTGTAATGATTATTATCCGTCGATTGAACATAGTATGATGTGAAAATATTTTTCACGGCTTTATCGACGAGCATTGTTGCGATAAACATTAGTTAGTGGAATAGGTAGGTTATATTATAAGAAATTCGGACGTTTTAACGCCTGATAATTTAGCTTATTCGCCGTCCGACCCGGACCACTTGAATTTATAATAATTGACGAGAAAAAAAAAAATAAAACACATAAGTGATCGCTTTTAGTAAGTAATTTTTTTATGACAAACTGCTAAGTTTATTATGTGAAAAATGTATTTACTTACAAGCACACAACGCATGTAACAAAATGTTCAAACAAAACACGAAAGTTTGACGAAGAGACATGAGTTTATTTCGTGTCATTGTTTCTATCTGTACGTATGTTTGAAAAACATTTTTGTTATGTTCATACTTTAATTAAGTAACTTCCTATTTTGTTTGAACGATTAAATTGTACAACTTTTGATCGCGACAAAAGATCGTAAAGGGTGAATAATTCCGTTTGAAAACTATCCACGAAAAACGTAATTATTTTACACAATATTTGCATGAAAATTATCAAAAGTTATAATGTTACAACGTGAGTTTGAAAAATAAAATTTGCCCAAATATTACGTATAGGTTCTCGGTAGTACGCTGTTGTTCGATAAATTATAAATATGAGATTTGTGCGAACTTAAAATAAAGCAGGTGGAATTCAAACAATAATCGTTTTAGTGTTATAATGAACGGTTAGTTTAGTTATTACATTAGCTTTGTCTAATATACCGCGGAACGTATAAGTAATTTGTTTTTGTATTTAATATAAACGAAACATTGATTATACTTGTGTACAACAAACCTACCAGCATTTTCTTTTAATTCATACAAACTTTCGTTTTGTTATTTGTTGAAAACTTTAAATGCATTACGATTTGCATAACGCACAATAAGAATATACAGTTTCTGAACAAAATTGAAATCCTGGGCTCTGCTAACATAACAAGTCGTCATGGTGAATTGATATAAAATATGTATAAAAAAATATTTTTTCCCGCAAAATTGTTTATAAAAAGCCGCTTTCGTTTTACACTACATTTGAACGTTATAGTCAGTTAAGATAAACAAGTAGTAGTTGTTTAACTGTACTTGCTCTGAAAATATTGTTTTAAAACACAAAACATCGTCTAAAGTCGCGAATTGACCAAAACATCAGCAGCGTTTGTTTTATCGCGTGCAAACTGAACGGAACAATTCGTCGTGCTCGCGATAAAATTAGTTATTATTAAAGAACGGTTTATTTATTCTTCGATTTTTTTTTTATTATTTATTATTAAATTATTTTGATTTTCATAAATTATTTTGTGATATTAATTTAAATAATATTGATTAATCCGTGAAAACTTTTCTGTAACAGTTCAATATTATACCCATTTTTAGAACGAACATTTTTTTTTTTCTTTTAAGCATTAGTTTTCAAAGTAAAAAAAAAAATTTAGCGTTAAAAACTTACCTAACGATTTCGATGCAATCGCACAAGGTATTAATCGTTAGCGGTGCTTGAGATGAGACACGATGGGGTAGACCGAAGGGATTATCGTCCCTCGACCTATAGCGTATCGAACTAAAGCTGCAAAGGCGTGTACATATTTTGGGCGCTAAGTAGTAATTTATTTCATATTCTGTTCTCGAGGGCACCGTTGATCGTAACTCATAATTCTAAAGTATGAATATCGTAATAAAAAGGGTTATGTTTTCTCGGGCCACGTCGTACAATACCCTGATAGGTTTCGACCTCTTGAAAACGCCAAAAAGATGCGAATTCTTTCAAATTGTTTTGTCGCGGGTTTTCTACGTTTTACGCTGTACTTACGCGCGGATAAAAGTATAAACGAAAACAAAACGAATTCGATATCGACAAATAAATCGCGCTATTAAACAATACTCAAATAATATTATTGTTATAATAAATCGGCGTAAACAAAACGATAAAAGATATATAACACATTGTTTTATTAAGAAATAAAGTTCTTTTATTTGAAAATTCAGTTGGTGTACTGTACAAAAATGTGCTACAACAAATTTGTTGTATTTATGATACAAAATGGCCAATTTCGATACAAATACACAAGCAATTTTACACAGTGTGTACAATATATACGTAAATATATAATATGTATAGTATTTTTTCATTTAGAAAGACGTCAAAAGTGTGTTTTTACTTAGTTTTACTAAACGTTTAGTATTTTGTGTACTACTCCGCTTTACTTTTTTGTTCTAGAAATATGGTTTCATGAGTATCAAAAGAAAGCTGAGAACATAAACTGTGCTTTGTCGACGTTAAACGACAAAAAAAAAAAAAAATGATTAAACTGCTGAAAAATTGTTTCGTGTTTTTCTCTCGAGTTCAATCTATGTTGGTGAAATTAACCAGAAACAAAATAAACCACACGATAGGTATACCCCGATTATATAAATGACACGGGGGACAAAAGTTGCGATCCGCCGAGTTCCTGGCTATCGTCTGTAGCCTTGTACAAAATACTTTTAAAAAGTAATCAACTACAGGTAGTACAGTTTTGTTGAAAAGTATTTTAACTAAGCACGTTAAGTGCTAAAAAAAAAAAAGAACGGTACCACGGTAAAGGTGCAGTAGTCACTACGCTTTGGGTGAGTCATTGGTTTCAAAGTTGTGGTTTATCCGTACTCTTTAATATCTGAAAGCAACGATAAATCATTGCATACGAAAAAAACGGTTCTGAGCTAGCTATCTAATCTAATAAATCTTGGGTGAATATAAAAATGATTGCAAATTCCTCTTATTACACATACGTCCAAAAAAAAAAAAATTAAAAAAAAAATACTGTATTATAACCTAACAAAAACTTTTTTTAAATTTTTTATAACGTATTAAATAAAAATTAAAAATTTAAATTTTTTACATAAAGGTTTGAAAACGACAAGGAATAATTTTGTATACCCGTTCTGACGCCGGATCTTATAATTTTGCCATTTTCGTCGTTTCTGGCACATAATTACTCAGAATCAATTGATAAAAACAGCAAAGAATGCTTCAAAAAAAATAATATTTAAAGCCAAAATTTCAAATTTCATGTAGTATTTAACGTAACGATTGGAGCACTCCTTCTACCCGAAAACGTCATTGTAAACCTGAAAATTTCAAACTTTTTTTCCATAAAATTCTCGATTTTTATTTTTTGGTTATTGGGATAAAACTCAAAGAGTAAGCAGTATTTCAAAAATAGCTTCAACTTGAGTACCACTAAGTCCATTTAACTTTCAGAAAAGTTACTGACATTGAAAATCGAAACATTCTTTTCATACAAAAAATTGTTGACAGAAAAAAAAAAAAAACACCATTGCAAAAACAATACAATCGCCGATCGTCACTCAGAATTCAAAAAATTATAAACACATTTCAAAAATAAATATATGTTTTTCTCACCAACCACATCACATGTTACTCAGTGGTTCATAGTTCTATCAAAATAAGATAGTCGGGGAGTCAGGAAGTTATGAGAGATGGAAAAATGAGGACATTAAAAACATTTCTGATAAATCAAATGCACAAATGTGTTTGAAAACTAAAAGATTATAGTGTGATGGCCATGTATGGAGGACGAAGAATAGGCTAATTCATAAAATACTAATCAATAAACCTGAAAGCAAAGAGGCCAAGATTAAGTCAGCGGTGACTCGATAGAGTGAACGAAGATCTAGAAAACCTGGGAACGACAAAAATTTGAGGATGCAGATGATCGGAAATTAGGGGCGACGTGGTAAAAGTGGCAAAAGGCCTTGTAAGCCAAAAACCAAAAAAAAAGATTTGATACTAACAAAATGATCGCAACTCATAATATTGACAGGTAATTTAAAAACAGTTTTACGTAAATATTAAACATTTTGATTGTTTTTTGATATGTATTAAATGTTTTTGAATGATATTCTTTGCTAATGGTCTCATGTTTTGACATAAAAGTAATTTTGTTTTTAATGTTTTACAATATGTCTATCATAATATTATAATTTTTTGAACTCGGCCCATTCGCCACAAGCTTTTATGCTTATCGATGCATATGGATGTGTTGCAACTACTATTTTCGTACACACAATCGTGTACGTTTTTGTTTGTTGAAACAAAGTATTATTACTGTTTATTTTATATCTATGTAGGTATTTAACTCTGAGTACGGATACTTTGAAAACTAAATTTTAAATACTTCTTCCGGAAAATATTTTCAGACATTTTCGAAACTCGTCGGCCCAATCACTTGTCTAGCACTCGCGATCAAACGCGCTCCTTGTATTACATATTATAGTGGTTTGGTTATATAGTTTTGGTGGTCGAATTTTCCGTTTCGGACGACATTATCGGACGGATTAATGTGACGCGAATGCGGTCTAGCCCGGACTTTTCCGTCGCGTACCGGACTGTTTGCGGTGCCCAGACAACGGACGGGATAATTCGTTTTGTCCACAAAGTCGGTCCGAAACTCGGCTCGCACGGTTCGTGGACCGAAAGAACGCCGACGCCGGGAGAAACGTTCGCATGTCAATCGTGTGTCGCGTTTAAAAGTTTCAGGAAAATGTTAAAATATTACCCGATAAAAAGAAAAAAACGAAACGAAACGTGATGTAGTATTATAACTGGTTGCTAAACTTTGAAGAGGTTAATCTATTCTGATTGAGCAGTTACATCCCCGCTGAGTTGTATATTTAAAAAAAAAAAATCTTATATTTAGCTTATACAAGTAAAAGATATGTTTTACATTTTTGTCACGATCGTTCGTCCAATTATTCGTATACGCATATTTTATTATATTCATATAAATAAAAAAAAAAGAGCGAAAATACTTTAAAATTGTTATAATCGTTTAAAATCTTGATTTTATCACCTCGAAAAAATCGTTTTAAAGATAATACCAAATAAAAATAACCATAGTAGAATATTAAATACCAAGGAGATGTATCTTGAAACACGTACTATAATGGTGTCACGTATTTTGAAGTGTTGTGAAAGTTTCAGCTCGTTCCGATCATTGTTTTGGAAGTAATGGCCAATAAACGAAATTGATTTTGTCAAAAAGACGTTTGCCGTAATTTTTAACGTTCTCCACTCAATAAATGCTCAGTTTTTTATTGTAACTTTTCAATTGTTTTGGCCTAAATCTGTGACCCTCCAAAGAAACATGCGACGGAGCAGAACTACCCGAAACTGGTATTGAGAGTAAAGATAGAAGCACAATTTAAGGAGTTCTCGTGATCTCATAGTGGTCAAAAACAAAAAAATAATTTTAAAGACCACACACCGTGTAAAAACCGATACATTCTTTGCTGCACTCAGAACCGTATGACTGATCCCCAAAGTATCCACGTCCACCATTTTCTAATTGTGATGTACATTGTGTACCTACGCATTCGGACATACAGACCAATATGCCGGACTAAAATTCGCGTACTTGGATTAATCGACGTTAAATGTGTACGATACAACACAATATACTCCGTTTCACGAGAGAATAATCAACTCACAGCTTCGGCAATGTCAAACGTGTCAACTTCTTTCTCCAAGCGTCTTCAACGTTAGACAACGTCACCCAAAGCTAAACTTTTCTCACGGCAAACAAATCGATTTCTTTTCTTTCAAAGGATAAGACCGAAAAGTTTGGACGAATGATTATTCTCTCGTGGAATGCATTATAACCTACTGACTTTTAATGTTTTCAAAGAAAGCAGAATCACGTTTTTTTTTTTTTTACATTAATTTATCTCGAATAATAAAAAAAAAATTTCATATTTTTCAAAAATTAAAATTACATATTTAATTAACTACTCTGATTCAAAACATCAAAGTTCAGTTCCCTACAAGACATGTCAATGTTGTTAAGCCACTCAACTATTTGTACACAATTGAAATCGGACTACTTTGAGTGCCTATTTTTTTTGGCTTTTTGGTCTAAATAAATAAAATGTGCAGAGGGGAATCAAACGCCCTTAACGCGAGTTTAAACCCCAGCACGTATTAATATGGGCGGGTGGGTAATAGGTATATATTAGGAGTAGCAAATGTGTGGGCGCGTTTAGGTGCAGTTTTTCAACGAATGGTAGTAATTTTGAACCTCACACTAGTTTGAAACGGATGCTCAAATGGTTTTTAAATACTTTTCTTCAAAATAACAAACGTACATAAAGAAATCGTTTGAATAATGGTTTTAACACTCAGTCTTATTTAAGTAAAACGAAAATGCTTAATGAAATTGTTTTTTTTTGTGTTTGATTTTTACAGATAATGACAGCTTGGTTCATTTGGAATAAGTTCGGCTTTCATTACTTGGTGTTTGCGATAACCTCGTTAAAAATGATTTCGGGTGAGTTGTAATGTTTAATGATTACAAAAAAAACAACTATGAATTTCAGTTGAAATATATTGTTGCTATTGATCCGCTGATCAAATGATGATGATGGCTTAACTATGAAAATAATAATAGTTAAAATCAATAAAAAAAACCAATTTGTTTTATACTTGTCCATTGAATCACGTTAGAAAATCAAACTCATGTTCGAAAATGAGAAAATACCAATTATAAATTAATATAGTTTTGTGGACATTATATTATAATTGATTTTCGAATGAAAAAACGTTATAAGTCCTAAACACATTAAGACAACGTGTTCGAGTTAACAAGCGTTTATTTTGATTTATTAAAAACAAATAGTTCTAAAATACACTTATTATAATAATTGTTAGACCAATCAATTCATAATTAACAAAAACGGCATAATAAAAATATTATTATAAACGTAATCAACCATATATTTTAACATGACTAAATATTTAACTTCGGTGAAACGTTTTATTTATCTGATGAGAAATATTGTAAATAAATGAGTATTTAGACGATAAAAAAAAAAATAACCTTATAAGTTATGGTTATTAAAAATGTACAACTTATTATTCTTCACTTATTTTTTGTTTGTAAACCAGATCTGAACTTCATAAATAATAACCTCTATAGATAAGTTACTGACAGGAGATGGTATTTTATTTGAGCTTTTTTTTAAATTTTGTTGATTTATTTTAAAATTATAATCTAAGTAGTTAAGATTTACAAAATTCTTCAGAATAATTAAAATATTCACACATTATCGGAATGGATAAAATACTAAAAATTAAAAAAAAAAAAAAAAATTTTAATAAAAAAAAAAAAAAATAACAGACATTCTATAATTTGTCAATTTATAAATTTATTATTTTGTTTCTAAATCTTTAACTTTCAGTTTAGACACTATAGTGTCTCAAAACTTTAAGAATATGATCTAAGCAATATGATTTTATAAGTATTGTAGTTTGAACATTTAAGTGTCGTAAATTGAACAAAAGGTTCCCAAGCTATTTTTCTGTTTGCATTAAAAAATGGTGTAATTTTTTTTTTTTGATTTTTATATTTTAATCATACCTCAAATTTGATAAAAAAAAGGGGGTTTTGATTTTTAGCTACTTTTTGTGATTTTTGAGCTAAAAAAATTTATAAGTTTTTAAACTGGTTTTAGCTTAAAATTTAGGATCTGATTCACCGAGTTCGGGTTATTTTTTATGTTTTTCATAATATTATAGACTACAAAATGTGCACAACTCGTCAAAATGTCAAGTTATCTTTCTAGTGACCCACAAAAAACAGAGACCTACCAAATCCATCTCACCCAATTACGTCACTCCTTTTTATCATCCATTTACCTTTTCACTTCTCGCTGAATTATTGAATGTCATTTTCATGTTTTATCGTGCTCGAAATAAAATATTCCACGCTTATTGAATATCCATAATTATGGATAAAATAATAAATCCATTTCGGTTCTTTAATTATTGATTTCAACTCGCGTACCTATTGATAACTCACAGCGACCTACTAAACAGAAATTGTTGAACACATACAAATAATAATAAAAATAATAATAATGTGGGTTGTCGTTGAACCTTCCATAATCAATTTAAAGAGCTAGATGTAATACCGAAAATGCGATGAGAGAGTCTCACTGTTTATCCTGTTAAGTATAAATAAT
This sequence comes from Hormaphis cornu, assembly GCA_017140985.1. Classification (NCBI taxonomy): domain Eukaryota; kingdom Metazoa; phylum Arthropoda; class Insecta; order Hemiptera; family Hormaphididae; genus Hormaphis; species Hormaphis cornu. Next base: position 20,467,742 of record CM029358.1, on the reverse strand, counting down.
AAAAATAAACGCTCTGTTAGAGGGAATATTCTAAACCATTCAACCGTGTGATTGCATTTATTGCTTTCGGGGATTTTCCATTTAAACGTTAATTTCAATTTAGGATTTTGTTGTTAAAAAAAAAAAAAAAAAAAAAAAAAATTATCAATAATCTGTCGCTCTGATTTTTCACTAAACAATATTTCAGTAGGCTGTTGAGTTAAAAAATTGATTTAAAGCTCACGCGCATGTTCAATAATATGATTCGACTCTCGGAATATGAAAATAAATGTAACTTAACGTAAGTTAAGAGGTATACACCATTAATAATGAGTTGAATAACTTTTTCTTATTTTAGAATATTTTCCACATACGTAATATATTTCAAAAATAAATATTTTTCTACTATTTAATAGGTCACTTACTAGTTCAAAATAAAACGAGAACATTAAATGACTACAATACATTTACGAGAATAACAACGAATTCGGATTTTAAATAACCTTTTGATTCATTCACTCCGCGTTTCTAATTTCCAATCAATAATAATTACAAAAAAAAAACTACAAACTATAGACACCACGTTAACCATTCAATTTATCCACGCTTAAGGTTGCTATGATTCCGCCTATTTCCAATGTTGAAAAAAACCTTTTTTTCATCCCAAGGTTTCATACAAAATATGTCTATTTGAAGAGTGATCTGAAAATATGAGTTACCAAAAGGGTTAAAACTTTTAAAAATAAAACCCCACAATGTGTATTATAGCACCCTTTTTTTAATTAAAAACAATTCCTGCTTTATATTTAAGTATATTATATAAAAAAAAAATAATTTATTCTTGAAAAATATTACATGCGTAAAAATTAAAATATTTCGTGTTACCATTCGAGTGGAAAAAACTGTCTGTATATTTTATGATATAATAATTTATAAACACTAATGAATTATTGGTTTTTATTATTATTTATTTTTTTGTACAAAAGTTTGACTAGTTTGAGTGTCAACGGACAATGATTGCACTTTTCATAATGGATTATGTTTCATTATTTGTTTATCATATTTTTTTTTTTTATATTATGTGTCAATCGAAATCATTGATCGTTGTAGGATGGAGGCTCAAAAGAAATATATTTATGTTAATTTATACATTTTTATGAAATTACTTGTACATTTTAACACCGACCGTTTAATAACCAGTTAATCGTACGTTAAAGTTGTGTACGTCAAGGTTGAACCCAAGGTGAACAAATTTTGTATTTTTTTCATTAAAGTTTTCATTCATCATTTCACTATCAATGTAATAGATGACGAAATGATAAATTGATGTTTTCATGCAGCGAAAAAATATTATATTATAATATTATTATGTAGGTAAACGTGCTGCATGAGTACCTACTGTGTGAACGTAATCTTACGAAATTTCCGAGAAGTAATCAATCAAAATAATTCAACAAATCCAACGCCTACCTGCACTACTTTTTCGTCTACAAACCTCCGGATTTATCTCAGCAGTTTCTGAACGCGCGTGGAAAATAATAAACGGTTATCAACAAATCGGTGTAGTGCCTACGCATTTGGCGCGAGAAACAAAAAACGAGTGGATGCAACTAAATATTTAGAAGTTTACAATATACACGCGTATTCTCTCGATCCATTTTTTTATTTTCTTTATGCTCGTGCGTTCGGTTTAGTGTTTCGAGGAATCCGAAAACTGTTTAACGAACCATTTGTTTTGAGCTTTTGATTCGTCGAGAAAACAACACATGCCGTTTTTCAAACCTAACCTAACGCGTCGTCAAGTTCAACCGACGTTAACGAAACGAAAATGTACACTATTTTCTCGATGTGTAGTGTTATTTCAAATTGTATAGAATGTATTCATAATTTCACAGTTATTTGATTTACGTATACTCTGTAGGTACCGATAGTCGATTGAAAGTTTTAATTTCATCAAGTCAAGATTTTTCAAAGTCCAAAATGTAAGATAAAGTGTTCTGGTACCAGGCAATCGCAACAAATATACGGATAGTAGTATGTCACGAAGAGAACTCAATGTTTAGTGTAAAATTCAATTGAAATTATTTTAATTTAATAAAAATAATTAACACCTATTTAACTTATACATATTCAATTAAGTTCAAATATAGGCGTGTTTAAATTTCAATAATCTTTACTCAAATTAGCATACAATTAAACAAACTTGCAAGAAGGATTTCGTTACAGGCCAATGCATTTCTCGACGTTTATGAATAATTTTAAACTAACCCATATGCTTATGGCTAAAACATAGAATGTAGAAATTTTATGTACCAATGTTATAATTTGAAATACACACATATAAGTTTGTAGGTATTAAGAATATCTTCTGAGAAATTCAAAACAGGATCTAACGAATATTCACAAACAATAAGTAAGTCAAACAATATCTTATGTACAACGAAACAACAATTTTCCAAAATTCGGTTTTCAAATCTATATTCATTACTCTGAAAGTTCTAGGTTGAGAAACGAGAGTATATTTTTTGTCCACCAACTGGATGACGTGGTATAAAAAAAAAGTAATTAATAAAAACCAACCACTCTTGATTGGAATTTCAATAAATATTGATCATTGGTTAAATCAATCCGATAGTTTAGAGCGACTTGGGTTCAGAAGTAAACAAAAGTTCACAATTCAGGAACCCGGTAATTATTTAGTATAAACGTGTTAAATTCAATGTTGTCATAAAAAAATTTTGTTTGTTTGATAAATCATAATATATATTTCGAAAAGGAATTAATGAACTATTAGTTTTCATGAACATAGAACATTTGGATCAGTATATCTGTACGTAAATACTAAATACCTAACGGTACTTATATATACTTATACAACTTATATTCCATCAAACGTCGGCAAATCACACTTGCAAAAGCGCTCAAAATGGCGAAAATTTGCATTTTTATTTCACCGTTTCTAAATCAAAAAGGTTTTGCGGAAATATTGTACGTGTCTGGCGCGTGTGATCAAGGCCCAAAAAAGGTCTCGTGGGATGAAAATTCGCCGAGACCAAAGAAACGAGGGAAAATTCTCGCGAATACCGCCGTCACAGTATGTTGTCTTTGCGAGGTAAACTGCGAGGGACCTTTATCGTAACCCAGTGTCAAAGGCGATGAAAATCCTAGGGAAATCGTACCGAAAATGATTATTTTCTAGTGAAATCTTACCGGGGGGGTTTTTATTCTCATGTAATACAAATAAACCCTCTCATTATCGGAAGGTAAAGCATTCCGAGGAAACGAATACCCTTCTGTACGCTGTCACTTAGAAATAATTAATAATGATATAATTCGTTGGGAAGAAAAACAAACCCGTCGCGTGGGGAAAACTCTTACGTTTTTGATTTTTAAAATTAGTTTTTTATTGTAAAAACCAGAAAATTTTTCACGATGTGGCGTTATGGATTTAACTGTTGACGCATTTAGGTATCTCCTGTAAAATGAATCGAGTCAGTTTCCTAAACATTCAAAATATGTATACAAACAAATTAACGGTACTGAAATTCAAAGAAATCTTAATCATCGCTTCCTACAAAACGTTCCCTCTCTTGAATGATAAAAAAAAAAAAAAACCGATTTTAAGAATATTAAAATGATTGACGTGGTTTTTAATTTTTTGTTATTTTCCGGCGCACAGTTGGCGCACCAATTTCAAATTAAGCCGGTTAAAATCTCACCAAATGTTTATAGTAAAGATAATATTAAATGTTTATTTATCTGTAAAAGAACTTATTTTTTCGTTCTGGTTGTTTATTATGAGTACGGAAATATGTTTCGTTTGGTTATTTTCCCATCTTAATATATTTCTCACTACTATTGTAAAGTTTTCAACTGCTGTTATAACGTATAAATTGTTTTTTGATAGCATTATGTGATACATCATAGTAAAGGTTATTTTATTGTATTTCATATCCCATAACTGCACTTAAGATAAAAACTTGAAAAAAAAAAATAAAGATGTTAGCCAATTAAAATCTTGTGAGAGTAAAACACATTTTTATTTTGTCCGGCAAAGAAAGATGGGAGACCTCTAGGCTTTAAAGTGTGCATTCAAACGTCATTAAACATGTTGTGTGAGTGACATAAGTTAACTTTTATCTGCTTTTATCGCTTACGAATAAAGCGCGTAATAAGTAGATTTTATTTTTATTAGTCAAAGTCATTTTTATTCAATACCGTACATCACGACATTAAAATATGTCAACACAAAATGTTTGTTTTGTTCATTTTATAAAATGGAGATTATTTTCAAAAAATTAATTTTTCTAGTTTTATTAGTCTTCTTGAAATCTTTCAAAACCTTTAAAATATTTACTTTATTATTTTTTCGTTGTTCGCAAGAACCTAAATTAACGAGTTAAAATATAAAAAAGCCGGCATCACTCTAGGACAAGTGGGTAGCTTAACGGGGCTTTAACGATTATGTTTTGGGTGGGACACTAGCTTAGAATCTGTGGTTTGAACGCATTATTTTATATATATGAAAGCAAAGCATTGCCTTCGAAAATACGAGCAAGCTCAGCTACGTCCTGTTAAAAAAAAATTTAACAATAAAAACTCATATCGAATCTGTACCTTTCCTATTTTAGTATGATGTAAAAAATTCAGCTAGGTCCGATTTTTATTTTGGACGTTATGACCAAAACATGTCTAAATCGGTGTGTATAAAACACGTTCGCGGTAATTATTTGTTTACCCCGTCAGGCATACACGGCCGTCCGGAATGACGAGTTTAACGGCAAAATAACAACGTGAAATCAGTTAAAAACCAAAATCGTGTGAACCAAATTTCTAGATTTTTTAACCACGTGTGTAAAACTATTTTGTTTAGATTGTATTAAAGTTTCGAGGCTCAAACATAAAAACTTGAGGTTTTTATGGAATAAGAACTGCCGTAAGATTCAACACTTTCAAAGTTTCATAACTCTCTTGAAAACGATCAAAATCGATTAAAATTTCCTCAGTAGACTCGTTAAACCCTTCTAAATGACATATCTTTTTAGGTATCATGCGTTAAAATCGGAGCGTTCTTTCTACTAGAAAAAATTGAACACAGGAAAAAAAACATCATTGTAAAAACAATACGCGGCCGCTTAAAATTGTATTTTGTGCGGCGTAGGTACTCGCGCTCCTTATAATACGATTTCCTCCCTGTAGAAATAACTGTTCCCTGTATCTCTGAATTTTTCATTCGCTTTTGGGGATACGATTTTCCTGGACTGATTGCGACTTACTGTAAGATTTTCATTGAAAAGTTTATCCCATTTCTTTTGCGGGAGTCTTATACGAGTGTAAAATAACATTATATTATGTGATTTTTCCAAAAAAGAAAAAAATTTCCGTTAAAATTTCCTCGCGGGTCGCATGGTTTGTCTAATCGTCGTCTACGATCAAACGTGACGGGCAGGCGAACAGGGAATATGTTCGTAGAACGCGGCATGTGATTTATTTCTTGTTCGCACGTTCTGCGGTGCTCGCGACACGTCCGGTACGAAGCGATGACACGCGATGAAAAAATTTCCACGTCGATTTTCTTTTCTTTTTTTAATGATATTACTATGGTTTAGTATAAAAAATCGCAAAATGTGATGGAAATTTCATCGCGAAAACTCGTTTTCAGAAAAATCGCTTTTGACACAAACTCTTTACATCCATTCGGTAAGTTTTTTTTTTACATTCGATTGGGTTAAACCGTGTCAGACTTATGGTTTTGTGAATCGTTTACACAAAAAGTGTTGAATACTTTTTCTTTTCACAACCAAATCGCGGTTCGAACCGTACCGATTTCGGGAAAATGGATTATAATTTTTTTTTTTTTGGTTCATTTCGGTTCTATTTTTTCGATACGAAAGATGGCGTGGAATGATAATACATAGTTATTGAAAAATGTTGCTTTGTACAATTTATATTGATACGAGATAAAGAGAATATAATGTCGTTTTTTTTTTATTTCACAGTCGGCGGTTATTGTAAGAACAAATCCTTCTTGGACGGTTAGGTTAGATACACGGGGGAAATGAAAGATGTGTAATATAATCGCAGATAAAATATGTCCGAATATACGTTTGACCTAAGTAATTCGTGTTCGATGCTATTATATGTTATTACGTAGCTGTGCCAAATTAAACCGCATTGTCATTCGACAATATTCCGAACAATGGAAAAAGATAAATTTCGCGGTGATATATACGTGGAACGATTTACAGAAGTTGTTAAAAAAAAGAAAACATACAGCCCGAGACGTGAAATTATTTCTAAATATTTATTATTTACGAGGAGTGTTGGTATTTTTCAAATTAAGAATTCGTTTTTATACAGGTTAGTGTATGATCTGTTGGATTCGTTTTATGCATTACAATACTCGTACACCCATTATGACGTAAGAACTGTACGAATACGTATTAAATACGTTCATTCGTTTATTTAAAAAATTGTAAAAATGATCGTAACAACAATGTCGTGTAGATGTGATCAATTAAGCTGCTGTTTCCGCGTTGAGTTGTTACAACCTAAGATTCGTTTTACAGTTCTACTTAGTTTAATTGATAATTGGTGGATTTACAACGTCTCATATATTTTGTCATGGAAAGTGCTAACTTATAAAGACAAATTTTAAGAATCATACAAAATAATACGTGTCAGTTGTAAGCTATTTCAACAAAGCTGTGTACAGCTAGCTTATAAAAATGTATACGCTCACCAATAATTATCGTATCTGTAAGAGCAGAGGAACGTCTAAAGTTAAAACGAAAAATGCTTTTACATTTTTCTTTATCTTAGCCCGACTTAGGATCGAAATGGAATAACATTATCGAATTTAATTCAATAATGCACGTATAGAGCCGTTTGTTCAAAGCTATGGAATATATTACGAGTTATCGCTGACTCGAGACTTTCGATGAGATTGTACTCAAACTGCAAAGTAAGACCTGACATTTCGTATCGGGAACAATAATTACGATCCGCTGTTATTCGATTGGCCATCTATTATTCGTCAATCGTTTCGAATTCGCATTACATATTTGTATCGAACAATCCGGTCGATTCTACGTAATACGATATTCGCACATGTTACATTATACCTACTCTGCTATATATACATTTTTTTTAATTCTAAAATAATAAATTAGAACGGCTAAATAAACAAACGTGGTTGATCGAAACCGGAACGCGGAACTCGGTTTTTATTTATTTTGCGTGTTTACATTGTTATGTCGAACTATTTGAACCTCATTTCCGTTGGTTTGAACATTTTTGTCGAAAAGATTGATTGACATTTATTCTACGAATGAGTTTTGAAAATACAATCGTTACTATTATGCCGAATTTTTGTTTTCCGATTTTTTTTAGTTCAAAAGTGTTTGAATGTTATTGTGTTTAATCGTTTCCGTACATGATGACCGCCAAACCTACAATTATTATTTTTTTGAGTGAAATTAGACGTGTCCACAATTTTTCACGTAAAAAAAATTCATTTTATTTTATGATTTATTTTGCGCATCACCTTTAAATTTTACGATGAACAAAATATATTGGTATAAATGTTTTCTTTATCGAAACCACCGTCATTGAGACCCTACGAGGCTATAGATCATTAACAATAACTGATGTGTGTTTCAAGAAAACAAGATACGTTGAGCCGAACATGCAATATTCATAATAATATAAGATCGCCCAATTTAATTACGTTTTATGTTTAGTACAGTCGAATATCGTATGCACATTCGGTGACAATTATTGTTAAAGTATACGAATTTTAGCAAAATTAATTATTTCACTTAGATGAGTTACATTTGAAATGAAGAATTTGAATCACAACAGCTATTTTCCCCAGTTCGTTTTAATTAATTTCTTATGCCTAGTATTATTTTAAAACGACCAGTGAATATCTGCGTTTTAAATTTCATATTTTTAGTAATTTTTATGAAAAAAATGCGAATTCGGTGAATAACTTTGTACCAATATACTTTCTGACGTAAAGTGCTGAAAAAAATGCTTAGAATATTTTAATGAAATATTTAAATAAATTAAATTACATTTTGCATTGGTCAACATTGAAAATGAATTATTTGTATAATTTAAGGGAAAAGTTTACGCCTTTTTGAGTTCAAGCATTTTTCAACGGAATTTCAATGTACATTACGTGGACAACTTTTTCTCTCTTCCTCATCCGAGGTTTTGTTTGTTGAGTATATAGCTAGTACTGCGGTAACGCGGTAATTTTTTAAAGTTTTTATTTAGTTTATTGTTTATTAGACAATACGAGTTCGAAACAAAGCTTTTGACTTTGCTCCGGGTTTCTTTGAATCTTATCGGTCTTAATTTATTAGCTCGTTTTGTATACGTTTTTGTTCACTTTCTGGTTATCGGATTTTTTTTGGGGGTTTGCGTCTGTCGATCGAATTTGTCGGTCAAAAAAAACTACGCTCGACATGGCATGCTCAAAATAAAAAAAGAGAGTGAACTGTAAGGATGACAAAGTAAAGAGAGGGCGTAAATTTAAAAAAAATGTGGCTCAATTTTTTTCTCCTTATACTTACTTTCCCGAACGTGATGATGAAAAACGTCTGAACTTAAGAGTTTGGGATCATTCCACTAATGGTAATCCAAATTCCAAATATAGTTTCAATAAAATAGAACGAAAAACCTAATTTTTTCCAGGTATACGTAAAGTCAGAGTATCTTTTTTGCACAAAAAGGTGATGACAAACCTGAAAATTTCACTGATTGTAAACTTTGTAAACTTTGTTCACAAAGTTTACACTGTACAATTTTCAAAAAAGTTTTTGGTTTGTAGCTCATAACTCGAAAAAAAAGCTTCAAATAAAAAACTAATTGCATCCAATCTTTGAGCTGTTTTTAGTGATATGATATTTTAAGATTGGACCGCATAACTACTATTCTACTCGAAAAAATGCTCACAGACAAACTAAACGTTCATGTAAAAACAATACATTCATCAATACTTTCGGAATATAAAATTAAATAAAATGAAAAAATTTTCTGTGAACATTTATGTCGTGTATCATTTTATATGATTCTCTTTAACTCACTGAACGTAAAAATTTTTCCACTGAAAATACGACTTTTATTATTTTCAGAAAATATCGAGACTCTCATTATGGCTTTCTATGAAATATACAATCGTCTAATTTTTCGGTAGTTCTCGTAATCAATATTGTGTGCAAGTTTTTTGGAAAATTATGTTTTTAAATATATCGCAAAATAGTTTTAAGAAAATATTATTATTTTTCCATGATTTATTTTTTTGTTTATTTAGTTATATTTTTTTTTATACGATATATAATATTACCAGTTATATAGGTACTTATAAAGGTTTTTCCCAGTAAAATACATAACAAACCGAGGATATTTAAGATTCTGAGTGAAACGAAGAATGTATTGGTTTTCACATGATGTGTGTTTTTATTGTTTTTTTTTTTTTTTTTAACACTATGTAATCACGATAACGTCTTCAATAATGCTCCGATTTTTAACGTCAGTACCTCCAATGATAGGTATATAGACACAGATGGTACTTTGAGCGTTCATAAAATTAAAAAGATACAATAAAAAAAACTAAGCAAAAATTAAGAAAAAAACGTTAAATATTACGGCAAAATTTTGACTAAATCGATTCAGAATTTTAGCCATAACATTCACAATAATAATCGTAACAAGTTGAAACTCAGACATTATATTAAAATTGGTATGGTAAAGTTCTAATATAAATTTAAAAAAAAATTACGAAAATTTCTGAGCTGAGTATAAAGTTTGGAAATTTTCGAAAATGTTCGTAATTTTTGTAATTTTTGTTCGATAAAAATTTAATTTTCCACAAAAAGTTTAGAAAATTTAACACAAGGTTTTCTGCAACATGTGAATACATATGTTACTAAAAAATTTCGAAAATCCGTAGTCATAATTTTTATTTGTAGTTGTTTAAAGTTGGAAAATTTTCGAAAATCGGTTAACTCTGCGATTTATTTTTGGAAAAAAATTCTCGCACAAATATTTTATTTTGGATTTGAGAATCACATATGTTATGTAAAACAATATTGTTTTATTTTGATTATAACAATGAAATTATACGCACTGTTGTAGAGTGATTCCGAGTCTTAGGAAAATTCTACAAAATTGAACATCCAATTTCTCCACGGTATTTGATGTTATTCGTTGGGTTTTTTCGGAATTAGTTTTAAAATTATTTTCTCACGATGATAAGACTCTAAACAATTACGACAACCTATTTTACTACTTTTAATTCCAGCGGCTGGTAAAAGACCCGCAATAATGAATTCTATTGTTACGGCACAATTTTTATAGTTTAAATGAGCTCACTCACAACCGCTATTTTCGTATTTGTTAATACACAACTTCTGTACGAACCTTTCAAAAAACAGCATCAAACTACCCACGCGACCTAGCGTTGATAATTTCGGCTTTTTTTCCAACGTGGTATTTAGCTACTTTAGCCATGGATTTTTTGTTTTTAGAAAACATCGTCAGGAAACACAGAAATATGAAAAAACTCGGACGTTTTTGCGATGCCTCGATCTGAATATTCCGTTTTCGCGTGTCCCCGCACATATTATTATCATATAGTAATAATACTCGGAGATGCCGAGGTTTGCGCGTCACGAAAACAAAGAATACACACACGAGTAATAATTATAATAAAATTAATATTCACGGGGATGTCTGTAGTGCATACAAATTTAATTCCGCGATCATAATCGCGACCGTGTCGTACACCTCCGCCGTATTATATACATTATGTATTATAAACCGGGTATAAAAGGATTTCCGGAAAACTGTTGGGTTCATCAGTTCGTATTACTGTTATTATTATACGTTTAATTTGATTAATTTTTTTTTTTTTAATCACAATTGAATCATTAAACCTTTCTTCTAATCGGTCGGACACGGCTGCTCAACGTGCCGCGGTGAATATAAAATACGAATCGCAATGACGGATTTGAGGCTTGTGTGTGTGTTGTCAGGCGCGGAATCTGTGGATTCGCGTGAACCCGTATCGTTCGTGACGCGTGACACTGGCACGTTAATCAAACCGCGATTTTTTTTTGTTTCGCGAATCGTTTGGTTTCGAGAGAAACCCTTTAAATATTATACAATACGTTCGAAAGCGGTATGAAAATGCGTCAACGACAATGTCTGTGTCTTATATTGTATCCCGATGATATAGGACTAGTGCGTTCTCGTAAATGCGATACAAACTAATTTCTTTTAAATCGCACTGCGTGTCCAAAGTGTTAAGTAGTAAAACGCATGTCATGAAAAAAAAAGTTATAATACAAAATTAATGAGATAATATATATTTTTTAAAAAAAACACCACGAGATCAGCCGTCAAAGCGATAATTTTCGGTCGAACGTATCAAATGCTTACCCATTGATTCGCGTTTAATAATGTACGGTTTTGACGTTTTATTATATTTCACGGATGGACAAAAGTCTACTCGATTCGTTTATAATCGATATCCATATTATTATAACAACGAAAATCCGTATAATACAATATTATTCAGCAGAACATTAGACTAGGTTCAAGTCGATACTCTCGATATTCACTATACATGCATGTCAACACGTGTTTTTGGTATTTTATACGTTTTGTTTGATAACGTTTCGATCAAAATCAACGGTTTAATCTCGTCCGAATAATATAGGAATTATTATTCTTCAATTAAATTCCCGGTAAATTTCGAAAAGCATTGTTTGTGACATGTGTCGATTCGGAAAATAAATTGTTTTTACTTTTGATGACGGTATATATACATGCGTTATGAATAAATTACAATAATCTTCAACCCTTATGCGTTTCATATGCCACGCACATTCTAAACGGCTACGCAAAAGGGATAATTGATCTGTTTACTTTTCTTTTATTTCGGTGTACGTTTATAACAACATGTCATTACGAGTAAATAATGGCGATAAAAGTTTTGCTAATAATATTTTATCAGGGGATTAAAACAATTTTTCAGAGCCAATAATCGTAGAACGACACTATTGGTATATGAAAAAACTAGTAATATTATAAATTTTTTCTAAGATTAATACTTTCTAGATATTGCGATTACTCTAACAATTTTATAGAAGTAAACACTCGAAATAAGCGATAAAAGCGTCTTCATATCTTTGAAACGTATGATAAATACCATAACGCAATGCATTTATTGCATTTATATAGTGTTCAGAAAATGAAATAAATGTTGTAATTATATTCGGACGTTACTCGTTTGGATTTTTAAATTTTTAACGGACTCAATTATTATTACATTCTATCGGATAAAAATTTTTTGAATTAAAAGTTTAAATAATTGTTGATCTTACTTACTATAGGTACCAACACATATTATTGATGAACGTTGTAGCGTTCTTGTGTCAGTTTTCAAAAGTATTTGAGTTGTTTAGTCATTTTCCGTAGACTCCTCGGCCACGTGACAATCGTCCGTTGTCGCTGTAAAATCATCATCAATGATGATGATTTTTGTTTCTCTGTGAACAACTTTAAGGGTATAAGGAATGCTCCGATTTTACGTTCCGTACTTCTAATGAAAGGTCTTTGGACTCTTATAGTACTTTGATGGGTCTCAAATTTGAAATGACCGAAAAATTACGACGAATAAATGTTTTTTGGCATAATCGGTAGAGTTTTTTGGCCATAACATCAAAAATTTTAGACGGAACTAGCTGAACTTATTGCATAATATTAAAATATAGAAAATACAGGTTTGGACCAAGTTTTGAGTGATTTTGAAAACTGTTGAACGTAAGTATGGAACTTAAAAATTTTCATTTTCTTTGTGGTTTTTGTTCAATAAAAAATTCAATAATCGAGAAAAAGTTTTTAAACTTTTTGAAACACAAGATTAACAACATACATAAACGTATTCTACTAAGAAATTTCGAAAATCCATAACCACGTTTTTTTTTTTCAGTTGTTTAAATTTGGGAAATGGTCGAAAATTGGTCATAGGTTTGACTTATTTTTAGAAAAAAAAATTCGTTACTCACACAAATTGGTAATTTAAGAATTGAAATTCGCTATCCGATAATCAAAATTTAAAAAAAGTCCGGCGAGTATATTCTGAAAGCGTATAAAAATAAGATTAAAAAATGGTGTAATTTGGTTATAACAATGCAGTTTTGTGCACTATTCGGCAATCGATACTAGAATCGTATTAACTCCTCGAATAATGGTCGAAATTGTTTGAAATTTTCACACGTTATTTAAATTAATATTTTTTATGCCTGGATGGATACGTTTTTTGGAACATTTTTATTGTTATATTTGTTTTTACCAGGACGTATACTATAGACCAGCTGATCTCGCTCAGAATCGTATTTTCGAAGGCAATAACTTATCATTGCTTTCAGATATTATGATGATGAAACGATTTCAAAACTAGTGTGACCCATCCGAAGCGTGGTCGTTACTGCGTCAAACTGTTTTGAAAATTTTTCTTCTTATTTTTCGGTTCAATCATAAAATGTCTTTCACCCGAGTCGATAATCTTTTTTCAGTTTTCTCGACCGTTTTTACGCCAAGCTCGCTCTCGTTTCGACGGGCGTTGTTCACTCCGAAGTGTGATGTTGGGGATTTACGAACGGTCGTCGTGACGCGAATACGAAGGAAACGTTTGAGGAATTTTAAAATGACTTTTAGCGATCGGCGCGAAGTAGTTATTAATTTGCGTTTCCAGTTCGACGGAGCACGCGGCCTCGTTCGCGGAAAATGTTTTGCCGTCAAAACGTCACCCGGATGCATATTCTTTGTAGAAATAAACAATTTTAGATACACAATATATATATATAACCTAACTTAAATACTCTGAACTTACCCGAAGACGACTCTTATATCAGAATCTCCCGTCGGGTAATACTCTGCAGCTAAATAATTTTTACTCTGAAGAGTGCGACAAAAAAAAAAAAAAAACCGCATTATAAACACTAGCGAGTAATTGGTGAACATAGGGCGTTAAATACGTCTGTATAGTGAATAATTTTGATTCGTAAACACATTACTTAATCATTAGTTGTCACACTCCTAAAAAAAAAAAAAATAAAACAATTAACCGCGTTTCGATTGATGGCAGCAAGTGTATTTTGAAGTATAATCGTTTATTTTTCTGTTAATTTTTAATAACGTTTTTCAGTTCACTTGTAATGATTAATATACCTGCTGTTTAATTAACCATTGAAAAATCCAAAATCGATTCGACTCTTCGATACGTAATTAATAAAAAAGTAACCTACAGTTAGGATTGAGTGCCTAAACCGATCAGACGCGGGCGTCGTTTACCGTCGAAAGTTTCTCGTTAATCCGCTTATATTCTATTTAACGGTAACGTCGATCGGCCGTGGGAAGCACTTAGCGCCTCCGCGTGTTCGGCTTAAACGGAACGAATCTCACCGATAATCTTTTCTTTTACCTTCTAACAGTACTGTCCGTGACACGTGACGCAATTTTTCAAAATTCTTAAGGCGATTGATTATGATTCTCCGGACGTTTTCATTTTGATTATTACCGAAGACGTTTATGGACGGTAAGAGTTGATCGTATTACTCCCGAATCGTTAATTTTGCCGTAGTTGTTCATGCCGTCCGTAGTGCACGTACGTAAAAAAACACAAAAATATAGTGGTAATAATATACGTAGATTGTCACTCCAATAATCTTCCGAATCCCTAAAAACACTGTCTCGACCAAATTTGATCGGGGTGGTCCACGGGGATGGTCTAATTTGGCGGTCGTGTGCCTAAAAAGAGGAAAAAAATTCTCAAAGGGTGAAAATTTCTTACGGAATGCTGTAAAAGTCTTACGTTATAAGTTTTATAAGAGAAATTTATTCTGTTATGATATTTTATAGAATTGAAAACAAGATACGACGGCAGGTTTAAAGATACCACTCCATCGGAAGGATTGATTTCAATAAATAAACACATTTCTATAACACCGAACAAATTTCCTGTGATTTGTGGAGTGGAAAAAGAGCTTTGGATAACGCAACGGACCAAAAAACGTTCAGCAGAACGAAGATTACAGCTATAGAGACATTTACGCGTTGTAAATGGCGGAACGCAGTTTTACAATTGAAATATTAACCTAACCTAACCTATTTACAACCGTTTCTATTGTAACTGTACATGTAAGATTGAAGATAGAAAATCTCGAGCCGTTTAAGGATCATAATAATATGCTCTCAACCATGACCCTGGACAGACTGAATAATTTTGCTATTATCTTAATGTACGTAAACACATACGCATATAGATGAATCGATTTTCCAGACAAAAGCTTAGACGAATGTCAGTGTTGGTCAGAACAAAATGTACTATTTGTAATTTTATTGATCGTAATTTCTGTTTGAATGGTTTTCGGTTAAAATTATGTTTTGACTTACCCGTCCCACCCGGATTCGTTTTTTCTACTGTCTCGCCATCGTAGACGTAAATTACGGAAACAGTATTCGAGTGGATTATTATTACTGAATTTCACACAATATGGCTCGTGCACAGATGACAATGCAACAATATTAGGTTAGTTGAGCAGTACTAATCGTTTTAGGTTTGAACTTTTTTAGACGTCTTTAAAGGCATAAAGCGGGTTTCATATGACTACCGAAAAACCTACGAATTAGGGCCAAAAACGTGTGAAATGAGAGCCAGGGACGCAGTTTTGCTTCAACGTACCCCGTGTCAGTCCGTTCCTGTCGTTGGGTCATATAAATATACTGTACGGTCGTATATACATACTAAAAAATGCGAAATCGTGTCGGTTTATTTCCAATCGATCTATTTTCCCGCGGCTAGGGATCGATACCCGGTTTAAGAAGCAGAGAGTACAGTCGATGCAGTATTAAACGGTCATAAAATTTTCTTTTACAAAATCACGTGTTCAAATAGACCAGAGCGTGTAAAACAACATCTCGTAAATTTTAACAGATTCATAGAAGCCTACAATATGTGTCTTAATCACGTATTATGATCATCGTAAAAAATTTAGTTTTCACTGACAGAAACGGTATGCACGTTTTTTTCGTTTTTAGTCCCGTATATTTTCACACGTGAAAACTGCAGATAACACGGATTTTTATGAACGGTCTGATTATGAATACGCGTCGATAATTCGGACCTGCGATAAACTGATAACCATATGCATTATTCGTTTTGAAAACTCGATTTTAAAAATGACCTATTTTAATATTTCACGCGTGACGCATTGTTTTTGCGGTGGATACGGATCGAAATTAGGAGATCCGATCGTTTTCTCCGTGACACGAATTCGTGTTTAAACGGCACATTTTTCGCCCGGCCCCGCCCGTTCTCGCCCGTTTTCGGTTACCAATCACTCCGAGCTCGGTTCGCCGGCGGCTGGCACCGGATTTATGGCGGTCGTTTTTGCGCCCGTTCGGAGGCGCCTCCGATCGCTTCCCGACGCATCACTACGCGTGTCGTATATAATACCGTATTAGTTGCCCTGTATATTTCTGTGGAAAACTCCAGTTGTTTTTCATCCGATCGCTAAAATCGAAACATTCGGCTAAT
>CM029358.1:20402231-20446148 GCA_017140985.1 Hormaphis cornu | reverse complement strand
ATAACTTTTCTATAGGCACTAAGAAAATACTAACGTAAATGTCACAAACCACGATTTATTGTTTCACCGAAAAAAACAACTCTTAAGGTTTAAAAAAAAAAACACCATTTGGCTTTTAAAAAAACATCAAAGAGTACATATTTCTTTTTTCCATACATTCAAACGTAAAAAAAAATATATTTATAATAAAATAAAAATTACACTAAAATGAACTAATTTTTTGAATTTTCGTCGTGTATGAACCGTGCATTATTTTCGTTCTTGACCTTTGGATAAAATCCAAATATTTCTTGTGAACTTTACAGTCGGTTTTGAATGGTAACCATTGTTTTAGATCTTTTGTGTATCAATGAGCAATTTCTTTTTGAAATTACAGTCGCTAAAATTTTTATCAAATCACAGTTCATTCAAAAATAGAGAATGGAAAATAAACAATTTGTACTAATCCATGCAAATATGTGCAAACTGCACGTATGTAGTACATTAGTACAGTAATTACTGTACTAATCGTGTGACTTATAAATTGTATATTTTCGTAAAATCTGATAAGTTCATTCGACATATATTATTTGATTATCAAATACTTAATTTGTTTTATCAGAGCGCATTGTCAGAGATTGTTATTGTATTATTGTATTATTGTAAATTTACAGACTTCTAACTATAAAACTTGTGCTAGTGTGAAAGAACTTAAAATGCGAAATTTTGATTTAAAACTGTATCAACTGGCTAAAAAACAAACGCTGCCTTTAGTTGTTGGATAAAAGCAATAGTACTCGAATTACACAATCATTTGTTTAGTTATTAATGCACTTAGAATTTTGAAAAACGTTATCATGTTTTTTTTTTCAAAATATTAGGCATTTGCAAACACATGGAACATACTAGAAACAATGTTCACCAGTAAACTCCAACGCTTGTTATACGTGTATTTAATGCATATAATGGTGTAGTATAAATGATTAAAATTGTCAAATATGACGCGTTCATGACGAATATAACTAGCAATTGAAATTAAGGTATGTTACGTAAAAAAAAAAAATTGCCATCTGATAAACGAAATTTCAAAATAGTCCGTCCAATAGGAAGCGTCCAAAAAAAGTGTTGAAAAATGGTGTAATTTGGTTATAACAATAAAATTACGCTCACTGTTGTGCCATTGATTCTAACATTGTATTAACTCCTCAAACAATGATTCAAATGATTCAAACCTTATTTAAATTAATATTCTTTATACCTGGATACGTTTTTGACGATTTATTGTTGCTTTCAGATATTAAATAATGCGTTTGAAGCACAACTTTTGAACTAGTGACCCACCCAGAGCGTAGAGTCTACGCCGTAGACGGTACTCCGTCAAACTGCTCACGCGACCTAGAGAGATTCCTTTTTTTTTCGCTCTTATTTTGATCATGCAAGCGGGTAGACAAACCGGTTCTCTATTGGGATAGACAACGCTGGAACAGTTAGTTACCTTAAAAAATATTGGATATTTTATGAATATTGAAAACGATTTTGTTTTAAATGTGCACAAAACTTATACCTGATTTGATCTCGCACACAACCTGTTACGTGTCATGTACTTATTTAGGAAAGAATATTTCTGTAGATAAAAATTTAACAAAACCTGGTAAGACGTGCATAAACGCGTACGTGTTGATTTTTGCCTATGCAATGCGCCGGTATACGAAAGTAAGATAAAAAAGCTGAACAACATATTTTTTTGTATTGGGGACTCTATTCTTCTGTATTTTAGATTTAAAAAATGTATGGCTAGCTCC
The DNA here is from genome assembly GCA_017140985.1 of Hormaphis cornu. NCBI lineage: Eukaryota > Metazoa > Arthropoda > Insecta > Hemiptera > Hormaphididae > Hormaphis > Hormaphis cornu. The sequence goes on along the minus strand of CM029358.1, from coordinate 20,444,367 downwards.
GTCAAATGCATTTACCGAAAAATATTACATTAAAACGAATTTAGAATCGCAATGCGGTTTTCTTTTTATAAATTGTTTTCAATTTTTATTTATTTATATTTTATGCTCGACAAAAACGTACTAATAACAACTCAATTCGCGCTCTAGAATAATATTTTTATAAATATAAAGCGTATGACGCGGACAATATTTATATTATGTATTCAAAAAGTAGGCATTATGGTTTGTTTTAATCATAGTTCTGAGGGAACTAGAAAAAGTCTTCAAAAAGTGCATAACTTAATTTAAGTGGGTGCAATGCAAAATGACCACCCACGTTGAGGTCCTGAAAACCAGAAAACCCAAATCGTGTTTTTCAAATTTCGTTTGGTGCGTCGATGTGTCGTATATATTAATGAATACGATTTGTATACAAATAATCATTTTAATCATTTGATCGAATTATAATTATAATGTTATGGTTATTAGGTATATACGTGCTGAGAGGCTTAATAAAGTCAGTATTTTTTCGACCATAACAATGTGCGGAATCGTCATATTTTGCATGCAATTTTCAGTCGATCGATTTCCATCAATCGATAACGACACTCGTCGTAAACTACAAAAATCCAATAGCTCTGAATCATCTTTAATGGTCATTGGTTCGCTCTTTACTTGCGATTTCAACTGTGTTGTTTGGTCTCCGTATTTGTATTGGGTCCAGTGTATTATGAAGCAATTCAAAATCGGTTTTTCGCTTTAAAATTTAAATTTCCAACGTTAGTAATACTCTTTCTAAACACATTTATTAAAGTATTCACAATTTTGGATCATTTAGTTATCAATAGAACTATATCTTTGTTTAGCTTGAAAATTATTGAACGGTTTTATTGATGCGGCTCAGAACTATCGGTATTAAATTCAACTTCTGTATTATACTATATTATGTTCCTGTTTGTGTCGACACTAATGGTGCGAACTATTCTCGAAATGCACCGACCGCCAGAATCATGAGTCACGTTAATGATTTTAGTTCCGTAATAGTTAATTGTACTATATTGTACTTCATAATGTTTTTGAAAATTTATATTTACTAGCTTTATATAATTCTATTATTATCCGTGTTACATTTCGTTTAGTGTCTTCGGTCATTCATCGTTATACCTGTAAATTTGTACGTTTTTGTTATATGATTTCTATTGGGCGCACTGTCGCTGTTTAATAAATTAACAATAAAAACAATAAACACGTTGCGGATATCGGTTTTATTCCGAGATATCGTTGAGATAATTCGTTTTAACCAAAATTTTGACGTGATAGGCGGTACTCAAACAATCTGGATTCGTACGCGGCACTCGTATGTAATCCTGTGGGGATTATATGAATTTAATCGCTATTCATGGTTATATATACGGCATTATATTATTATAAAAACGGAACATGTTTGCCACAATGGCGGAAAACCGTGATGTTGCGAGCTATTTCACTCCTTTGAAGAGCTTAAAATCGGCCACGATATCATAATATGAGCGGTTCGGGGTTGACGTTTTGACCACGCACTGCTGCATGTCTTTGATCAACTTTTGATAATAACACTGACCAAAACGAAATGGGATATGATATTAATTAACTTGAAACGCTACATGTTCTACATAAAACGTCAACGAAACTGAATTTATGAGAATCATACATACGTCTATTTGTTTATTTTATAAATTAAAAATTTAGGTAAATAAAATACGTCGAGAAACGTACGATAACATATAAGAGGACAATATGCTGTAATGGTGCACTATAGCTGAAAATTACAGTTCATATTGGCCTAAGATTTTGCAAGCCTTTTACAATGGTTCGGCTAATATTCGAAAAAGATGATACATTTTTTTTTTCAACGTACCTACATAACCTAACCTAACGAGTAAATATTTGAATTTCACTGATACTCTTAAAATTTGTGCCCACCCACATACGTAATGGTTAAAATTTGTTAGGTATTTGCAATATCGTTTTTCAAGGCGGGCACCCCTTTCCCCCGGGAGTTTGCGCCACCGAATGAGATGAAAGTAAAAAAAAAAGATTGAAAATTATTATTAAAATACACTGATTTAAACCGGGAATTTACTTTTGGAGTTTGTGTTGCTCACACTGTATTGTTATTTTCATGCATATTAACTACTGAATCAAAAATACTATGAAAAAATCCTGTATGATATGTTAACAGACGCTAAGTCGATAGTACCGGCTGAAATGAAAAAAGAAGAAATAAGCCCATACTGGTCGTTCAACGAAACGGCCGACATATCCAAGTACGAAGATTTTGACCATAAGAAGTTCTTAGGTAAGTACAAAAATTATAAATCTTTTCTGAATATTCGAAAATTTATTTTCGGTCAAAAGTGAGTGGAAATGGTAGGCAAAAATCATCAACTTGCAGCCGTCCAGTTATAATAAAATATTGTTACCCTATACTGCACAGGCATATAAGTTTGTTTTTCAAATTTCTCTCTGTTTCTAAAACGCACGAGACGTTATAATTCTGTGAAATAAAATAAGCCTCAATAACTTGTATTAAGTCGTAGGTACATAATATGATATTACATGCAATGCAACCATTTAACCTCGACTTCTTTTCAAAGTTTGAAATCTAAATTAAAAAACAAAAAATATATTTTGTTGTTTTTAGTCTACATCTTTGTGTAATTGCCTACATATTATGTGGGTATACGCATCCAATAGTTAAAGAAATGAAACAATTGTATAAGTCATTACTCTTCTTTAATAATTTCAGTTATAAGTAAAATACAAACCATTGTAGTTTGAACAGTTTAGCAAAGTTTAACATTATACCAATTATCTAATTCGTATTTGATATCAAATGTTTTCGTTCCAATTAAAAATACAGCTTTATATTATTTATGCAACGTTTAAACGTTTAGTTCTAAGAATAATAGGAACAACCAATAGTGCACGCGTTTGAAAAATTATTTAAAAGATTAATCTCTGTATTGTGGTAATGCTTTGCAGGCCTTGCCCTAATGTGCATTACAATACAAATATCGTGCAGTTCTAAAATGTTAATATGTGCCGTTTTATTAAACTACTTACTTAGTTATTAAATGTTCGGACAGATATCTTAAATTCTAGTTGTCCTGACTCCACATGGTATCCAATATACCATTAATTTTTATACTATGGACCCTGTGTGCGGTACAAAAACTAAGATAATTTTCGGTTTTAAAATTGTATGTACTCTCGCCCTATGAATATTCACGGGAAAATGATTAAAAACCAATGGAATATTTAAAAACTAGGAGATTCAGTCTCCCTATCTACCCTAATTGTACTTGTGTTTTAACGAGGTACTCGTTCGGTTCTGACATATTTTTAGCGCTAAGCCTGATGTTATGTATTCACGAGATCAATTTTATATTAATTAATGTTTACAAAATATCATCCGTTTCAATAGAATGAATACTTAAAAATATTTTCAAAATCTTAGGGTTTTATCGCTTTGATCATCATTTTAGAATCACAAATATACTTACATAACATTTACTGTAAACTTTTAAAAATGTATTATTTCTTTGTCGAATCACTTAATTTTTTTTTTATTTGTGGTGTTGCGTGGTTTAGACATTAGTCGTACCACGTCACAGTGAACATTGAATTTTTGTTTTCAGAGAAATTACTTAAAAGCAAAACCAAATTGCGAGGTATTAATTGGTCCGATTACAAAGCTAAAATTACAAATCTCGGCTAATATGTCTGCTTGGGATCAATCAAAAGAATTTGACGTAGTTAATTAAAACTTGAAAACTATAATAAATGTTTAAAAAGAATTATTTTTTCAAATATTAAGACTATTTTATCAAGACTAGTTCGTAAATGGATTTAAAAGAAAATCGTGCGATCAATACTTAAAAAACACATTGGTAAATGAAATACTTTTTTCAAAACTAAGATCCGACTTTTTTCGACGCACATATAAGTCTACCGAACTTTAGGCGGTTTAGCTAGTCCGGGGTTGAAAAATCCCATTAAAATTGTTATTCAATATTTAATGCTTTTCAAAAAAATATAATTATACATTATTGTTATTATTCAGTTTATTACTTGCAATGTATTAAATTAATTTTGATTATTTAATCAAGATTATAATACACGAATTCGCGCAAAACTTTGTGTATTTTAAATAATTTAAAAACAATTTTTGTACCTTGTAAATAATTCTTTACAATAAAGAATACATCGTATTATTTTTACATAATGATATAAGAGCGTGTACATGATAAAATTAAAAAAAAATAAATACAATTTTTATTTAATTTTGATTATCTAGATCGAATATTTTACTGTTATGTGTGTTATAAAAAAATACCCTATATTATTGAAATCGAGATTTACGTTTATTTGGTACGTTTCAGCATTAAAGTCTAAAAATTATTCGTTTTCAAATGATTAATTATTCTTTTTTATCTTTTGATCTTTTCTCGGGTCGCTGGAGGTATTTATAGGGTTTTCGCGTGGGCGTAAATAATTCGTTAAATCCAGAAACCACGAAGGTTTCAACTTTGATTTTTACGCGTAAAAGGTAAAAGGACTTGCGATAAAATCTACATACTTTATCGAGTTTTATAATTAAAAGAAAAATACTACCTACATTCATTGAGAGAGTGAAATTACTAGGCATTTTCTGAAATTTTAACTAATTAATCAGCGTTTTTTGCATTGACATAAACAAATCCACCTTTTTCAAAAATATAATGCATTTATCAATATAAAACTAGAGAATAGAATAAATAGTCAATTACTTTTTAACGGAACCTATTAAAATAACTCCATCATTACAGAATGTTTTATCAGTGTTTGTATTTGAATTCTGATAAAACGTACAACAGTATAATAGCAACTACCTACCGGATCAGATGTGGAATATTTGTTTTAACGACGCGTTAAGATGCGGTTACGTTTTAATAGCTATAAAACCAAAACTATATGTACAAATTAACTGACTATAATACTATTCTGTAAGTTGTGTAGGAGAAAATTGGATTGTTCAGATTTTCGCAAACAATATCGTAAAAAAAGCCGGAAATCTACGGGTCACGTGTGTAGCTTGTTATTATTTCGAAAAAAAATATTATCGTACGATTTTTCGGTCCTCACGACGCTATTATTTACTATAATATCGTATTTACCCGTCGTTGTCGACTCTATGTGCAATTTCGCTCACACAGTAGGTATTTTTGTAACCACCGATTCAAATGTCATTTTATCATGTCAAAATTTAATACAATATTGACATTATATCGAAAATATTTACGGAACGATTGAAAACAATTCGACAATTTTTATTTCGTCCCAAAGTGACAATGTTGAATTTTGTCGTGCATTGTGCGGTACGAATCGCGGCACCACATCGCGGCATCCATTTCGCCGACTCGCCACATCGGCACATACGGGCGATTTAAATATAGAAAACACGTTCATCGCGTTCTTTCTTTCCTCTTTTTTTTAGTACCGTATTTGTTTTTTCGTTTAAAAAAACTGATTTTTTTTTAACACGTGAGAGCGAAATGCTCGAACGTCAACAACAGTGTTTATAACGTGACTGTAACGACAAGTTGAATTTTCATAAATTTTTCTCGAAAATCAAAGTTTTTGTTATACTAAAACCACAGAATTAAAATTGGTTCGCGATCATTTCAATTTAAATGTACTTATTTATTTTTTTGATATCGAGCTGAATGGCTCGATATTTTAAAAAAAAAAAGCTAAACGTCGATTGTTGGACTAGCCATTCGCCTGCGATCCGAGGGGAAACGTGGGATGTTACAAAATTGCTCGGCGGGAAAGAGGAGCGATTTTAAAATCGTGTCTTTTTATCTGGCACAAATTATCGTTGTGAACATAATATCGATAAAAATGATTTTTATTACGTTTCGAACGAAAAGGTCGTTCATGTTTTTTGTTTTTTTGTTCTTTGCGCAGAACACGAACTCCACCTGCACGTGTCCGATCCGGAGACCGACGTCGAGTTGCGACCCCCCGTGAAAGTGCGCACCACCACGGTGGCCCCGTCCACGGCGACCCCCGAGCCCATCGTCCACGTGGGCACCACAAACGTTACGGTACAGCTGGGCAGCACGGCTCTGCTCCACTGCGAGATAGCCAACTTGTCCGAGAAGACGGTGCGTGAAAATTCCTTGAAATACAAAACTCTGAAACATTACGTGATTAAAAAAAAAAAGCCGGTATCAGTCAAAAAAATGACAACTTAAAATCGGCTATAAACCAAAATCGTGTTAACCGATTTTTAAAATTGCTTACCACAAATGTACAACTATCTTTTTTTAGATTGTGTTCAAGTTTCGAGACTAAAACGTAAAAACTAGGGGTTTTCTGGAAAATTAACTGCGTAAGATTCTAAGATTTAAAACATTTCGAGTTCCATAACTCTACCCTTATAAGTTATCAAAATCGATTGAAATTTCAACTTACTTCTTAATGACACGTAAAAATTTCAAGTCAAACAGAGTACTTTTGAAAATTTGTCCGGTTCGATTTTTCGATCTTAACTCCGAAAATCTTTCGAAATTTTCAAAAAACGCTTCAAATAAAGTACCGTTTCGGATTAATTATAATTTGAGGTATCGTACGTTAAATCGAAGAATTTCTTCTACTAGAATAAGTAATCACAAAAAAAAAAAAAATCGACGTGTAAAAAACACGTTTCCCGTAATTAATTTCCCCCCCATAAAAAAATACACGGCCACCCAAAATAAAAAAAATGTTCCATAACTCTCTCAAAAATGATCAACTGAAATTTCAGCCGTACACTCATAAAACCCTTCCTATATATGAATTTCGTGTCGAACCGAGAAATTTCGAAAATTAGGTTGTTCGTTTTTTCCTCAGAACTTAAAAAAATAATCAAAACGCTTCAAACAAAGTACCGTCTCGGATCAGTTATCTTTCTTTTACATACGTTAAAATTGGAGCAGTTTTACTTCTAGAACACTTTTGATCACAGAAAACAAAAAAACATTACATTCTTCGCTAAAATCTAAAAAATTTGACTCGTCGGTCACTATAATTATCGGGTGAAATTCGAATGAAATATTACCTACTATTTCGATCGGAACTGAGAGTTACTTATACTCGTATTGAATATTGTGAATGTTAACTGAAATTCGTTCGTCCAATAATTTGTATGAGCTTCAATAAATTGATACATATTTTAAAAGAGTTATTTCGAAAAATTATTGTAACAAAACAGTTTCAATGTTAAAATGTTCGCGATAATTTTTTTGATTTTCAATGAAAATTTTCAAACCCAGTTTACAAAAATATAATGTTTACGTTGTACTGAGATTCTGAGTTTTAAATCATAGGTGTTACGAAATTACGGTTACAACGGAAAATTTCGATTTTGGATTATTATTTTAAAAATAAACGCTTCAAATCGAGTACCGTCTCGGGTCGACTACGTTTCTTGTACGGAAACTTTAAATTCCGTATACAAATGTTATGTTGAAAATATCTAGAAAAAATAATAACAAACAATTTCAAGTTAGTCGAACGATTAGTTACAAAACAGATTATACAACAACTTATTCGTAATAGATTAAAACGGTAAAACTGCACCGACTGGAATCCGACATGAAACCAATCGAAACTGTTTTTTGATTTTCATCCGGGACACGCGCCGCACGAAGATATCCACGTAAAACAATCGTTATTATACGCCCGCGGGGTGGATTCTTTGATGATGCAAATACGGTGGATGCGCAAATACGGACGAAAATAATATACCGATATGTACTCGCAGTCGGTGTCGGTTCGCGTCACATCTCTTTGAGATCGTATTATTAGACCGAAATAAAAAAAAGAAGAAAACTTTTCTTTTTGTTTCCTTTTTTTTATCCTGTCCAGACGGACGCAGCAGCGCCGGATTAAAAAAAAAAAAAATCCGTCCTGTTTGTATACTGCAGGTCCGAGTCGGCCGCGAACCGTCGGACGACGAGCCACGCGATATTTCCGGCGAAAAAGAGCGGTCGACCGTGAAAATAGAAACTGTAGAACTTTTTATCTTATTTGTTTACACTGTTTGGGAATACGGTACAATACGCGCACTGTATTATGTAGTTTTGAGTGGTCACTGAAAACAGAGACACGGGAACCCTCGACTTTTGAGCGCGGCGAATTGTTTTTACGTCGATGGTTTTGTTTTTTTTCTGTGACGGCCAGATCGAAAAATTTCATAAAAATTTAGACTAAAACCCAGATAGCCGAGCGGTTGTATGGGTTCCAAACCGATACCATGCTCTTACTTTGAGTTCCTAGTAGTTTGAAAGTGGAAAATTTTTAATACTTGGTCGTATCACTCTACTCTCACGTATAATATGTGACATATATTCTTCCAAAACGATTTCGTAACTAACAAATACGTAAAAAAGTACCCCGATCTTTTCATGCAGGAAGGAGGGAAAGATGAAAAAAAGAAATGAAGGAAGGGAGTAAATTTGAGGCCGGGTAAAAATAGTTATTTTCTGTATTCCAACGCAATTATTTTTATTTTCGTTCAGATATTAAATAATTAGTTTGAACCGCACAATTTCCGAGAAATTGACCAAAGAAGTGACCAAAAGCGTAATCGTTACGCTAAAAAACTTCTCACTCAAACTCACATTTACTTCCTTTCTTTTCTCCCCCCCCTTTTTTTTTTATTCATATTCAACGTTTTCGTGTTTGTTCATTAGTTTTTTTCTATCAGCTCAAACGATTCGGGTTGTATTATACTATACAGATTCAAATTTATTGAATCTTTGAAATCAAATCTATCAAAAAAAAACAATCGAGTCATGATAATTCTCAAAGGTTAGGTATATTTAATATACCTACCAATAAACAAATGATGAAATTCGGTGTTGGCAGAGTTTTATTTTGTTTACTATATATTATGTTCACCGTTTTATTGTTACAGCTTCAAAGAAAAAAGTCAAATTAAAAGATCATTTTTGGACAAAGAATTATTTTCATGAAATTCTCCGTTATTTGGTGTCGCCTTATGTACAAATCTCTGCACCTAAAAAATGATTAAAAAAAAAAAAGTAAATGAGAAAAATCCAACAATATTGAATGGTTGTTTTCGGAAAACTTCATTTATCCGGATAACTAATACATATTTTCTAAAAGTGTGAAGTGCGTAAGTGGAACAGCGAGTGAAGCGGAACAAACTGTCTGCAGTCATTTCGGACAGGTTTTGATGAATAACGATGTAAACGAAATTGGTTTTTACTTGTTTTTTTTTTTTTCATAGAAAAATATTGACACCAATTTTTTTTTTCGTTATGTACTTTGCTCCGGTGTAAGCTTCATTTTTGTAATTATTTACCAAGGTTCCTGTTTGCAATATCGCCGTATTCGTTTTTAAATAAGTTTTTTTGGCGTACACGAACGAAAATGATCCAATAGTATCTGCCGTTAAAATAATCGGTGAAAACGTTGTCTAGTATACGAATATTGCGTATGTTATTTTATTTAAACACATATTAAGTAATTCGACATTACAACTAATTTTCGTTTCTACAGTCGAGGTCAATTTGCATTGGAAAAACTCAATTAAAACAATTAGAGAGGGTTTTTATTCGTGCAAAACGATAATAATATTGTTATATGTTCGAAAAGTCGTGTTAAAAGTTTAAAGTTCAAAATTTAAATTTTTTAAATCGTTTAAAACTATAATTATGTACCTACTTGTTACCGTTCAGTTAGTGTGTAAACTTCGAGTAAAAAAAAATTAGAGTTTGTCAAGTTTCACCCGTCGTATCTTGTTGACGTAAAAAGTTTTTTCGCTACGACTGCATCGTTGTCAATACGTTTTTGACGGGAAACTGTTTGTCAGTGAAATAAGTGCAGAAAATCACTTTTTATATTTTCATTTGCTCGGATTGTCGTCGAGTTACGTCGCAAAACAATTTATTGCAAGTCCGTCATCGCTAATGATTTCATAAAATTTATTCTACTTAGATAATAACCAAATATATAAGAATTATATTGTTGTGTACCTACAATTTACTAAAATCGTATCAATTTGTCTTGTGGGCTAAAAATTTTAAATTATTTCTAAAATATAATTTACGATATGAACATTTTACTTCCTTTATAAAACCAAGTAGAAAATCATCAATTACAGAATTGAAATACGAACGAGTAGTGGCAATTGTATTGTTACACAAAATAATTTTTTGTAGCATTATTTATAGGAACAAAAAAGAGTACATATATATATATATATATATATATATATATATATATATGTATATAATACATATATATATAAAACGTGACCAGACCATTTTAATCTTTAAATGGGTTTATGGAATATATTTGATAAGTTTTCTGATTTGTTTTCCTTCCATATTTTTCGTTTTCAATTAAATGACCGTAAATTCGGCATAGCACTCTTCTATCAAAGGTGTTCTTCATCTCCTTTGTTTAGTATTACCAATTGAGTTTCACGTCCATCTATAAATACTGGCCGTAGATAGGTGGCTAGAGTTCTTATATGATCTTCTAAATAGGATTTTTGGTTTTGCCAGTGCATAAAATCCCTGATTTCTGACATATATCACGATGTTTGATTTTATAATTATATATTTTATTTTATATATTTTATGACTCGTGATTAAATTATATGTGTAATTTTTTATGCATAATATAAGTAGATCTGTTTATACTATCTATTTGTGTGTATACAGCACAGATTGTATTTATTTTTTATTATTTTTATGAGTCAATCCAAATGATGTTGACTAGCCTTTCATAACTGTTGCAAAGACGGAAACGTAATAGGTTTTGTAACATGTATTGATGTAGTACAAAAAAAAAAAACATTCTCAATCGAAAACATTTGAATAGAAATAATTCCGCACGGTCTTATCATTCTCGTAACCAGCGGTGGAGTGTCAAAGGAAAATATTATACTGCTTCCGTTTATCTATCATGATCAAACTCTCTACTACTAACTCTCTAGTACTCGCTAAATTGTAAAATTATGCTTGACTCATACAAAATTTATTTTTTCGAAATTTTTATCACGATTGAATTTTATTTATTCAATAATTCGTATGTATTTTAGGGATTCTGAATAGTATATTATAGGTTTTGCAAAAATGTAAATGCTGCAAAAATTTGGATTTTGAGTTATTGTTTTAAAATTATGAAAACAAATAAATAAATAATGCATAAAATTAAGCACCATTTCGAGTTGACAACATTTTTACATGGAATTTTCAATTTCATATAAAACTAGTATGTGAAAAATGTATAAAGAAAAAATCACTGTTATCACGCTAACAGGTGCTAACAATTTGGTTCAAAGTTAGTTGAATGAGTAACAAACAACTAATATTACAAATTTAAAATAATTATGAACCATATTTTTAATAATAACATAACATAAAATAACAATTTCTTTTTCATCAAAGAAAATGCATCTGCAGCATTTAGTGTTTGCATATCGACCATTATAAAAAGAAATTGAATATATCACGATCTTTTGAAATATTTTAGACTTCAAACATTAGTTAAGTACAGTTTTAGTTCTGCATAAGAATCGGGAGTGACGAATTAGTAATTATTGTAACTATAGAAAAAAAATAAAACAAAACAAATATCGATACATGTATTTATGTACTCAATCTTTATCTTTATGTCTATCGCATCTACTAGCGATATGTAAAAAACTGAATTTAGACTCAAGTTTAAAATAACTGACATAAAATTTACTTATTTTTTTGAATTACTTATACTTAAACATTAAAAATTAATGTCAAATTGAATAGTTTTTCTTTTTTTAACTGTTTGTGTCTGAGCGTTTGTATCGTAAATTTGAAAAGTTTGTATTGTTTGTTTTGTTTTTTTTTTTTTTGTATAGCTTTAGACAATATATATTTATATGTATAATAAAAACGCGCTTTTTAGCAAACAAAATTAGTATTTATAGTAGACATTGAAGGTATTGAAGATAAGTTATGTAACCATTTTATTTTTCTTATTTTCTAAAATTACAAAAATTTCTTATTACCTATATTACTTAGGCAATTTCAATTAAAATTTTGATTTATATCTGTTATCTGTCAATTCGCGATAACGATAAGTTTCATATCATCGCATATATAATATGAAACAGAAAATATTCAGGTCGGTTTTTACACCTTTGTGACGATTGCCTAGGCCGGTGTTGTTTATTTTGTGTGGTCAATTACGCGAGTAAGTACCTGTAATTTAGGTGTTAGGAAACAATAAAGCTTACGATCAAATCAATCATTATTATTTATTATCAAGTATTATTTTTACAAAAAAAAAAAATAATAAATTATCAGGGTAAAATTAATACAATTTTAATTATTATGACTTGTGAATAATTTTTTAAAATTTTTTTTATTATGTTGGCTTCATAATAGTTATTGTGTTGTTTTATTCACGGTTCTAATACCGATTTTTTTTTTTTATTAAATCGATGATTGTATAAAATTAAAAAACCTCGTTACAGGTAAATTATTACGACTGTTCTCCTAGAATTTGTCGTGCATGCATTGTACAATATTCATTATTAATTTGTATAATTAAACGGAACTCACATTCAACAGAATCTCCAAACGACGGAATCGTGTTTAGAAGTTTGTATTGTTCTGTTCGGTGAACTTTAAACAATATATAGTACTGCAATGATGCGGATTGAAGACAGTTGATCGAATAATATACGTATATTCAGTTTAACGACAGGCGTACTATAAAGTCATAAATAATTATTACCAGGAAATAAGGAAGCAAGGAAAGTTAGGAACACAGTGAGCTGATCAAAATGCGTTTCGATATGCGACAATTGACGTAGACGCTTTTCGAGGATAGCAATAATTGTGTTATTATAGCTTGTATTGTTTTCGCGATTGACACGCAAAACACAAAATCGCCTATGATAATCATTGGTTCATCAATCATTGGTTAAATGGTACACACAAATACAAAAATAGATGAAAAACAAATAACGAACAATTTGAAAAATTACTATAGTGTAAGATATCTATGTTTTTTTTTAAGCGTGACCTAAAAGAACGGTTTTTCGAGGTAGATTCTGTATGTATCAATGGCACAACAACGCTTGATTGTATTGTTTTAATCAAAATAACGGTGGTTTTTGATATACTTTTCATTTATACGCTTTCAGAACCTACAGGGCGGATTTTTTCGATATTTTTTTTGGCGATCAGTGTTTGAATTTGTCTATATAAATAGTTTATTGTGTGTGTTTTTGATTATCTAAGATATATAACAACACTAGATTGGTTGAACACTTTTATAAGATAAATTTCTGTTAGATTTTAGTCCATACTGAATTATTTATTATATTTTGGTTGGATTCCGCATTTTACGCACATGAATTTTTGTCGGCTTTTTTTATCTCGGTAATACATTTTAGTCGTTTTTACCTTTATCTAGATAAAAAATAATAATATTATTTTTATCTTTATCTAGATAGTTTTTTTGTTTCCTCGTCTCGACACTAATTCCGTCATCAGTGCCAGTGTGAACCACCAGAACCCCTCGTCACTGCAGCCATTAAGTTCTTTTAAAATAATGAGAATTGCAAGTTGGTAAAAATTTGTTATAATACTGGAAACGACCATGAAATTAATGACGTAATCTTACTTAAAAATGAAAAGTATTAAAAGTTTTTTTGCGTATTACGCGTGAAAAAAATAATAAACTTTCAGTCTAGCAAAACTCGTAAATTTCATTTCCACAGCAAATCCCATAAAGCGCAATATATTGAAGCGTTCGTGTGTGTTTTTGGAAAACTGATAGGTTATCGATTGAAGAATTAAAATTTTTAATGATCCAAACAATTTTTTACAGCAAAATGAATACTGTAAAACACCATTCGAGATAATTAGTGGGAAAATTTAACTTGGGAATAAACTTAGTTTTTAAGTGGTATCAGTGCGTTTGAGAAAAAAGTCTTACACAAACGATACAATTTGTACGACGTTGTTCGTTATAAATATATATATATATATGTATAAAAATTGTACGAATATTTAATCATTTCTAAATTTAAAACAATATTTATTTCCACAGGTGTCATGGGTGCGGCGAAGGGATTGGCATATTCTGAGCTCTGGCGTGTTGACGTACATAAACGACGGTCGATTCCGAGTGTTTCATTCGGAAAAGAGCGATGATTGGGATTTAAGAATATCACCTGTTGTGAAAATTGACAACGGCACCTATGAATGTCAGGTAATTTTATCATTTTAATACTACCTGACGTGATCAATTAACGAAAATTGGCCGATAAGACAAAGAGTCGGTGGATTTTAAAAACATCGATTTTCCAAAATAAAGTTGATTTTTCTAGGAAATATCAAAACAAAATTCTCATCGTATATTGTCGTTAACGATTACCATATGACTCTTACACGCGGCATCAAAACAAAAGTAAATGAATGAAAATTATTGGTAATTATTTGATTTATTCGTTGTTGCGGCGTATAATGATTCTACACACGGAATCGTATGGAAAAATGTATTAAATATTCTCAAATATCGCTTTCTTGTCTTTAACACTGTGTTTATTATCAATAACGTTTTCGTAGTTGTTCATTGTACCTACATCCACACAGTTGTTACAATAATTCTAGACTTTATTTTAATCGAAAATTATTCTCAATAGTATTATGCGATATAAAAAGAACAAGTATGAAATTACTCGTAGTAGTAGTAGTAGTAGTCTACACTATTTAAAATTTCTGTTCACGACATTGTTCACACTTACATCGCAAATATATTATGTACATATAGTATGGTTTTGATTGAATCATTACCAATTATCATATTTTAGACTTGAGAAAAGATTAACGTCGTGTTAAAGAGGATGTGGGACATTTATGTTCGAGTCGAGCAATTCAACCGTAAGAGCGTGTTGTACCTATACCGTAATTTAGTTTGTCAAACTTACATACCAACTTTGTATAGTAAGTATATAATATATACGAATGAAAGAAAAAACTTTGCTCTAGACGAATGAAAACGTTACGTTTCCCGAAAGTTTCTTTAAATGATAAATTAATTATACCTACTACTTTGTAAAGTCCAATACAATTGCCGACTGTTTCATTTCACTAACGCGATATACTGTATGTCGTATGACATTATAATAATAAAAGGCTGAACTAAAATGTACAGCAAAAATCAGTGACCTGAATTCCTGTATAGTATTTGAGTAAAAGTGTTTGACCCTTTCGGCGCCGAGCAATTTTAGCGAGGAAAAACAATTTATGAAACACATTCTGAAAAGATTCTGCCGAGATTTTGAGCCTTCGCATGTTTATCCAAATAAGTGTTCTATAACTATCCGCGATCGTTAAGATGAAATAGCGTTTTAAAAGTACTAAACAAGTTAAACGAACGCAATGCTTAAATAATTTTAAAAAATTTACTTTTTAAGTATACATTAAAAAGGGAGTTTTTGAATTATATTTGAAATGTTATCGGAGATACCTATTTGGACCCCGATTACCTGCAACGTTCAAGATCTTTTACTTTTTTATTAAAAATAGGAATTATTATTTTAATACGCAGAAATTACAAGACTAAAAATATATTATACATAACATGATGAAATCGTAAATGTTTAATAATCAGGGTATAAATATCTGCCCACCCGGTCTGCACGCTCTTGTTTAGTATTTAAAAATACTCGTCAAAGCCATTCGTGTGTGTGTGTATTTAGATGTTTTTTTCAAAGCACTCGAACAATCGTATTTGAATTCTTCGGTACGTTTCAATTGATATACTTGAATACGAATACGTTTTAAAAGACGTATTTTTTTACGATACTCGTATCCGTAGTAATTTTAAGTGATAAACGATTATTAATGATAAATAGTTCGCTCGCGAGCGATTAGAGCCGTTTTGTTGTATACTTAGCTTAATAAATTGTACTTCATGTGCAGAATGTGGTGGCTACCAGCTGCACTCGGTCCGTTTAGATTTTATGAACATTCAAATTATGAACGGGTGCAGTCCTTATGAACAACTAAAATATTTTAACGAGAGTCCGTATAACGGAACGGTGAAAACATGACGTTGTGACGTGCGTGAATTTATGTAAATTATGTTCACTATCACGCGAGTACAGCATCATTATCATATTATAATTTTAATGTACCTACTGTGCCGTGTTTGAATATAGCGAAAACTAAAACCTAAAATGTACAATACCACGCGAAAAATCGAAAAATAAGTGAAAACATATTACACGCGTTTGAGATAGTAACGTTTCAAAGTTATGATATTTAAATATATTTTTCCCAACAGTGTAGTATGAATTTTCATTCCATCTTTTGAATATCGCTTCTCAAATACATAATAGCGTATCGTAATCGTAAAATTATACATAGTTAGTCGTACGTAACGTTGTATTTTGATGTCTATACGAACAACACAAAACGCGCCTTTTCAATTAATACGATTAACGCGTTGTTTTTGGTTTTTATTTCTAACAGGTTCTAGGCGAATAATTTGATTGTATAAAGATTACCGTAACATTTGTTTTTTTCTAATAGTTACCTTAAAATAAGACTTAAGGATAAGCTTCACCTGTTCTTGAAACGGCACCAAACATTTTCTGATTTACTTTAGAATGATTGTGGTGGTACGACGCTTAAGATTCTTAGCGTATAACATATCTTATTTACTGAAAATACTTTTTCAATTGGTAAAATATTACTTTGATCTCTTCAAAGATTCATTATCAAAAGAAGAAATGGTACAATTATTCAAACACTGTTTAGAGATCCATAAATTAAATATACAAGCTTAACAACATTAACAACGTAACAACTTCCTATTTAGTCCTGTTTAAAAATTAGTTTTCACGTTTGTTGTTTATTTCGCAACATTTACATGTTGCTTCTTTTTTGACAATCGTTCTTTGAAACGTTGTAAACAAAACTAATTTTAAACTTTAAAACGTTAAAATTATTGATAAACTACCAAAGTCATCGAAATCTTCATGAATTTCTATAATTTTTATTAAAATATGCAATTTTTAATTCTTAATGTAATCGAGTATTTAACACATTTGAGCTTTGTTTCACTAGAACCGTATTAGCAACGCCTTATCATTGATTTTAAATTAAATAAAAAACGTTTATATCTATCAAAACGTTGACCTACCAAAAACAACGACTTACACACTTGTTTATTTGACATATTGTCTTCATTAAACGCAAAATACATGAGCAATAGGCATGGATTCACATAATTCATGAAATTAGAAAATTCAAGCCAATTTTTTACACGCATGGTTCTGCAGAGATGTGAATTTTTGGAACAGATACTTACAATATATTATCATTATTTTTTTCAATAAGTCAATATTAGGTTTTTAATAGTATTAATATTCTACTTAATTTAAAATGCTGTCACTTGAGAATGAAACGATTTCAACTAGATTTTTAAAATATTTTAGACATGTGAATTCGAGTTTAAAGTTTAATTTTTTTCCCAATGTGTCACAACTCTTTTCACTGATTGAAATTCATTAACAGAAATGTATAAGTATTATTTGATAAGTAATTAGCAATAACGTTTACTTGAATTCTTTAAAACTATTTTTTTTGAAAAATTGACTGTGAACCTATCAATATTCTGTGATGTTACTGTGTTAGTTCGGTTCTTAACGGTATTCAGAACAATAATTGTTAAATATAGTAGATACAAACTTTAACAATCAACTTGTATACCTCAAACATTTTCGACATCAGAATCTTTAGTTTATAAGAAAAACTTAAAGTAAATATTTTATTTGCTTCTGAACCTTCCATAAAAATGTTGAAAAATATATCTTTGCCTACTCCGTTTGAAATAAAAAATTACGTATACTTACAATAAAAGGCACGCAAAAGTTGTGTAAACATTTCAATTCCAGAATCGGTTAAATAAATAAGTAAACAAATATCACTTTGTTTACGAATACGAATTTATTCATTGTAGTTTGTCAGCTATAGGTTTTGGATTTTAAAATTCGATATTTTTGTAATGTTTTTAAATTTTTTGACAAATTTTGGACTCTAAAACCAGAATATTTACCAATTTTCACAAAACTATCTAATAACCAATTAAATCATACGTGATCTCGTCGATGACGTAACCTTTCATAGTCAGGTCACAAGTCGACGAGCCTTCTACAAGAAAAAATTGTTTTCAACTCTAAAATAAAGTGTATTGTGTTAACTTCCACGCTACATTTGTTCTCCATAGAAACGACAACCGTTTTACAATTATAAAAAGAAAATATAATTAACCAAGGGCTTTGTCATTGGACAATGTTAGAAGACTAAATAAAAAAAAAGACTGTTTTAGACTGTACTTATTGCAGAAGAAGATCACGTCAAGACTTTGACTTTTTGTGTTTTTGACGTAATCGTCTTACATATCAATATGTTTCTAACATATTTTTTAATTTTTTTTTTTTTTTTTTACCGTGAATTATTGTTATTGTTATAGGCAGGACAATATTTGAGAGTAAGTATATATGGTAACATTTTTGAACAACAAATACGAACGACGTAAAAGTTATAATATGCGATTTTAGAGCGAACAAAGTGTGCAGTAGTAATATCATAATAATATGCACACGACATCGCACAGTACATAAGTACAGTATTAGTAGGTATATAAATCAACTTGATGTTTTTAAACGGTATTGTATATTGCGAATACGAAGATAAAATAGGAAAATAAACAAATAGAAATTTACGTAAAATAATAGCACAATGTAAGTACGAGTTTGTCTTTTTGAGATGCCATATAATTTTATGGGACCCACCTATTATAATGTTAACACTTTTTTATTTATAATTTTATACAAGGGATTTTTATTTGTTGTTTTTCAAAGTCTTAAAACTCTCATTAATTGTGTGCGATTGTTTTATTCAAAAAATATTTCTTTTATATGCATAATATATTTTTACTATGTATAGTCGTTATCATGACGTCGACAGATCTTTTAAATGAGTTCTTACTAAAAACGTCCGTCCTGACCGTGAAATTTTATTTTTCTTGTAACCTAAAAATATATTTTTGAAAAACATTGATCATATAGCGTTTACGTTTTGAAAATCAAATAAGTGTATAAAAAAAAAAAAAATTTTTTAGAGTTTCTAGTCAGTTAACACTGTGAGACGTCAAATTAGAGTGCACGTTAATAGGATTATATTAAGGCAAATGGATAATTGAATTCGATCTTTATTATAACCAGTTCTAAAATGAAATTTCTGAGAAACAAAAGTAAAGTAAAATCAAAATATTCTATACTTTCAAATACTTATAAAACGACATACAACAATCAACCGATTTATATGCAATCCATGTATAAATACTTTGATGACCTATATCGATTTAACTAATTATTAGTGAAAAAAAAAAACGTTCAAGGGGGATTATAAATGGCTTAATAAAAAAAAAAAAAAAAAATACGTCGCGTTTACACATATTATCAACAACATAACGTAATAATTGAGTTAGAAATAGGTAGAAATAAATCTTTCACAATATTATTGTCTGCAGGCAATTACAAAAGTGCTTTGTGCATGCGTTGACCGAAAACCAACAAATAATTAATTAACAGTGACGGTATACGCTGTCCAATTAATCAATGATATTTTATATATTTGTATTAATTACCGAACGACACGGTGAAAACGTGATAAAATAATCGGGTACAAGAAAAACAAAATTAATTAACAACACTAATCATTAATGTTATCGTGAAAACTTTCATTAATATCAAAAAACCAGCAGCGTTTCTGCTGAACGTCAAAAGACAAAATTTAATTCCTACCTTTATTTCGTCTCTATTTTATTGACATACACATTCATTGAACGTTTCACCATCCATACCATTCGAAAATCATGTTGTTATTAATTATCGTCATCACGTTCTTGGGGTTTTGAGAAATATATCATTATGACGTTGTCATACTACCTGTAACACGCGTATTCAACTTCAGTGAGATTCTCTCGTCATACTTTTAATCTATAGTACGAAATGTTTCAAAATATTATAATTCGTATTTTACCAGGGCTCGTACTTAAAAAACTTTTTTATTTTTCATTATGTTATAATTTAATGTTATTAGATTTTTACATTTTATACATTTTTATTTTCATATAATAATAACATATTTCTTTACCACATCACTTGGTCAAGCATTTTAATATTAATTTTAAATACATCATGTGTAGCTATGATAAAGGGAAATTAATACGTTATAAAATATTTTTTAACTACTTTTAGCTACTGAGCACAGCAAAGGATGTATATTGTTTTTACAATAATGTTTTTTTTTTCCTGTAAACAACTTTAAGGGTAGGAAAAATGCCTCGATTTCTAAAGTCAGTACATTTTCTTATAGGACTATAGATTTTTATAGTACTTCGAGGGGTCTCGAATTTGAGAGTTCAAAATTGAATAAGTTACATTTAAAAAACTAAGTTTAAATAAGTTTAAGTTAAATTTAAAGAAAAACGTTAAAAATTACGACTAACATGATCGGTTTAGTTTTTGTGCCATAACATCCAAAATAATCTTTGGAACCAGCTAAAACTTTTACAAAATATGAAAATTAGTAAGATACAGGTATAGAACAAGTATAATTAATTTCGAAAATATTTGGGCCAAGTAAAAACTTCAAAATTTTGGAGATTATCCATTTTTTGTATAACTTTTATTTATAAAATTTTATGGAAGATTTGCAAAGTGTAAAAATATGCTACTAAAATTTCAAAAATTTATTTTCACATTTTTTTTTTTAGTCGTTTAAAATTGGAAAATTGTTAAAAACTAGTCATACCGCTTTGACTTATTTTTGGAAAAAATTTGCAACTCGCCCAAATTTATCATTAAAGATTTGAATGTTAAATTTGTTACGTTAAACAAAATTTCATATCTAAATAAAACAATTTTAAAAAAATCTGCCCAAATAGTTAAACGAGTGTTATTTTTATTATAACATTAAAATCACGCAAAACGCATTGTTGTGCAATTCTAATCGTAAGAACTCCTCAAATAATGGTCCAACTGAAATTTTACGCGTTTTAATTTATGTTTTATACAATTTAAATTCATAATATTTATACGTGGGCAAGCTATGGGAGATTTTGGACTATTTTTAAGAACATTTCAAAAATAGAACCAACAGTTACTCGGTGGTATTTTTTTTTTTTTTTTTTATTGGCACTAGTTTTAAAATTATTTTCTCATAAAGATGAAATTAAGATTTTGAACGGTTATGACAAATTCAAACTGGATTCACTCCTTTAAATTCTGGCGCCTAATAAAAGACTAGTAATACATTTTATTGTTACGATACAATTTTCACAAGTAAACTGAGCTCACTCAGAATCGTTAATTTCGTAAGCTATTTACATTTGATTACAAACATAACACTTATACGATTACTAATAATTAAACCTTTGAAAATTGTGACCCACAGTATCAAACTACGCACGCAACCTATAGAGTGATTCAAGCTTTTTTGTTTAGTTTTACGCCAAAACGTAGTTTTAAAATGTTTTAAACTATTTCGTTTGTACATTACACGTTTTAATTAAATGATATTCTATCATTTTTGTTTATCGTTTTACTTTATTATTTACAAACGCTGTAATATGATGTACAGAACTCCGCGTAACAAAACGGTATGTGAACACGTAAAGTAATTGTTTTTGTTTCTAGAATACTATAGTGCACGAATCGAATGCTAAACATAATTATAAAATTTTACAAACAATAGTTTACCGGGAATGAAATTATCATCATTTTTTGCATATCTAGTTTATACACTTTTTTTTTCCATATCTACGTTGTAAGCCTGTTCCAATGAATTTTCGTCAATAATTACTATTCGTGCCAGTTGGTATAGTAATTTTGACAATTGACGTCACACGCAGTATTCATTTACCAGAAATAATTTTAAATGATTTAGTACGCCCATGTTATGAAGGTCGCACATGTTTTGAACAATTTTCATCAAATGCATCAAATTTTTTTTTCCAAATTAAAAGTTGATGAGTTAAGTCAAGGGTAATAAAACGAATCAAAACTATAGTTTTTAGTATTGCCGGACAAATTACTGGAATCAATACTTTGTGATTGTAGTTAATTGTTTCAAGCGCGACGCGATTGATGTGGAAAACAAACTCAAATTAACTTAATCGAAAGTCTCCAGAAAAAAAACCTAGTACTTTCGGTTATAAACTTTTGTGGAGATTAATTTATGTACTTTGAGTAAATGCAAGAACAATAATGCACATTGATATACTATTTCTGTCTTTGATATTCAAAGCATGTACAGTTTAAATCATTGGATTTCCGTCTCGGTAAATCTCAGATAAAAAAAAATAACAGAATTACAAACTATAAGTAGAATAATGATATCGAAAGATATATGGATGTAGTTTGCGGTAAATACACATCCTGAGAATAAGTAGACTTAGTAGTATAACTTGTATAGTACAAAATGTGATTAAATATCTTCGAAGGAAGACTCGAAAGAATTTTCCGGGTTGGTACTTCTAAACTTAAATCGTTCAAAGTCGGCTATCTAAATTCCTAGGGCTATAGTTAAAAATATGCGCGTTAATGTTTCGTGTGAATTGTTTGAACTTAGAAGGCACACTTTGTCTTTTGTAATTTATACCCTTAAACACTTTTCGGGCCGTGGTGAAGTCTTTTCACCCAAATAAATTACATTCTCAAACACATTAAACTAAATTCGATTTAGCACTTAAATTTAATTTAAAGTACCGTAACAATCAGTTTTTACGGTTATTTATCTAAAAAAAAAAAATACGGCGTTATTAAAGTTAATGGTTTTCATGACAAAAATCAAGAATAGAATGTTTTATGATTAAATTAAAATGAAAAGTTTTTATAAATACGGCAAAATTTAAAATATCTAAAGCGCAATATTTATCGAGGATTCTTGAGGATCGTTTTAATTTTGCTATTAAAATCCTATACAAATAAACAGCGGTTGATGAACCGGTCAAAATCGTTCACCAACATTTATAAATATAACGTTTTTTCTCTATAGAAACCGTCAATAGAAACTAAATTAACAGTATCAAATAAAATCCGTAAAATATCGCATTGCGAAATAGATTGAATTATCATTGTCGCTGATGAATCGACGGCTTTCAATTAATTATAGCTAGTTGATTGTAAATGTGTCGCGACGGTGCCGAAATTCGTGCCACCCAATGCCTTAATGCGCTACGAAATTCGGCGTTGTCACTTTAGGACAAATAAAAACTTTCGAATTTTTTTAAACCATTATTTCGCTCCGTAATTTTTTTTTTAAGCCAACAAAGCATATTTTCAGTTCTCACGCGATAAAATGACATTTTGATCAGTAGTTTCAAAAACGGCAATTGTGTGAACGAATCCGCTCATAGCGGCGACCAATAGGTACCTCTTTTTCGCTACACTCGGAATCTAAAACACTTCGAAAATAAAAAAATCAATGCTTTCCGAGTTTTTCAACAAAAGATAACGTAGTCTGTGAATCTATAACTATCGACTATAATTTATTTATACGCAATGATGATGGGTACTCGCACTGCTCATGCTAATCGCGTTTTCATACTTATGCGTTTGCATAATACAACAAGCAGATTTTGCGGTCCGAAAACCGCATTATCGTCGCGGAGCCTAAGAATTATCTCTAGTTTACCGTGTTTACCAACAGCTGTTTTCCCTCGGAGTACTCCGCTGCTGTCGCGTGTTTATCATACACCGGGATTGTCGTGCACGCTGTTTTTATAAGGTCGGTTTAAAATGAATTTACATAATATACGCGAGTGTTATTTATGCTATAGAAATTAAAAAAAAAATGTATAAAACTCTGCTCTTCCCCCGAAAATTCCGATTTCAGCTCTTTGAATCGCGCCTACGAAGCGCCACGAAATACTGTGTGACCAGATGTGCAGATAACACGTTGACGAAATAAAACAAAACGGGAATATTGAGATTTGATTAGTTCGTGCTCCTCTCGTCTGCTTTTCCTGCCCCAATACCCTGGACAAAAGTGTTAAAACATGGTGGTATTTCTTTAACGATTTCATATTTGAAGGAAAAAAAAATGGGTTTTTTGTTTTAAGGTATACTTAATATAATAAATTACCTAGCTAACATGGCAACAGTTTATACGTTGTGTAATTATTCGATGTTATTAATGTAATGTAAACAAATCTATGGGGGTACGGAAGGGGACCGTTTTCCACAACCCTATGGAATCCTTAAAAAATGTTGGACACCCCTCAAAAAATAGCCCAAAATACGCTACTGACCATCACCGACTGAAATTGTGTGGTGGCAAGTACGTAGTTTTGTTGATTGGACAGAGCAAAAACGGTTGAACCGATTTTATTTATGTGTTCTGAAAAACCAATCCATTTACGTAAAGTTTCGTATCGTCTATTTTTTTTTTTTTTTAATTGATGGAATAGTTTTCGACCCGGCACAATAACATTGGTTGAACCGCGATTTTGTTGAAAAATCGTTTAACTGAACTACACTGAAGTTTTAAAACGTTAACTTATTTTTAAACTCGCTGTGTACTTTTCGAGATAATTAAGTCGAAAATATTCTTGTTGTGTTGCAAGATATCTACCTTCACCTATCGGCCCAGCCAACGGGAGTTTTTTTTTTTTACACAAAAACTATACTCAAGCCTAAAATTTTAAGATCGAAGATTTTACACCGTTTTTGTAACATCTTGACTATTGTGATAAATTACTTCAAAATTAATGCACAAAATGTCATCACCATGACACAATGAAAGTGTATTATAATATTGTTTTAGGTGGGCACCGGCACTGGCATAATGACACACTATTTCAATTTGTTCGTGATCGTCCCTACAGCTGTAATAGCTGGCAGTGACGAGTACCACACTGGCGAAGGAAGTTCAATCACTTTAACGTGTAAAGTGGAAAACGTAAGTTTTAAATTGTTCTTCGTCAACGGTGCACGTCATACACTGATATGTCAGCCATAATTTTTCATTAAAAGATTATGGTTATTTATGTTGTCAATCATTATAATGTACTCGTTTTTACCACAGTTTTAAATTCATATTGCGTAGAATATCATAAAACGAACAACCATTGTTGAGTTAAACTGGTTCGGAATAGGAATTTTTGTACGGCCGATGATTAAACATCAAACTTTTCACACAACAAGTATAAAGTATTTAGCAAAGTGAGAAACAGGAGGCCCTAAGGGGCGTTTTCAAATAATCCGTTGTCCTGTATCGAGCTGGAATCATTCAAATGTTCGTGAAAATATAGGTATGTCAGTAACAGCGGCTCAAAAGAGCTCAACAGGACACGGTTTTTTTTTTTTTTTAACTTTCACTTGTGCCAACGAAACGAAATTATACAAGAAAAACGAAATTATCACACCGATTTCGTTTGAAACATTCGTAAACACTTTTGAAATTGTAACGACCAAAATGTATTGTGTTTTTAGAGTAAACCGGTGTGTCCCACTCAGAAACGTTATTTTCGTAAGCGACGATTGAAAAATAAATACGCGACTTTCAAAAAAAACGTCCCGAAAAAAAGCGACCAACCGCCAAATCTTAGTGCAATCTAGAAATCGTCCGGATTTTTGATTTTTTTTTACCATTCAATCTTAGAACATAGTATTACAATCCTATCACTTTCATTTGTCCAGTCGTATTTGCTCGACGTTGCTGCTGCCAAAATTTTTTAACGTCGCTAACCTTTTCGTAGATCCGTCTCAACCGTTATCTCTGTTCTCTCATCGTCTCGTACCGTCATCTTCGCTTCTAAACGCGAAAAACAAAAGTCGTTTAGAAGACTTTCTTCTCGTAACATTTAGAACGCGACACGCTTCTGGACGCCCGTTTCGGTTTCAGAGCCCGGTGCCGCCGCAGTACGTGCTGTGGTACCACAACGGCAACGTCGTGTCGTCCAGCCGTATCGACAGGAACGAGCTGAGAACGGCGGACCGCCTGTCCATCAGCACCGAGCTGCAGAACCGCACGGTCCGCAGCCGGCTGACCATCACGAGGGCCGTCCAAACGGACACGGGAAATTACACTTGTCAGCCGCCGAACACGGAGCCGGATCACACTTACATTCACATTACGCCAGGTGAGCGCGATACGATTATAACAATAATAATTATTATTATAATTCTGCGGTGCGACGGCTGCAGAATTTGCAAAATAGGTAAGAAGTAGGTATTGTATCGTTTTCGGCGATACTCGGATTATCGTGTTGTAAACGGGGGGGTAGTTGAGAAATTTCAAGTGCCGACAAAACAGGAATACAATACGGTGTCACATCTATGTGTGTTGGGACATTCGAATGATGAAACGGGAAAACTTGATAGTGCGCGTCGTCGTTATTAGGTTTTTATGACAACAATTTAATATTTGTTACTATGGATTAAATTGACTTGCGACCACGTTTTTATGACTTATTGAACAAAGCATCAACGTTATGATGTATCTCTTCATGTCGATGGTATACGTTTATAATAGCCACACGACGGCAAAACATGACATTGTATTATATCTTTATTTTGTTACTTGAACCTAACCGATTTGTGCCCAATATTTTAGAACATACGAAGTCATCGAGCACAATCCTAAAAGAACGAACGCGTTCCTCTGTAGACTGTGTTTTTTATTCCGTTCTACACCTTAAAACTCGTTTTTCCGACGGTTCAAAAAATGTGCACGCATCAACTTCTGCCACGGTACCGCAGAACTGAGAATCGGTCGTTTTTAAAAACACGTCAAAATATAAAATTTTGACAAAAAACAAAAAACGGTTAGTGAAATATTGAAAATGCATGTTTTAACATCATAAAATTCGGTATTTATGATATTATGTATCAACATGTAAACAATTTTACTCTCCAAATATTTAAATAAATCATAATTTTTTTTTTCTTTTGGACGCAACGCGTAATTCAAATAATATTATTTGTTCCAGAGTTTGACAACACGGCGGCCATTCAACGTCAAAAAAGCTCAAATTCGGCTCTGCTCGCAACGGAAATGTCGATTTTTCCATTGGTATCGTTTCTCCTTATCGGACATATCGAATTTCGCTGTTTTTTTTTATAAATGCAATTGTTTTTGCTTTTTACTGCACTGAATAATGTCCGTGTAATCGATGTAATCTTTACTGTGTCGTTAAAACTATTAAAACTATATTAAACTTCATGTCCACAGCTAATCCTATATATATGTTGTAATTAATAAGTTTACGTAATAGAGTGTATCATATAATTTCTAAAATGGCATTTTCTGACGACCATTTTAAGTTTTGAAAAAAATATGTATACTAAAACGGGTGGTAGGTATAATATCGTAAGAACAATTATTTTGTCCTCTACGTTTTGTTGGTTAATTTAAATTTTTTACATTTCTTCAAGGTTCTCTTGTATTTGCCGAAAAAACACTTTTACTTTATGTTAATGTACAATCTTAAATTTTGGTTCTCTGGTTTTTTTTTTTTTAAATTTATGTTCGATTAATTGATTTGTTTGGCGAAAATCCAAATTGGTTTAACTTGTTATTTATAATATATAATATATAATCACATGTTATTATAATAATAATAATAATTTTATTTTTTTTTTCTAAAATCATTAAAATCATCTCCTTGAAAATTCGTTTATATTACATGTTATTGTTTAAGCACTATTATTTTTATAAATATTGATTCATCAAATGTTTTTCTATAAGTATGTAGTCTGCTGATTGGAATATTGCATATAACGCGTCTTTCAGAATTTTTATTTTCAATTCCAATTGTTTTGTTGATTTATTGATATTGTGAGTGAATAATTGATAAAAATATTACGTACTTAAGTTATTTGTTGTTGTAAACGTTTTTCTGTATTAATATTTTATCTATGTAAATTGTACTGTATTGTTTGTATCATAATAATGTTAATATATCATAACGAGTTAATATTTTTTTTTTTTGTAAAAATAATAAAAAATTTGGTGCATAAAAATTAAGTTGTAAACGAAACTTAAAAAATTGTAGAATCGTTTGAATTCCAATTTGTCCGTCATATTATCGTTAAATGAGATGTTGAACGAAAATTTTTAGGGTTTTCCATCTTTTCGGGAAAACTATTGTACTTAAAACATTCATCTGCATATTATAGTATTATTATTATTACTTAATGTAAAAATGCCACGTTTCTATATTAATTATAAGGTAGAAAATCAAAATAGGACGCAGAAGACTTGTAAAAATTTCCTACTACGGTAGAACACCAAAAGACAAAAAACAATGACCATGACATCGATAATTGCGAGCGATAGTAAAAATAATAGTGAAAAGCCGGGATCACTCTGTAGAAATCGGTGAACTCTTTTTGGTAAAAATTTTGTTAACAGTATAGCAAAAAAATAAAAAATAAACATCTTTGTGAAGCCACTAGCTTCCTCGCTATCGTTTAGAATCTAAAACAATAAAACAACAACGTCAAAATCGACCGAAACCGTTTCGAGGGCAGGCGCAATATAACCTCGCGATCGGAAAAGTCGCCGACCACGTGCCAGGGACCTGGCGATAGATTATTTCAGCCATTTTAGAGATGTTTCGATAAGCTGTGCTCTAAATAAGACCAGATTTAAACCCGGAAAACGCGATTTCACAATAGTTATTCTTTTCGTGCCCTATCGTCGGCAACGGAAAATTCTCAACGGTAATATAATATTTATTATTCATTTATATATACCTATTGTTTAAATGTGGCCGATGATCAATTGGGAAAAAGTAATTTTTTCGGTTGGGGCCATTCAACACACGTTTTTATCATCATTACGAAACTTACAGTTTACCTCTGTTTATCTGTAATATTACTTTTGACCAAAAACACGTATGAGGCGAGTCCTATCAGTAAGCACATCCAAACGCGTGGACCGAATAAACGAAAACAGATTTGGATTCGTAATAAAGACTTTTTTTTGTCCCGCGTCGGCGTTTTAAATTTTTTTTTAAACACATTGATAAATTACTGCAAAAAAAAAAATGTAAAAAAAAAAAACATTAAATTATGAAAATAATAATTGTGCTTAAGAAAACTGTTGTCAAAAACGAAAAAAATTGGTGATACAGAAAATGTCATGAATCTTATAAATATACGTTTTGAAAAAGGTAAATTAATTATGGTTCGTTTTTCTTATAGATGTCTCTGCAGATGACGGAACTAGCAAAAGTCTAAAAAGTGCGATTTTTCGAAATTTCAAATTTCAAGCACGTCCTATAATTTCAAGTTATTCAATCACATATTCGATTTGATTCATCCCATGTAAATAATACAACTTTTCAGGGTAAAATCGCAAAATATAACACTTTAAAGTACCTATTCTTATAAATAGCAAAAACCGTTTCGCGCAAAACAGAACCTGACTCTGCCTCTATATAACGGTTATAGATTGACCACTTTTGTTTTGGTTTTTTTTTTTTTTTTTGTTATACAGATGAGAACTACTTTAGCTGTAATGTAACGTTTTTCGATCACTTATCTACTAGCAAAAAAAAAAAAAAAAATTTGTCGATCCATCATAATTATTGACGGAATGATTGTGTTTCGCTTATGTACCTACGAGAAAGAAAAACACTGCAAAACGTTTTGACAGAATTTTCAATTATTAATTATTAAGAAAACTCGTCGGAGGAAAAATGAGGCTTAGTCGTTGGCCCGAGGGAGACAGAAAAAACGTTTTTGTTTTGCATGAAAAAATATAGTAATTTGCGTCGTCGAATGCTTAACGTTTCGTGAGCTCACGATACATTACGCAAATATATTGTAATAATAACAAACACGCCTCTCGATCATTATTGTTATGCATATTATAAACAACATTTTTACGATACGGAAATGACGAACATTTCCTAACTTATACAATATACATTTATATACGTATTAAAACTACACGATCGCTATTCTTAAAGAACAACGTGTATTATTTTAAATTTTGAACGTAAGCGAGGAAGCTACATGGTGGTTTTACAATGATGTTAATTTTTTTTATACTGTTAACAAAATGTTTACCAGAAAGAGTGCACAGATTTCTACTTACAGTAAACCTTTTATTTTAGCAGATTGGATCAAGATGGTACTTTAAACGAATCATTTTTCGATTTTCTCAATAGTTTTTAACGCGACGAGAAAAACCACAGAAAAACTGCGAAAAACCGCTAATAACGGCTTTTTGTCAATAACGCGTATAGTTATTTCTCCATCATTTCGAAAACAATCATCGAGAGGAGTCTTGAAATTTTGTACACGTAGGACTACAAAAAAATTTTCAAAAAGTTTCGGTAAATTTTTAAAACTTTATTCGCGGCTTTCGGCTGTAAGTAGGTACCTCTATATACGGTCTGTTTAAACAAATTAATTGTTTTCGTTACTCTCGACGTTTGATTTAAACGGAGAACACAGCCTGCAAGACTCCTAGCGTTGACGAAATGCGGTAGTTGACACTGGAGACACTTTCTTTTGATGACTTTCCCTGAAGGGAATTGATTAATTTTCCAACGTAAGGCACGTGAATTTCGTCAGCAAAATTCTTTTAAAACAATACAAAAAAAAAAAAATATTTGACTCGTATATTACCTATTATTCACACGTTATTGATCTGACATACAGGTAATTAACAAATACGGGTTATACGTTTTTAAAATTTTTTCGATGTTCCGTTTCATATTGCGATTTTTTATTTTTATTTTATGCAGTAAGTACGTTAAAATATATTTTATTTGTTAGCAAAAGGTTTTTGATACAATCGACAAATGCATTTTTTTTTTTTTCCAGTATAACGTTAAAGTGGCCTTTTGATACCAATCAAACAAAAATGTAACACAATTATTATAAAATGGCAGCGCGGTATTCTGACGTTTCTGACTTAATTATTCTGATTGTTCTACTGATCTGCTGCAGGGTCATAACGTAAGCAGCAACAATAATAATTTTTGAAAATTATTGTTAACGATACATTTGTACGAATTCACGATTAGTCATAACTAAAACATAAACACAATAACAAAAAGTGTGAAAATCGAATACGATTTCACGCGTACAAAAAATGCGCGTTATAAACTTGACGTGTGAAAATTCTATATCATTCGCAGCAATATTTTGGTTATTTCTAAACTAAAAATTGCAATTTTACCTCAAAATATATCACGATAAAAATAGACGGATTACTATAGTTCTGAGTTCTGCGAGTTGCTTAAAAATATTGAAAATCGGTTCCGATATCGATTGTTGGCCTTATACCAAACCGTGTAAAAATGTCAAGTGATTTGAAGCACTTTGGGAAATTTTGACTTTTTCGTTTTTGGATCGTAACTAAAAATCAATAAAAAAATCAACATTTCACAAAAGCTTCAACCAATATAGTACCTACCACCTTATCATTATATCTTTGAATTTAGATCGGAGCGTTTATATTAGGTACAATTTATTGCTATGTTTCTCGATACACTCGGTTTGAAATTGCACAGCACAACCGGATTGTGCAAAGAGTTTGAAAATTGTAACGTTACGTCCTACTCAGATTGAACGAAGAAAATTATACCACACATGTCATGTTTTGGAATTATTTTTATTGAAATACTAATAATTATTACATACTTGACAATCGGAGTCGTTATAACTGAAGTTTACAACAACTAGGTAGAGTTGACATTGTTTGATAATATTATGAACAAAATTACACAACAAAATTAAGTCACCAATGATGATTGGGCTCGGAAAGCTCCATTCGTTCATCTAGATCATCGAGAACTTATTATTTGATTTTCTCATCTCACACAGCTATTTTTACTACTATATTAATTTTAAGGAAAATGCAGTTAGTATCGTATGGGGTGGAGCCAATAATTTTTCGAATACATTATTATTGTTAATTTTTTTTTTTTTTTTGTTAACAATTCGTTACTCTAGATTCGTAATCATAGCCAAATCTTCGGTTTAGTTCATATTTTAATAGACTCGAGTAAAGTGTTTGGTTAACAGTGCTTTCCAGATACGCGGGGTTTTTTGAAAACATTTTAACTCTTATTATTTTATGTTCCCTTAATGATTTAATATGGGTATAAAATTACAAAATGTACTTTTTGTTTGCGGCTGCGTACAACTTCTGTTTTTTTTCTCAAGTCAACCACCGGTAATCCAATTTAGATTTTGATCTCCTCCTCTTTGTTTTTGCCGTCGTACAATAAACAGGCGCACATTTTTACGATACATCGTGTACAAATAGGATTCAAGAGATTTGTACTTGTGTTATACGTCTCGCAATTCAATTTTTTAGCCTGGGCACAAAGAAAAAGAACGAAAAGTATCAAACTGATTTCAGGCCTCTACAGTCGTTGTCCACTCGGAAGCAACTCGATTATGGGAATTATTTTTTTACATTTCGTAGCGCGGCGTATAGCGCGTCACAACGATTCTTTTTCTATACTTTGAAGAACACCGTTCCGCTCTTTTTTGAGAAACTGAATCTTCATTATGATATTATATCGATATTATGATATACATTTTAAAAGGACCGATGATCGGATTATTATTATTCGCTGCTGTTCATTTTTATGGTGTTCCCACCAACAAAATTATTACAGGTATTATTATAATACAAA
Source organism: Hormaphis cornu (assembly GCA_017140985.1). NCBI lineage: Eukaryota > Metazoa > Arthropoda > Insecta > Hemiptera > Hormaphididae > Hormaphis > Hormaphis cornu. The sequence goes on along the minus strand of CM029358.1, from coordinate 20,411,604 downwards.
CCAACACAACGATAGTGTTTTTTCAAAAGAAACAAAAAAATAATCATAACTCCAATAGTATATATTGTTGTTTGTAGCCAAAGATACGGAGTTGTTACAGGCAAGTATGCGTACAGGCCCACACGGAAATCGCGTTTTATTACAGTGTTTTCAACTGTTGTAGGAAATTCGACCGGGCACGATGTCATATACTACAAGTCCAATTATTTGAAGAGTTTAAATTGAAATTTTGATTTAAAGGAGCCTCCTGAGATGGGCAATTGTGTGTTTTTGTTTAAAAAGTTGGGGACTTAAGACCAACCGGGGGGAACAATTTCCCTCTGGCTCCCACAAATTTCGCCCCCGAACATGTATTATAAATGTATTGTTTGTTTGTGCTGTGCATCTCATACCCTGTATATGGGGTTTATTTGGCATAATTGTTATTTTGGCAAAACAATAGGCCGATGGTGGGTATGAGCAAGACTGAAGACGGGCCTTGCAAATTTTTAAGCCTGCAGAAACAAAAAGTGGCCTGTAACCGTAGCAAGTTATGAAAACAATTATGTTTGACGAAAACAGCACTCTGCATCTAGATCAAACCATCATAAATAATTTTCTATTTGTTTTTTTTTTGGCGGTTTTTCCATACTGGTTTAGACTAGCTTGTAAGTCAGCTTTTTTAATTACTGAAATAAAATTTTACCATCTTAGAAATAAGTTCAATCTCGATTCCTGACCCAATAAGAGACCAATACGTACATATGAACGATTTTATGTTAAAAAAAAATAATAACGTAGGTATTAATTTATACCTATCGCGATATCATATGCGTAATTATTTTCAACTTTCTTTATTTGTAATACTAAATCAAGTAATATCATTCGAATTATTTCCCCGTCCAATTGTATTATTTTGCTCATACAAATCTATAACCTATTTCTAAAATACTTATAAATGTAAATAATCAAAAAATTAATTAGATATAACCGGTAAAAAAAATACTAGTAAAATTATTTAAACAGTTTTTTTTGATATAATTCGCTCCGAAAGTATACTTTTTTGATGAAATAATAAAAAAATAAACGTAATCCATGTACAATTTTATATTATATTTATAAAAGCTTTTTTTAAATTCATTTCTAGATAAGTGAGTATAAAAGATAAAAAATGTATATGTACAAGTTGAAATTATTGTATAAAACGGATATTTTTGATTCTCAAACGTACATTTACTTATGAATTTTTTTGTAAATAAATCTTTATACCGTTAACAATATTTAATATTTTTTGTTTTCCGCGTACAAACAATTTTAACAATACCGTTGATTGTATACTTATAGAGGCCGGAATAAGCGATCGTTGTATAAAAAAACAATGATTACATTCGAAAAAACCTACTACATTTAATTACCTTTATTCGAATACTTTATTAGATCGTTTTTAGTACCATGTTTTAAAAAATTAATAATATTTTTATTTTACGGAAAAACACGCCGAGCTATCTATCAACAGGTTTTTATCCTCCGACCGTTTTCCCGCACGACGGCTAGATGGCGCGTAGCTTACGCGAGACGGCCGCAAAATACCGTTCTTGTAAAAATCGTTATCACTTCACTGATAGCGACCCCACAGCGATAACAGTTTTTGATAATCGCAAAACAACAACAACGTTTTTACTGATTACACGAAGCCGTGTTTATGAAAATTTAAAGTTTAAAGTAGTAGGTAACGACGTTAAAACATCGCGACATCAAAAACTAGCACGAAACTAACGAACTGTTGTTTTGAACTGTTTTACGTTTTAACGGTGGTTTTTTTTTTTTTTAAAACAATTTTCCTTTTCGACGTTTTACCGAGATCTCGCTACTACTGTATATCACGCTAAAATACGTCTGTTCGCGTTCGTTTTTTTTAGAGAACTCGACCTACACGTGCAGGTATCCAAACTAACCTATTATTAATCGCGTCCAACCGTGTCGCGATGGATTCGGACGACGAAATCCCGTCGTTGGTGGCGGCACCGGCGTTGGTTCCGGTCCCGGTAACGATCATCACCGGCTACTTGGGGTCAGGAAAGACGACACTTTTGAATTACATACTCACCGAGCAACACGAGAAGAAAATAGCCGTAATTCTCAACGAATTCGGCGAAGGTACGTCGTACTCGCCGAGTCCAAGTGCTCGGATCGAAAAATACTGTAGAATAGCGGAGCTGTTGAGCAAATCGGTTAGTAACGTCCCCATACCAGACCTCCAGGGGAAGTTAATTTCAATGGGTTCGCCAAAATATTCGGTAAAAATCGATGGTTTCTCCGTCCCCCTCAATTCGAACATTGCCGCCGACTACCCAAGTAGTAGGTACACATCATTTCTGTTACCTGCCGGCCGGTTTGCGAAGACTTTGGTATTGTAAAAACAATTTTTTTTCGTGTGCATCTAATTTAAAACCGAGTGCTCCGATTAGCTAAAAAGAGAGCTTGTTTTGCTAATTCTAGACGTCTCAGAGTATTGACACTACACTACTGCTGGTTTGTCGTTACAGATCCAAATTTGTTTTTACCTATCTTCTCCAAATTCAAATCAGCTGAAAATATTTAGACACTTTCGTATTCGCGTAGGTAAATAAGTATGTCTATTTTAAATAGTTTTCTGGTTATATATTCAAAAAATACTTTTAGCCAAAAATAAATAATTATTTTTTTTGGTAATAATCTATCATTACTATCTATTACTTGTGTGGACAAGATATGTGCATTTCTCATTGTTTTTTATGGCATTTTTTTTTTTATTCCTCATTCATTATTATTTATTATTTTTTGTTTTGTTTTACCTATTCATTATTGTGTGTTTTATTTCGAGATTGAATTTTTTGCAAAATTTTCTTAAAATTTTAAGTATAGAAACAAAGAGAACTGAAGCCGATTCGTAGCATTAGAATAATACATTACATTAAGATAATAGGTGTGAACGAATGGTGTGTAGTTTCATCTGTGTCTAAAAACTATTGTCATTTTGGTTATAACGGTACAATTATTATTAGTTGTAACCATTACCAGGTGACACGATGGAAAAAGCACTAGCCGTAGGTGAAAACGGAACGCTTTGTGAAGAATGGCTTGAACTACAAAACGGCTGTTTGTGTTGTTCCGTTAAAGACAATGGTGTAAAAGCAATTGAAAACCTTATGTCCAAACGCGGAAAATTTGACTATATTCTTTTGGAGACTACAGGGTTGGCTGATCCCGGTACGTGTGTTTGAATAACGAACCACTTCAATACAATTGATAGTAATTATAGTTCATGATTTTTAGGACCAATAGCGAAACTGTTTTGGATTGACACGGAGCTGGGAAGTGATGTTCATCTGGATGGTAAAAATATAATCGTCTTAGCAAACTAACTTGTTGAAATTATATTTCAAGTTTCCATGCCTACTAGAATACAATTAATAGTTATTAGTAAATGTGGTATCAGTTAAATTGTGATGGCTTTGTGTGGTGTGTCATTTTCTTTTTAAGCATTAACACTTAAAGTATCTAACTGTGTTTTAAGATACGTATCCTTATTATTTGTGGTATAAATTAATTTTGGGTGTGTATCTAGTACGCATTGTTTTATGTAAAAATTAATTTAAAGTTGTACACTCTTGACTCTCTTGTTCAACACAAATTTCTAATTCACGAATGATATTATATATTACAATGAGGATTAATTAATTTTGTGACAGTTAAATGATTAAATTTTAAGAAAAAAGTCAGTGATAAACTATCCTTATAATAATTATTATGAATAACTGGTTATTGTAAAAAATATTATGTTATTTTACAGTCTGCATTTAAATAGGTATAAATCAGTATAGTTAAAAGAAAATTATTTTAAGAAATAAAAAAATATTTAAAAAGAACAAATATTACTAAGTTAATAATTTACATCTGTAGTAATTAAAGGGACTGAAAGTGTTAATTTTTGTTTTCTTTGTCTATTACACAAAAATTATAAGAATTTAGACGGTTTTTATTTCCGGCATACCAATAAAATTCTATCCTCTATCTACCTATGTTTCTATTTTTTTTTTTTTTTAATGGATATTCCAATCTATTTATGCGATAAAAAATCTCAAAACTGATTCGAATTTGTTATCACGTCTACTTTGGATCAACTTATCCACGTTTTAATTTTTTTAGAGGATTGGAATGGTTGATTTTTTCTACATCACACACAAATTATAGGGATTTAAACGGTTTTAATTTGTGGGCTCCAGTGTAATTATTGATCTGTTGATTCAAAAAGAATTATGAAAACTAATTTTAGTTTTGTATGACATCTACTTTGTATAGACTTTCCAACATTTTAATTTTTTTTCTTAAGTTTTCTAAAAAATAAAAGTTTGAATTTTTCAATTTGATTTATTCAAATTTAGAAAACAAAATAAAAAATGTGAGAAACTCAATCTGTAGTAGACGTCATAACAAACTCAAATCACTTCTCAGAATTCTTATTGCATCAATAAGATCAATTGGTATGTTGGAAATAAAAACCATTAAAATTCCAATAATTTTTGTGCGTATAACATAATAATACATTATTCTTGTTATAGTTACATAAAATAGATATTAAAATAATTATAATTATTAATATTAAATTACTTTATTTACAGGAATTGTTTGTGTGATTGACAGCAAAAATGCAAGCAAAGTAAGTTACATTTTTAAAAGTTTATGATATCAAGTGTAAATTAAGAAAACTTAAAATAATATCATAATTTCAATGCTTAAAGTAGTCTCAATTCTGTATTCAAAATAAAGTTAAATGCTGGTTAATAGGACTATTGGACTTTTTCTTTGTCTTTAATTTACGGGAAATTGAAAAAACTCATTAAATTTTACTCATCTACTGCCATAAGACAAAAAATATTATGCTAATGGTACTTTAAAATGAATCTTTTTTTAATCTAATCATTTTTAAACAATGTCAAAACACTAAAATTTGTTTTATTGTTTATTATTTGTTAATTTGGCTACTTAATTTTCAAAAAATCCCGACAATTTTTACTCATAAATTTAAATTGTAAAACTTTTTGAAAATTGATTCTCACCGTTTTTGACAGTTGAAGTATTTTCCACTTGTTCAAAGTTAAAACATTTTGAGAAATTTGTCTAAACAAATCACGATTTTCATTTGATTAAGTAAGATGTTTTTAATAAAACCGCCTTAGGTGATGGATCGAGTAATTAAAATGAAAAATACTATAATTTTAATTGTTTTATTTTATTTAAGTAAAGTTTTTTTTTTTATAAGTATAAATAGTTACCTAATTGATTTACGACGTATAATTTGATAGTGAATATTATTTGCTTACCCTCTGCCTATACTTAAAAAATTTTCTGAGAAAGCATCGCGTTGATATAACAAAGACATTATGAATTTCTAATTTAATTTTTCAATTAGTTCTTCGTATTTATTATTGCCATTCCAAACGGAGTCTGTCAATAGTTTTTAAAGCATTTCATTTTTTCATGATTATTATTATTATTTTTTTTTTGTCATTTATGAAAATCCCATTTCGAACCCTTCATTGTTTTTCGGCCTCGCCCGCATTATGTACACGACGATAAAACGTGAAGAATTCCAATTTATAATTTCCGCTAAAACTCATTCTTGGTATTTAGTCGGCTTTTTTTTTACCGAAAAAATTTAATTTGACCGCTGAATTTATTTTTATTTTTAGCACCTTGACAATACGTTAGCCGACTCCAATACCATAAATCCTTCATTGAGGTAAGTCAATAAATCGTCCGTTCAGTATCATTGTTATGTTCTACGCGTAGGTGAAATCATTTTATCGTACATACCGATTTTCCCATTACGACATAATTTATTTATCGATCTGCATTTTTTTGTAACTATAGACGCGCAGTTTCGTTTAATAACCGTTTCGTGTTCGACCGATCGTTTGTTTCCGATCGTATTTCGCGTAGAAAAAAATGTTCAAAACTAATTTTTCGCGTCCTATACTAATTATACACAAGTTCACACTCGCAGCGCACGGAGATGCGTTCGTTTTCAAGTGATAAACTCGTCGTTCGCGCGTGAGAAAATAGAAATCGGCGGGTGAGCGTAGAAAACGTATTGTTATAAAAATTTCAATTTAAACTTCACACTTTCAGGGAGGACCGAACGTCGTGAGTAACGGATAAGTATCTGTTTTTTTTTCCCCCGATATTCTATAATTGTCGTTTCGCGATGGGCATATTGATATTATAATGTTACTGTAGTCCAGCGAGTCGCGCGCGTTTTTTTCTTCTTTTTAACTTTTATTTACCGAATCTCGTGATGGCGCTGGAAAACGGATGATAAACTCGTTCCGCGATGACAATCGTAAACAGATTACGCGTACACGCACCGTTGGGTATATATCGGCGGCGGAGGAAAAGCGACGGGGAACGATGATGATAATACAAATCGAATCAACGTCATGGAAACGGAGATCCGTCTCGGTGCACAATCGAATCTGCAAACCGTCAGCCCTACTTCAATTTATAAATACACCGTCCAACTATGTATATACGGTATTATACAGGCGTAGTGGAAAATCTAAACAACTTTTGTCGATGTGTTTTTTAGTGTATATGTGTGTGTGTAAACCGTATGTAAATAAGTCCAATGGCAATTTGTCCGTTTTTTATTGACAAACGAAACCAGCGTAGTGTCTGGTCGTAGGCACTGCAGTAACGGCGGTGTGTTTCGTCGTGTGCACCGATGAAGAAAATGCGCTGTACAACGTGTATGTTATAGGATTCACCGTAATACTTATTATATAGAGGTGCACAAAACACAAAAAATAAGTTTTTTTTTTTGTTACTCGGACGAACGTTCCTGAGAAGAACGCGACGTATATAGTTTTTTATTGGAACGGTTAAAAAAAAACACTCGTGACGTGATGTTGTTCGTTTCAACGATTTGCTTACCCGTCAAAGATTATTTATTTATTTTTTTACCCATAGTAAATACGTCTTTACGCGCTGGAAGACGTTGTTGGCGGAGCCAGGATTGTTTCTGAAGTGTTTGGTTTTCATTTCATATTAAATCTTATAGAATTAACTGTATTACGCTGTTAAAAAAAAAAAAAACCGATATAACTGTATTCATCGGTTAGGTGGCAAATCGAATATGAAAATCAAATTTATCGGTTGAATTTTATAGCGAGCATCATGACGAGCTCGGCACAGTGACGTCAAGCGGCTGTTCTGAACATCGCAATGTCTCCTTAAATAATTTTTTTTTTTTTTTCTAATCGGGTTTCACCAGATATTCGTTTTCACTAAGGTAATTTATCAAAAAAATCATTTCAGGAGATATTGCGACATTTAAAAGAGGACCGTATTTTCCTCTGCAAACGTTTTAAAAAAAAATGTTTTTTATTTTTTTGTTCGTTGTTTCGTTACAGACAAGTCGCGCTGGCCGACGTCATTCTCGTGAACAAAATCGACACGGTGGACGCGAACACGGTGGAAACTTTGAAATCCAACATAAGGTACTACTGAGGCCTTATACGCGAGTGTTGTAATACACTTTTCCGTTTTAAAATTTAACGTTTATTTACGCCGTACCTACCACAGACCCCGGGAAAAACTGATTCGTGTCTACAATTGATTAATCGTGTGTGTTATATTCCGTTTAGATCGATCAACGGCAGCGCTGAAATCATCGACACGACGAACAGCAGGTAAACGTTTCGGTCAGCGCGACGCGTCAATCATACAACTACTATTTGTATTTTTTTTGTATTTTTATCATACAACTATCTACTATTTTTCAGAGTTCAATTGAGCAAAATCCTCGACCTGAAATCGTACACGTCGTCCAACAGTTCTCGGTACGTATACGCTTGACGTTAAATTTTGTTAAATGCGTGTTAATACGGTAAGAGGCAAAAATACCACCTACAATGCTACCCCGATGTATAGACTCGAGTTGGTAAAAAAAATAACTAGATTAGGTGGAAAACGAAATAAACTTTCCTCGGTTAAAAAACTTTATTTTTTTTGTAAAATATTCACAAGTCGTGTAAAATCTATAGTGTTTTCAACAACTGTCGTTCGGTATAGTTGCTAGGCGAGTAAATGATCGAAACAAAGTCGTTGTCAGTAGTTTTGGTCGTCGGTTCCGCCAGCGAAAAAAAGTAAAAAAAACTTTTTTTACTTCTTTTTAACTATAGTCAGTACCTTTGTCGAAAGCGTATCTCTACGTTGTACACACACAGCGTTATGCGGCGTGTGCGATAAACATCGTAAGCCTTTTTTTTCTTTTTCATTATTGCAGTGTACACAGCGGAAAATCCTAACGCGCCATACCGCGGTTGAATGGTGGTGGTAAAAGACCTCTGGTGTACATTATGATGCTGGTGAATGCACTTTTATGGGTATAAGACCACTTGTCAGATTACTAATAACCGTGTAATAAAGCAAATATAATTTTTCACCCTCGCCGTGGCACACACACACACACACTCTTTAGACACTTCACCGCCATCTGTCGTACTCTTACAAACAACGTTCCCGTTATTCTTTTTTTTCCCGTTCGCGGTTTTTGCAGGCATTCATATATTGGATATTCGTCCGAGTTTTGTAAGTTGAACAAATACGCGTATAGGTGTTTCGCACAGCGATATGCTCCACGCCGTTCCAAACGAATTTCACGCTATTAAGTGCGCGATTTGCACATATTATGTTTGCGATAGATCTATATCCTCTGTTGTTATTATTAATCGAAACACCGGAGTGTTTAAACTTACCGTGCGGTTTTCACGAAAACTAGAACAACGAAATCGTTAGTTATGTTTATTATTTATACACCGTCTTTGAAAACCCGAGTGCACTCGTTACGTACACGCAAATACGACCACACGAAACTGAAGGTTTCGTACTTTTCGATGTAAAATTATTGATTTTGTGGTAATCTCAAGAGGTGAGCGGCGGGAAAAAAAAACCCCCCTCGACCCGATTATACTACGCGGTAAAGAGAGAGTCCTATCGGAAAATTTACACCGACTTTGGGGCGTCCTTCTACCCGAAAAAGTGTTCACAGAGGGGAAAAAAAAACTGCGCTCGGAATCTATAAAATGCACCCGAACACCACCGTACGATGTTACGTCGATCCGGGTCGTCGTTCTCGCGTTCGTGTTTTATTTACCGCGAATTTTTTTTTTTTATAATTTTTAACAAGAAAAAAATTTCAAAACCATTCAAACATTCGCGGGTTCGCGTGATACTACATTTATATTAATATAAATATTGTACGAAACCGCACTGCAGACGGTGCAGTCCGCGGCGACACGGGGCACGACGATCACCACGAATGGGCTCAAGAGAGCGGAAAAGTGAACGCGGC
>CM029358.1:20376727-20402131 GCA_017140985.1 Hormaphis cornu | reverse complement strand
GTTTACACTAAATACACGTGCGCCGCACACCACATCAGCTGCCACTGAAAACGAGATCTTCTTATAAAGCGGGCTATATATATATATATTTGTATAGGAATAAAATAAAAAAAAAAAAAAATACTAAAAAAAAAAAACACTCTGGGACGACGTCGCGTTTGACGGAGTGACGACTGCGTTTTGGGCGGGTCGACGCTATAGTTTAGGAGTCGTGGTTTGATATCATTTTGCCTTCGAATATTTTCGATCCCGCAGAGCGAGCTCAGTAAATGTCCGGTATACGTCCTGCCGGGGGAAAAAAAAAAAATATTTTACAACTTTTATCAAAATATCCGTCGGTATCTTTTCTATTTTTTTAGTACCGTGTAAAAGTTTGGTCCGCGATCTTTATTTTGGACGTTATGATCGGAAAAATCCAAATCTATGTGTAAAGACCACGTTTCCCCCATTGGCAAATGGCACGGCCGCCAGGAATTCGACGAGCTTAACGACAAAATAACAACGTGAAATAAACCGAAACCAATCGATTATCTTGTTTAGATTGTGACAAGGTTTCGAGACCTTAACATAATAACTTTATGGAATAACGAGCTGCCGTAAAATAACAAATTCGAAAATTTCAAAGTTCCGTAACTCCCTTGAAAATAATCAAAATCGATTTAAATTTCAACGGTAAACTCATTAAACCCTTCCTTATGACACGTATAATTATTGAATTTTTAATTATTGCGTTTTTGGCTCATAGTATTCCTTAAAAACGCTTCAAATGAAGCATCATCTCGGATCAATTACTTAAATCTTTTGATGTACCGAACGTTAAAATCGGAGCATTTATTCTACTTGAAATAGTGATCACAAAAAAAAAAAAAACAAATCTAAATTGACGTATAAAACACACGTTTCCCGTAATGACTTATCCTAAGAAATGGTCGCCCAAAATAACGAAGATTTCAAAGTTCCGTAACTTCTTCAAAAGTGATCAAAATCCACTGAAATTTCAGCGGTTAACTCGTAAAACCCTTCTCAATGACATATAAAAATTTCAAGTCGAACGGCCGAGCAATGTCGAAAATTGGGCTGTTTTCCTTTATTTTCCTCAGAAAATAAAAAATAATCAAAATTTCAAAAAACGCTTCAATCAAAGTAAAATCGGAGCAGTTTTTCTACTAGAAAAAAAAAAATATCATCGTACAAACAATACATTCTTCGTTGACGTTCAGGAGCTAAAAAAAATTTAACCGATTACGTGTCTTATCAGTAAAATAAAATCGGTAGCGTAATACACGCTTAAAAAAAATAAAGCCGGGACCAAATATAACTACAAAAAAAAAACACGTAAATTTTCGAAAAGATCAACTGAATTTAGAAATCGGGGCATTTTTACTACCTTTGAAGTCGAAAAAAAAAAATCGAATAAAACATCGTTGTAAAAACGATACATTCATCGCTGCACTCCGAATCTAAAAAAAATATAAAATAATAAAAATCTCACAAACCGTGTTATTTATGTATTATAACTGGAGGTACACCGACGTATTTTATACTTTTTGTATTTTGCAGTGTAGCGTGGTCCTTGGGCTGACACATCCGACGCCGGCCCCAGGACCTTTCTTAAGCATCCACACTTAACCATTTTAAAAAACTACACAAATTCTATAATCCAAAAGAAAGTTTTCACGTTTAACAACGTGGATCCACGCGACTTATTTTTAAACCGAGAGTACATGAACGGAAAAGTATTTCGTGTCTATACGTAATTTTTGTACTCGTCGATCTGGTACTCGCAGTACACGTCGAGTGCAAGGAAGTGCTCGTTGTGAATAACTCGAAAAGATCAAAAGCGTATATTAGTCATACTGTCCACAAAGCCAAACATATGTTTTACCAACAAAATTATACGTACGCGTACGTTCACGCGCGTTTCTGTAGTTAAGAAACGTATTGAACCGAATCATTTGTATCGTGTGCGTCATAAAAATGATATTAAGTCGTAAATAACTGTGTGTGTACAACGATGTATAGTGAATTTCGGCTCTTTAAATCGCGTTTAAAACGAAAGTATAAAAAACTCCGCCGCGGGGCACGATAGTTAAAGAAATAATAATAATAACAATGTCCGCTTTCGTTCTCACGATTCTCCTCCTATCCGGTCAATCGACTTGAAGTTCGTTCGTCTGAACCTCGGGGGAATGTTGTTTGGCGTATTATAATGTCGATTGTCCCCGACGACTACCCGCAGGATCACGGATGCTGCGGGAGTGAACTGAGTTTCTTCAGGATTGTCGTTTTCACGCCGACACGTTGGAAAATAAATTTTGAAAAACAACTGCGCCCATCGGCGACGGGAAATAAAATATGTTAACGATTCGTCAACAGTCGAGAGAGAGAGAATAGGGGAATTGAGTCGGAGGGATCAGCTCGTATAAAGGTGCCATTTATTAATGCCGCACATTACTGAACCCGGGCAATACACAATGTATGTATATCGTATAGTAGGTAATCAATAAAAATAAATAATATTTAATCGTTATAACTGTTATGTATACACGACGCTACTATGAATAATACGCGAAACGGTATATTTGTACCGACGACGACGACGACCCTATAATATCCGTTCTGCAGTCCCGTGTCTCTATATAGATCACACATAAAACCGAGCAAATATTGTACGCGGGAAAATATAGCGGCCGAAAACGTGCCATAAGTGTCGTAAATCCGCTTATATAATAATAATATCCCGCGTTCGTTATTGAATTTACGATTCATTAGATCGGAAACCCAACATTATGACTTCCAAATGTTCACGTGCGCGTTATTAAGGAATATAAATTATTATCGTTGCACGTTTCGCATAATACATAATATATATATACTAGACAGAGGACTCTGCGAAGACACGAAAAAATAATGTATACGGATATTATACGCTGTGGTCGCGATAATAATAATAATATTATAATCGTGATAATAAAAACACCCTATTAGTCTGCGGCTTATCGACGCTTATCCCTCTGGTAAATGGTCGGGTGGTCGTCGAACGCCTTGCACGGGGGTCTTGACTTTTCGTCGACGGCCATCCGAAATATTATAAATAATTGTAATATTATAAAAATGTAAATAATATCACAGAAGAACCGATAAACCCCTTGATCGCGCAATATATATCATCGTATTCGTTCGTCGGTCAATAATTGCCGGCTGATTTATCTGTTTATTATGTTAAATCGATTGTTCATCGCGTTTACGTGTGCGTACGACGCTATATTTTCGTTATTTTGTCGCAAAAATCGTTACGCAAAAACGCGCGATCCAACCGTAGTGATGATTATTGTATTAATATAATAGATATTATTGCGAATCGCGTATTGTGTTTTTCAGGGTGGACGAAATGATTAGAAACGTGGAAAGTTTTGAAGGGAAAACGCACATACACCAAGTAATATAATATACCTATAGTAAATTTAGGGAGCCAATCGAATTCGGGAGGGACAAAATTTGGACGGTTTGTGGATGGCGGTATTTTATGCCAGGGTTTGTCGAATGACATTACGAAATTACGAATCGTAAAAACCGAGGACTTTCGGTACCGGACGGTGGACTCGGGCTGACGAACGTCGTGATATCATAATATGGATTGGTCGGGTTTAATTTGTATGCGACGTACACGTGTCGTACGGCGAGAAGCTGGCGAGTTCCTCAAGCGATAACCCGGAAAACGAGATTCCTGGACCGCGGTTTCTGCAGCTTTTCGAAGCTTACCGAACTCAACTTTCCCGATTTCGATAGGCACACCATCGTTATTATTATTGTTTATACTCGTCGTGTAAATTGTCTCGCCCTTTTTTAGAACGTCGGCACTGTTACGGTAGAAGTTCCCGACGGCATTTTGCGAAAATCTTTGGACACGTTCGTCTGCCAAATTTTATGGGAAAACGTTCTAAGGGACGGTAACGGAAACGCCTCGGAAATAATCAGAATGAAGGTGAGTGAAATGAAATAAATCGGTGTTGGACGTATTATTTGCTCGTGTGGTGTTAACGCGTTTATTTAATGAATGATCTCTAGTAGGTACCTAGATATTTAGAAGTAATTTTTTTTATTATTCTCATATGAACTGATAGCATTAAATTGTCGTACGATTAGTAAGATACGTGCACGTTATTTTCTGCGTTGTCGCTCTCGCTTGTGTCACTGAACTTGTGTTTCTTATGATGTACGTCGTGAATATGATTGCTACCTATTTTCTATCATTATGACTGTAAACGAGTTCACGGAAAACCGTCGTAAAATGTTTCATTCTACCGCGCACGTTCGACAGTTCAAAAAATAACAGGCAGTGTTCGAAACGCGATCGCAGTTAGTATCTTATCGTCTCGCGGGAGACATTATCGGTGACGATGGGCAGGGCGAGCCTGTTGTTATTTACTAAAAAAAATCAAAAGTTTCTGAAGAGTTCGCGCACGAGTGTATGTCGTCGATAACGTAATACGAGCCGTTAAAGAAAAATGTATAAAATCGCGTTTCTTATGTCGATAAAACGCTCCCGCGTTCCGTATGTGATATTTCGCCTCGTACCTCGTACCGGCGCGCGCGTTTGTATCGCAGGTACATACAAAAGAGTTCAAAGAAACAATAATTATTATTGAAACGTGTTACGTTTTTTTTTTTTTTTCCTCTCCGAGGGGTGTGTGAACACAGAGAACAATATTTTCGTTTATCGTAATAATTTCAGTCCGTGTCCTACTATTGTATACGTTATTATACTACTGCGATTCGTCAACAGCACACGTCGTGTAGTAGTAGTAGTATATGCCTACTATTGAAATGGCCGGCTGTTTCCGAAATCCGTGTACACGTCGCGCAGGGGCTCACCCTTTTGTAAACGCACACACACACACGAAAACGGCCTTATTCGCTGTAGAGAATAATATAATGTTTGTTGCTTTTTTTTTTTTTATTTTTTACATACTCTTCATAATATATCCCGCCCGATCCCTCCGGCCAAACGCACACGTTTATGTAGGCACTATATATAATATGTGCGATCTTTTCGTGTCTCGTAATAATTGTTATAGACAGCGCCCTTTGTGCGCACCCGTATAATATATATACGTACGTTTTTTTTTGATAAATCTCTATTTAATTCCGTACGGTACTACTAATCCTTGCTCCAGATGTAATCAATTGGCCGTGGATCAGGTAGAACGGCGTGTGTACACTGCACACGCTTATTATTATTCCCTTGTATGACTTCATCCCCGTAAACAAATTGTTGTGCCCCGAACGTGTATACAATAATATAATAATCGTAGGTTTACACACACAAGCGGGCACCGACAAAACAATCTTTTTTTTTTTTTGGATTTTCATCTTCCCGGGTATCATACCGCGTCGTATAATATCTGTCCTCCGATGTACCAACGAATTCCGCCGGAGCGCGCGTTCCGTACGCTTGAATAAAACAACGAATACTCGTTTTGAAAAAATGATTACGATTCGTGTGTACACTGACGACGTTGAGTATTTTTTTTATCAAAAAAAAAATTGCGAAATTAAATTTTGTAACGACGGAGTGAAATCTCAAACTGTCGAAGGAAAAAAAAGGTATTTTAAATGATTGGCTGTAGATCGAGAGAAACACGTATGGATACTCGAAGTTACAATAGTGACTTGAGCTAGCGTTAAAGAACTTAAAGTGCGAGATTTTGATTTTTAAACTGCAGTACATCGGTCAAGTCTGGTTAGAAAAAAAAAAATCTTAAAATATTTTTCAGGTTCGTCGGTAGGCCGCCTAGTTAAAGGTGCGCGAAACTATTTAAGTGAAAAAAAAAAAATCAACAGAACCGAACGTTTAACATAGTTTTACGATACTGTATCATTTATAGCCAGATTGTATATAGACGCAATAGTTTTCCCGATACGTCAATCGAATCCGACCCATTTTAATAGCACAGCTGCAGTTATTATTATTCATACGACCTTATAGGATGTGTGAAAAGAATATTTCATTCGCGACGGTTCATTTTATTGTGATTAGGTACGTATTTAATTTTAGATTCCGAGTGTAGCGAAGAATGTATTGGTTTTCACATGATGCTTGTTTTTTTTTTTCCCACTTTTCGATAACTTCTTCAATAGCGCTCAAAATTTTGAAGGCAGTAACTTTTCTGATAGGTTTATGAGTTCGCGTGGCACTTTAAGGAGTCACAGGTCCGAGCGTAAAAAATTGAAAGAGTTTCAGTATAAAAATCAAGGAAAAATCGTTAAAAATAACGGAAAACGTGTTTTTGACGTTCGGTTTTTTTGGCCGTAACTTCCAAAATAACGATCGGAATAAACTGAAACTTTCGCATAGTATTAAAATTGGTTATTCTGATACGTGTTTCAAGATATTTCGAAAATGTTTGAGCTGAGTAAAGAACCATGAAATTTTTGAAAATTTCTACTTTTTTTTTTTTAAACATTTTTTTTTTTTTTGAATTTTATTTTCCACAAAAGTTTTGAAACTTTAATTCAAAGTCGCTTACATGTAAATAAATATGGTAGTAAAAAATTTACAACATCCGTAGTCACAATTTTCATTTTTAGTTATAACGCATTTTCAGTACATTAATTAAGGAAGTAAACTTGTTTCTGTTTTTCAATCAAATTGTTTATCAAAAATAATACTATTTAGAAAATTACCATGTTAGTCTAGAAATCTCATCGGATCGCTTAGTTATTTGGAATAAAAATCGTTTACGAGTTTCTGGTTATTCCGTAGGGAAAATATCACATATTATATTCGTCTGCATGTTACAATGTAATCAAATTATGAACAATAGTCGAAGTATCGTTCAGTTCTGTTTTCAATATATTTTGGCGATCAGAGAGCACTACATGTACGTACATGGTTAAATCTCGTTTATTTCAATTAGATTTTGTAGATTTAATTGCTGATGTTTAGAAGAATAGTCTTTGGGCAGTCAAATTAATTTTTCTTCGACGTTAAAACAATTTTATATCAGTTTTTGTTAAGAAGCGATATATTTCCGTTTTTAAAATTATTCTGCACTCATCATAGTTTATAATCATTCGGGCTTAGACTACAATTATTTATACCTATGTTCTATTGTTATTGCGTTTTGTGCACGTCTTTTGTAAAACGAATTTATTTTTTGAATCGATAAATATTGTGTGACTACAATACAATTCATTGTACCGTTGTCGTCGGTTTAAATCCTCGGATATTGAAATTATTATTCAATATATTTTCGTGTACGAACTCACGGATTATTCTGCTCCCCCAATAGCTTTGACGACCCATGCGCTGGACGAAAACGTACAAATTCGCTTTGACAGCGAAATCGCAAACAACCATATCAGTAAATAGACTTAGGCATCTCAAAACCGTTCCTTGCGCCCTCGTGCAAACAAATCTTGTCGTCCGTTGTGTGTGTGTGTGTGTGTGTGTGTGTTGTAAACAGTAATGTTTGGTAGACTTTAAACAATAATTACACAGCTATTAAACCTCAATTATCTCTATAAGTTTTTAAATATTTTCCAACAGACATCTATATTGTATTACACAAACATGTAGACATAATTCATCAAAATATGTAAGTAGACGTACATTTTAGAAAATTAACTTCCTGCGTATTACATGTTGATGATACTAATTTTTCCCATTAAATCATTATGTGATAATGTTTGGAGCATCGTTCAAAATACTAAACTTGTATCACGAAAAATCCGGGACAGACAATGTACTTGAACGTAAAAAGAAATTACAAACTCTAAACAAATTACAAAAAAAAATAAACATTTGTTTAAATAACCCTTAGAGCGGCTAGCTGTTTTAAATTTTTTTTTTTTTTTTTTACTACTTCATTGTATTGTGTCAATGGTAGTATGATATGAATTGTTTTTTCATAAAATGCATTTGTGTTCAAATGTTTAAATCGTTTTCAATATTTTTAAACAAAAATCATATCAAACGAACCGACAAGTACGAATGTCTCATACTTATTTTCATTTTCAAAATTATTTTTTACATAATAAAAAAATTTTTTCTTCCTGTTCTGTACTCGATCCCAAGACTGGTTTATAACGATTCTCCACTCTTCCCTATTACTATTGCCTTCGTATGATTAAACACCCATAGTTTTTTATCATTTGTTGCATGTACTCCATTCGCGACCTTTCCCTAGCATTTTTACCTTTTACGCAGCCTTCTATAATTAATCCCAGCAACCCACCACGTTTCAATACGTGTCCGATCCGTTCGTTTCTTCTTTTCCTGATACTATTCCATAGAGTTCTTCTTTCAGACACATTCTTTCTTGTACTCCCTCGTTTGTTACCGTGTCCGTCCAACTCATTTAAAGCGTTATCCCGTCGCGCCAGATCTCAAACGCTTCTTCTGTTCTTCTCTCTTTGGCGTACCCACGTTTCGCTGCCGTGAAAACAAAAAAACAAAACGATTTTTTTATCGCGTCCCCATCTCTCGGACCCATCTCAGGACGGATTTCCGCGTGATAATATTATTTTCTTATTATTTTGAACCGTGCAGGCAGGAACTTTTTACGACTCAGGAGTACGACGAAACTTATGCACACGTTCACACGAGCATAATGTTTAAAGATAGGTTAAGACGTAATAATACGTATTATGTTCATATATATATTATATATACTGCGCCTCTCGCACGTGCGATATTATGGAAACGGTGTTAGAACACGACAAATTACTAGGGTATACGACCGCGCAATAATAATAATAATAGTAATAAAAGGGTTCTGCGGGACCAGCGTATAATATCATAAGCCTTTGCCGTCACGTAGCCCGGTCCTTTCCTCGTAAGTTTTCGGGTGTTATAGGTGCCTATCCGTATACTGGATGGAGCCCTCGCGCGTGTTGGAATTCAGCATACCTTTTCACACACGCCCTTTTCGCACCGGCGTTTATCGTTCCCGAATTCTAACATGATCGACATTATGCGATAATATCGCGCGAATAACTCGGCTAACACGGCTGCCATAAATCAACATCGGTTTAGTATATGTTTTATACAGTATTCGGGGCGCCCCTCGTCGTGCACCGGTGTCGTTCCCCCCGTTCTGTCTGATAAATATTTTCAAAATCCGTTTTTGGAACGGTTTAATCGGAGAAAAAAAAAAATGTTTGGTTTTTCATTAATTTTTGTGGTGTAGGGACGATTTTTCTTAAAATTTTCGTACCCAAAACTTACGTGTACAAACAGTGGATTCAACGAGTTGTTTGTTTTCGAAAATTCGGCGAAACGATAATTTATTTCAATACATCCATACGATTTTGCTGTGTTGTATGTTTCGTTGTAGGCGACAAGTCGAAAGTATCGCCTTACAAACGTGGCGATTTCTAACCGCAAAATGGACATATAACTGTATATAGTAATTAGTATGTATAGCTATGCACATTACCGTGTTGGTTTATCGATTATATCGAGCACGTTTATAGGTGTCATCGTGTAGAAAATATAGAGACGTAACAACACACATCGAAAGTGTTAAACCGTGTTTCATTTAAAACCAAAACTGTTGATAACTTTCGCTACGTTATATTGACTTTGCACTCGACAAACTGATCTTTTTGGATTCGCGTTTAAAATATTCGGAAAAAGTGGATATCGGCCACGTTGGATTTTTTCCCACATCTCAAACGTTAAAAAAAAAATATATTCTGTTGATACGCTTGGATATGATAAAAACAGTTTGAAAAAATCGGGTTTCGAAAAAAATTTATAGAAAAACGTTATCCTCGGGGGTACATACCGCGGTGGGACACCCTACGTTACGCTGCTGCAGCCGCACATTAGTCGGTACACAATACGTGTTATAAGTAATGTAAATGATATGAATATGACGATGATGATAGTTAATAAATATAAATAAAAAAAACACGGATAATCGACTTTTCCAGTATAAATACGGTTTTTGTCCTTTGTTATTTAGAAGAAAAAAAAAACACCGTAACGCCACATACGTATTAATACAATTTAAATTAATTTCGCGGCAAGTACTGACACAGCTATTTAAATGTTTAAAAAAGATTTTAATCCGTTTTTTTTTCTCTGTTGTAAAAATCACAATACATTTTGTAGGAAGCGACGATCGAGTTTTAATCTCCGTACCTGTGTAAAATTAAAACAAAAAAATTTATTTTAAAATCTTTTCTTAGTTTTAGAATGGTATTTTCGCCTTAGTTCAATCTATATTTTCCCGTGGAATTGTAATTTAGGGTGGCACTTATAATGTTCATTTGGACTCCTATCAACGCTTAATATGCCTTGGTTATGTCCAACTGATTTATAATACAAAGAATTTAATGTATCTTTTTTGTGTAAACCAAGTTTATTGTAAAAATATTTCACTTTTTATTTTTATACATAAAAATCTATTACGTATAGCGGATTTCAGATACAACACAAGAAACAAAAAATAATTATTATTTAAACCGAGTACTATACCGTCGGGCAACCAAGCGTTGTAAATAAAGACACTCAATTATGTGTAAAGTTAGCAATTGATTTATTTAACACTTAATAATATTCATCGACAAACCATGTATACGAGAAAACATTTGTGTTTTTAAATTTAAAGTTTATTTGGTATTCAAACTGTGGAATACCTATTCTATATTTTATGTTTTTAGCTCTTTATAATGTAAATTAATTGATAAGAACTCGTCCTTTCGGCTCAAGCAAATTAGCGTTTGAAAGGGATATTTATAACACTAAGTTTATACTGTAGTAATCGTGTCCTTATATAAGGAAATAATTAATAAACGTAAGTAAAAATACGACCATAAAATTGAGCCATTTTTCTAAATATTTAACTGTATATTATAATATATCTGATAAGTTAATGGTGACAAAATTTAAACGACTGTCTCTTCTATACGATAAAAAAATTCTATTTAAAAAATATTATGATTGATTCGAAGCCTCGAGTGTTTTCCTCTCAAAATGGTTTTTCGTAGAAGTGTTCTGAAGTCTTTTTGGAAAAAAATACAAATCGGAATCAACTTATTAAGTATTTAGTGTCCGCGCGTTTTCGTGTTTTTTCGTTCAAATTATACACGTTTTTAATAATTTTGTACGATCATTATAGTGCAAACAATTTCAAAATTTTTGCGACTCGTCCCATTTTCGAAATCTTTCCGTTCTACTTGAAATTTATATAAGTCGTTAAGAAGGGTTTAACGAGTTTACTGCTGAAATTTCAATGGATTTCGAACATTTTGAAGAGAGGCGTGGAAATTTTTTAATTTTACGCAGTTATAATACCTCTAGTTTTTACGTTTAAGTCTCGAAACTTTAATTTTATCAATATAGTCTTGCATAAAAAAAAAAAAAAATTTAGCAAACTGGTTCACACGATTTTGGTTTATAGCCGTTGTTATTTTGTCGTTAAACTCGTCGTTCCGGCCGGCCGTGTATTTTTTACGGGAGGGACAAATAATTACGGGGAACGTGTTTTTTACACATTTAGATTTTTTGATCATAACGTGCAAAATAAAGATCCGAAATTTTTACACGAAAATAATAAAGACACCTACGGATTTGATAAATATTGTCAAGTCCGTTTTTACCAGGACGTAAACTAGACAACTGAGCTCGCTCAGTATCGTATTTTCGAAGGCAACGATTTATCGAGATATAAAATAGCGCGTTGGAACACCACAACTTCTAAACCCGCGCAAAGCGTAGGCGTTACCCCGTCAAACTATCCACGCGACCTAGTGATCCGGGCATTTTTTTCTTTTCTTGTTTTATTCCGTCAACACTTTTTCGGGCCGAAGAATCAACGCTCCGATTCGTAGTGAATTTTCTGACAGGTCTACACGGACGCAGGTACCATTTTTTTTTTTTAATTTTGCACACTTTTCGAATTATGAAACCAAACAAACAAAACTTTCAGATCCGTGTTGACGTTTCCGTGCAGTGTTCCCGTTCGTTGAACGCCGTAGAACACTTCTTTGACGGCCAGAAATGATCGAAATGTCGTGGCGTAGAAAAAAAAGAAAGCAAATTTGAGAGGTCGTCGCGCCCTAGAGCGATCGCGGAGGCTTTTTCGAAAACTCGTCCATTCCTGTCTGACCGTGACGGAGAACGTGAAAATAACGTTTTGGCGAAAAAATTAATTCGGTTCGAATGTGTTCACGCGACACGTCATAGCCGTTATATTGTTCGAAATGTTTTTAGAAGTCGCGCGAGGGTCGTATATCATCTGCCTGCGTAGAAGGAGATTTTTTTTTTATTTTTTTTACAGCGAAACGCGGGCGCGACACGGTCTGTTTAAAATTTTAATAAAAACATCGCAAAAGCATTCCGTTCGCGCGTGCCCGCCGTCGTCGTCTCCCCGTCGTCGGCCGCGCGTAAAGTGCGAATTTCGCACACTCGAAAACGGCTTTGTATACACCAGCGACACTGCGCGTCCTCCCCCGCGCCGTATGTTGTTGTTATTTATATATATGCGTCGCATATTTTTTACGACAATTATTGTGCGCGTTAAACGGCAGAAAAGTATACGGCGACTTCAAAAAAACACCGAAAAAAATTTATAATAAATAAAACAATAACGCTTTTCGTTTTGAAGTCGGTCGGTGACGTCCGAATAAACGTTAGTTTAAACGTTAGCGCGTACCGTAATCGCGGAATCGTAACGCGGACTACTCGATAACGCTTTTCAAGTGGCTGTTATTCATTCGTTAAATTTTTTTTTTCATAATTTTTAGCGAAACGTGGTCCATAAACAATTGTTATCATAGTGATCTATAGTATGTGTGTGAGTCTTACGCCCGTGCCGTTACGGCCTACTGACTGACTAACACGCGAGAAACCAAATAATTTTTTACCACCATACTAACCGCAACGGTTAATGGTAAACATGACGTTATGGCCATTCCGCTCAAACATACAATAAAGATAAAATAAAATCGTTGATTACGATTTTTCTTTAAAAAAAAAAAAAATTCGGCGTCAGGGATTCTGCCACACTGTTGGGTGATACACATGACCTGCGTGTGAAAAATAATATACATTTAATTATGTATAATTTATATAACAGTCGCGCAGAACTATAATATGCGAAAAACGCGTTTTACCGAATAAGCGTTCAAAAATTATTCGCCTTGCGACGACCAGGTTGAAAACCAGCAAAAACTAAATTGATTGCTTAAAAGGATTTCACGGACAAGTTCTAAGATAATGCGTACAACGCGATTCAGTAACGAAACGGTTTCATCGATTCGGTTCAGAAATGATTGCAGTTTCGCTATAGAATGTTTTCGTTTTTTTTTTTTTTAAACGAAGGCCATTAAATCTCGTATAGTTTAGCGTCAAAACAATTTAGAAACGCGAGACGACTAAAAAAAAAATCATCGATCGCAACATTATACGCGGTAATAATATACGATCGGCCGTGTCATGTCACACTTTTTTGAAAAGTATTTTCCGAGTAAATACTCAACTACGTCGATTTAAAAGTTTATGTAGAATACAGCTTAAACAATAATTTTCAAACACTTTTATGTTTGAAAAATTGTATACAACGCGCTGGTGTACGGACAAAAAAAAAAACATATCTACGTCTGTTTTGTAACGGCCAATAAACAACATTGAGTAACTAAACACGGCAGTGCAAAGCACAGTCGAACTATCCGTATTTATTTTGAATTTCGAATATGAGTTTTTGACCTACATAGGTATTATATGTCTGCGATTTATTTTTGGATAGTCCAAAATCGTATTTTTTTAAACTTTTATAACTCTGGCGCTTCATAGGAGTTAAATGTTCGCGGTTCTGGCTGGCCCTTCGCATTTTTCTGTGTTCTTAACGGCGCACCGTGAGAATTATCATCTTGAAGCGATCCGGGTAGGATTTCTGACGCTAAAAAAAAAAAACCGAAATCACAAACTACTATACGGTGTTGTGTAAAAGTGACTGTACAAAAAAAAAAACTGGATAGGTTCTGCAAATTACGAGTATGATATTTAATAGATCGGCTCTCGCTTCGATGTCGTTGCCATCGGTAACTGATTACAGCGAAATGAGGAATTATGTTTAACGACCGTATAAAATACTCGGATTTGTAGTATATTGTAATTATTCGCTCGGCTCTCGCGTCACGAAATATTCATCATACATTATCATCTTCCAAAATATACGTTTACGAGCCTTTATATTTTAAAGAACCGTTTTATTGAAAAGGGTCACACCGCTGCATCCCGTTTTATCGTCCATATTTTAATGGTTTAACTTAAAATACCGTCGGCCGTCGGTAACAACTAATACCGGCTATAAGGAATTTTGGTGCGCTCTCGCGTCGTTATAAAATACGGCCGGATTCGTGTAAGATTACTCTCTATTCGTCGTGTGACACTGCTGGCGTTTTTCGCGTCCACCGCAGAATAACATTCGACACGGCGGTGAAAAGCACGGGTTTAACGTCGGATGGAACAAGTCGCGTTACCCGAATCATGTGTGTGTTTCGTGTGATGATAACAAGAGCGAGGAAATTACAATTACAATCTAAGATGGGGATTAGATTGATATCCCAGGTTTCGCGGTATTATAATGTTTGACGAAACGTCGAAACTAACACTCGTGTTCACCTATTTGGAGCGATGGTTCGTATCTGCGGATATTGGAAAGAGCATTTGAATAGCAAAGTACCCACCTACGTTCTAATATCAATTTTTCAGGGTAACCCGTGTGTCCTGTTTTTAAACCGTGGTGGTAAAAACTACAGTCGCACAGCAGAGTTCAAAATATATACTTTGAGAGCACGTCTCGTCGCACGGAGCGGTCGATCAGACGGACACCGGGGAGGGATGAAAAGAGGAGAAGAGAAGAAAAAACGCGAAAAGGCCGCGCGAAGGAGGAAAAAAAACATCAGGACGGGGTTTTTTTTTTTCGTACAAACATTATGAGAGGACCAGTCACATTCTTGGCCGGCTTATACAATAATAATAATAATAATATCGGGCACCAGCGCGGAGCCTTTGCGCGCGCCAACCATTGTCTGTTTATTAGATTTGGCCGGCGCGAAATTACTGTCTCGCCCGCGAAGCATTCGGGGAATGCATGCAAATCGAGGAGCGGAGCGCCCCCCCGCAGTCGGCCGTTTCCGCGATCGATCCCGCGCCGGTTCCTGTGTGTGCGCGCGATCGCAGAGTTTGAAAAAAGCCTCACCGCATCGCTCACCACTCTTTAGTCGACAGAGTGGACACTCATGGGGGGTCACTATTGTTTCGTCGTTTGTTTGAAAGCGACGACGAACAAACAGTACGGTTGTCCGGCACGTTCCGGTAAAAACTGCGTTCATTTAACGACGAGTCTTTTCCATTTTGATGTGCTACGGTCTCAAAAAAATCTAACTAATCGACGTGTAAAACAAAAAACCGCCGCGTTTTCCGCAATTATTTGTCCCCCCCGTGGGCCGCCCGGAACGACCCGGAGTTTAACGGCAAAATGACCGCGGCCGGAAATCGTGTCGATTTTCTAACCGCGCATAACCGATCTCGTTTCGAAACGCGTAAAGACTAGATGGTTTTACGGAACCGCCCGTAAAACTGGTGACAAACTCAAAAGTCCTCTCCAAACTCCTCCCTTAAGAACGATCAAAACCGATGGAGATTTTAGCGACAAACTCTCTCTTAACGACGCGTACAAGCCTGCCCTTAAAAATAACTAGAATACCATCTCGGATCAATTAATCTCTCGCGGTATCGCGCGTTAAAAGCAAGAAAAAAAAATAAAAATCATCCGTTCAAGTTCACCAAGTGTCAACGTATAGGCTAATACATAGATTTAGCGGAGCAAATAGCGACGGCGCCGAGCGAACGGTCGTTCTTCACTTGTACACGTGTTTTTTTTTTTTTCGAACCGTGCGAGTAACCATCGCTCGAATTCGAGCTAAATAATGTCGGCACGGTAAAATCGCCGGAAATTCTAATTTTTTCGCTCGTGGGAGCCGGGGGAAAATCGCTCAAAATCGAAAAACCGTTTTCGTGTGCGTTGTAAAACCGTGCGAGTCCCGGAAACTATCGCTCGAATTCGTGCTGATGACGTGCTAAATAATGTCGGCACGGTAAAATGGCCGGGAGTCGCGATTTTTCGCGCGCGCAGAGAAAAAAAAAGCGCGCGAATCGTGACGGGCTGATTGCGTACAAAAAAATTACGAAAATTATCTTGTGTTGGGGCTAGGGAAACGTATGTGTTTTTTATACTTTTTTGATTCTAACAAAAAAAATCGTCGTAGGTGTGTCTCTCGTGTGTGTGTGTGTGTGTACGACGACGGTTCCGCACTGTTATGTTGTACAATATCGTTTTCCGACGCGATTCTTTTCTCGTCGACACCAGAGCACACACCAGAGGCCCGATCGGCGCGCATTCACTGCTGGTCCCTGGGGTGGATGGGTGTTCGCTTTGATGTTTTAATCAAACCGTGATTAACGCTGCCCAAAACGCGGCGGGCGGAAAGACGGCGCGCGCCACACACGGACGGACGGCGGTGAAGAATTTCATTATGCGCGGCGTTATAGTGTATCCGCCGACACTCGCGCGAATTAACAACGGGCGCGCGGGGAAAAAACAAACGCGCAGTTTCACGCCCGACGCGTTTCGGATGCCGTTTCGCACGGTGGTACCGCGGCGCGCGCGTTTAATCCTTTTTTTTTTTTTCGGTCGCGCGATATTGTTTTTCTTGTTTTCGAGCCGTGACAAACGCGTTTATTCCGGCCCGGCGATTAAACTCGCCGTCTTTTGCGCTGTTCGAACGATTTTAAGCGTTTTGTTTTTTGATCAGGCATAGGAGGCGCCGCGTATCGGAGAGCTTTACACTTTTCATTCGACTCGTGTGCGCGCGTTATAAAACGTTATAAAACACCGCCGGTGTCCGTCCAACATACGAGATCGGTACCGCGCGCGCGTTGGGTTAGGCCAGGGATGCACAACCTTTTCAAGTCGAAGGGCCAAAAATAGGAAAAAGGATCATGTCGAGGGCCAAAGCAGCGCGTGAATATCAAAATATGGCATAAACATAAAGACACTAATTTTTTCGCGGGCCAACTTTAAAGGCTACGCGGGCCATAGGTTGTGCATCCCTGGGTTAGGCCATCAGACGTGTGGGGCCGCCGCGTCGCCCGACCGTCGCCAACGAAAACCGAGTATTGAACAGCGCACGACACGATACTTCCCAAGACGATTATTTAAAAAAAACAACTGTTTTCCCGATAAATTCCAATCTCCCCACAGTTGTTTTTCCCGATAACCTAACCAAAATAAGTATGGCAATTTGTTTTGGGAGACAAGCGCTCCCAACCGAACCGAAGTGTATATTTTATGTGATTCTCGGATAGAGTTTGTGCGACTCGATTCTGCCGTTTACGATATTCTAACGAATCTTACGTACGATATAATAACGGTTAGTTTCTCGTACCCCGGATCGGAATATATTTTTTTGTTTACCGTGTATCGTACATACGGACGGATGATGCTTTGCGAGTCGCAGAAAAAAACTCGAATACCGTGTTTGGATTTTACGTGTTTAAATTCCGATAACGCGTTGTTGTTACAGGGCGTGATCAGATTCGCGGACGGTTCGATAGCGATGATACAGAGCGTTTATGACATGTACGAGTTTCAAGAGTTGACCGATGACCAGACGGAGGTGCCGCCCGGCAGCAGGATAATTCTGATCGGTCAGTTTTTTGTCGACGACCGTCGTTATCTAGACGGTTATGCAGGGATGCACAACCTTTTCAAGTCGAAGGGCCAAAAATAGGAAAAAGGATCATGTCGAGGGCCAAAGCAGCGCGTGAATATCAAAATATGGCATGAACATAAAGACACTAATTTTTTTCGCGGGCCAACTTTAAAGGCTACGCGGGCCGAAATTGGCCCGCGGGCCATAGGTTGTGCATCCCTGCGGTTATGTATTTCGGACGGAGCTTATGTCGCCCCGGTCTGTCGTGTGAATTCGACCAGAAACAAAATTCTAGATCACCGTGTCCTTACTTCGTCCCGATTCGCGCCGCCGCGTTCTATTTTCAGGATAACGCGCATTGCGAACACTTCCACCTTTTCATGACTAAACGTTTAGTATGTCCCTCCTATACAGAAACCGTTTTGTAAAAAAAAGTTTAGGATTCACACGACAGTGTAAACGCTTTTAATTTTATTACCGCGATTTATGGGATACCGTCCGTGTTTTAAACTGTATTTTTAACTCGACTATAGTGTTTCTTTCGTTTCAAAAAAAATATTTCACAAAATCGTGATTGTTATTTACAATTTTTAAACTACGGCCGCGATACGCTAAGTGACGCGTTTCCCCCGTATAAAAAATGTTTTGTTCCAGTGTAGAAAAAATACCGTGGTGGTAAATTAACTGTTGCAGGAAAGTTCCTGGATAAAAGTGAATTGAAGCGCTTACTGAACAAATGCATATATTTTGGAGGCGAACGACCATCAAATGAAGATAGTACACGCATCGGTGTGTATGAATCTAGTATTATGTAATTGTTTTTTTTTTTTTGTTCATAATTATGTGCGATTAAAAAAGTCGTCTAAAATACAATTATTATTTATACAACCCGATGTGGTTTTTATTTCGTTAGACGGGGAAAACATATTTGATTTTACTACAAAAAAAAACACGGATACGTTTGTGATTGACAATAAACTTATTTTTACTCGATTCGTCGAGCTTATATACTTAACATTTGTTTACTAAAATAGTGTTATGAGTAGTGTTCGCTCAGACAAGCGGACTCGACCCATCACCGGGAATCGTCGAAACAATTTTCTAAGGTCGAGAATTCAGATCTGTTGGAAAGCTTATTATATATAGTGTTTTGTAATTTCTAGGATGATTTTTATTTTTTGTACCTACTTTGTTTAGTTTAGTTTTCGTCCTACTTACGTTCTACACCGATTGATGTATTTATTCACACTCATTCGTACGTTGTTAACTTTTTTTATCCTCGTCAAACATCTCGAGAAAAACGTTCTTCTCTGTACCGAATGATAACTCGGTTCTTATTGGGTTTTTAAAAACCGCCCGTGTTACGAGCTGAATGATTTCTTTGAAAACATAAAACAGGCACTTTGTGTAATACCACAGCCTCGAGCGTAAATAATTATTTGTAGCAACGACCGAATTTTAAAAACCGCGTTGACAAAACTCTTATAGTTAGTAAAAAATATTCGAGTCATTTAATGTTGTCGTTGGGTTATTTTTTTGTGTTTGTTCACTTACCGATCGAATTAAAACCGATGCCATGTATAATATAATCGGTAGGCGTATAACGTATTCAAATAAACATTACGCGGTACTTAAATCGATTTTTTTTTTTTTGTAAACGTGAACACTGTTCCGATGAATATTTTACCACGCTACATTTTCACGACGTTTTTACTCATCCCCGGGAGATAAAATCCTCGTTTTGTTTACCAGCAAGCTGCTGTTGCTCTTGCGCGCGTTCGTATCTCCCGCGAAGCAGCTGCCTCGGGGGCGACCACGATCGTTCCCGACGGTATTTTAATTAACTGCGCGATTTTTGGGCCGAAATTAAAAAAAAAGAAAGAAAAAAATATCTCGACCGGAAACTCGCCCGAAGGTGTGACACGCGGTCGAGTACACATCGTACCCGGAAGTCGTATCGTTCGATACAGTTTACGTTTTATATTCACGTGCATTTAATGCGCGACCCGGAACTTTTCGCCTTTCAAGTTTTAAACGCTCGTCCGGAACTCGCGGGGGTAAGAAAATAAAAAAGAAAAACACTGTTTTCCCATTTGAGCGCGGCAGATTCGCGGCGACACCGGAAACGCTGGGCGGCCGGGAGAAACAGCGACCCCGGGTCTCTTCGAAGAACTCGTGGTTTTATTCCGTCTCTCCGGTGGCGGTCGTTTGTCGTCAAACGCCGCGGAGTTTCCGCCGAGTGGTTTTTCTTTCTTTTAAACCTCTAAGTGTAGTAAGTATTCAATTTTAAAAATAAATTAAAACGTGTAAAGCTCGAATCACTTGACGTATCGCAGTGTAAAATATACGGGTAAAACAAAAACGTGCGGATAATTTCAATAGTACGCAGATTATTTTACGCACTTTTTTCTTAACTTTTAAGCACTAGTTTCTGAGCGTGAGCGAAAAACGTATCGTTCTCACAATGATGTTTAGTTTCTTTTTTCTATGCGTGTTCGACTTTAATGGCAGTTCTCCTGTTTTCAAAGTCAATACCTCTATAACGAATGGTCTCTGGACCACTAATTATTGTACTTTAATGGATCTCGAATTTTGAAAAAATTACAATGGAGTTGTTTACGTTGTACGCAAAATATTTATACACACATACATCGTTAAAGCACAAAACTTTTCCTCGCGAGTATGTTTAATACAACGTGTATTTTTAAAAATACGATATAAACAGTATCAAACTGAGAAGAATTTGTAAACTTTTACGTCAAGAAATTAGATTAAAATCAACGCTATTTGTACACTAAGTTTATGTATTTGTGTTGCCAGTGATGTGCACAACAAAATACATAACATAAAACAATACATAATTGTATTGTAAAATCCGAAAAAGAATAATAAATTAGCTCGATTAAAAAGGCTTATGCTGGAAAATCTTGAAATTATTTCCATCCGTTTTCGGACTGTCGCGATAACCAACATGTCTAGTAGACTTTGGAAAGTATTTTGTTTGGATTTTACTAAAGTTTCGAGACTTAAACATAAAAACTAAAGGTTTTAATAACTGCGTGAAATTCAAAAGTTTCAAATTTTTTAAGTTCCATAACTCCCTTAAAAATGATCGATTGAAATTCGTAAACTCGTTAAATCGTTCACAATGACATATATAAATTTCAAGTCGAACGGAGCAGTTTCAAAAATTTGACCGTTTTATGACTACGCTTTAATTCAAGTACCATCACGGATCAAATTTTCAAAAATTTCAAAGTTCCATAACTCGGTCAAAAGTGATCGATTTCAGCGGTAAAACTCATTAAACCCTTCTCGATGACGTACACAAATTCAAAGATAATCCAATTTAAAAACGCTTCAAATAAACAGTACCGTCTCGGATCTATCCATTGACGTATCGTACGTTAAAATCGGAGCATTCCTCGTACCCTGAAAAGCGTTCACTGGGAAAGGAAAAAACATCGTTGTAAAAACAGAGTATACATTCTCCGACGCTCAGAAACCAAAAAACGCATCGACGGTTTATTTCGTATTTTCGCGAATGCGTTTCAATGGTATTTGACAAAAAATTATGAAATCATTAGGTGTCGAAAGAGCTATACGATGTTGTGTACCAGTGACAGTTGTTTGCCAGACGACCCTTGAAGACCGTTTTCGGTCCACGTCTTTCCGGGCGCGCGAAACGCACTTTTCTCGTTATTACGCGTGTACTGCTGCAACCACTTGACCAACTGTTCCCTGTAATTCGATTTTTTTATTTTTTGACGGCTGATAAAAAAATATATATACATTGATTTCACAGAGCGTTTGTCAGCAGCTGTGTAGTTAGTACACCGGCGTGCTTAAAATAATTCGTATCGTATTATGATGCAGTACACTCGCGTCGGTTTAATCGAATCACCGTTTGGAAATCGATCCACTACAAACCGCGTCGAGTGCCGCGGCCTCCGGGGGATATTTATGATATCATTATCGGAGAAAAAAAATAAACAAAAAATACGATAATAACAAAAAGCACACACACACACAGACACGTATAAAACAATAATTACTAGCCCCAAAGCTTCGCGGGGGGATCCATCTCGAAACGCTCAAGTGGAAACGCGTTCGCGACCGGCATGCGCTCGCTGCGTTACACGATATTGGAGTCTTTAACGCCGCCGAGGGGTGAACGTAATGAAAGCGGTCAATTTAATCGTTCCCGAGACGATAATCGTATTATGATCACCCTGAAGTTTTAATTGATAGTAGACACGGGAGCGGTTTGAGTTGTGACGAGACGGTTTTAAGCTGGTTACGATACTTTTAAGTAGGAACTAAAAAAAACAAAAAAAATTCAAATTTTGCAAATCAACCGCAACGACGCTTTTGTCGAAAACGTCGTGAGTACGTTTTAGATGCCGTGTGACGAGCGAGGAATGTGTAGGTTATATTGTTTTTACAATGATGTATTTTTTTTTTCTAGGTATCGAAAAATTTTCGTATACAAAATGAGTGCTCCGATTTTCAAGTGATTTCTCTAAAAGGTTTATGTACTCCGATGGTGCTTAGGTTGGAGCCTTTTTTTTTTATTGAAATTTCGCATACATTTTGAGTTTTACTCCAAAAACCAAAAAAAAAAAAATGGAGAATTTTTCGGCGAAAAGTTTGTAACTATCAGGTTTGTAATGACGTTTTATACTTACGCCGAATATCACGTAAAACTTCGGATTTACATTGTTCATCAATCATTTTTCGATGTTTTAATTTTTTTTTTTTTTTTTTTTTGTATGTATAATAGGAGTAATTTGCTACCTTTTGTATTTTTACCCGGGCCTTATTAGATTAGATAGAATCGCTTTTTTCAAATTCAAAGATTTGCTTTCAGATATTAAAGAATACGGATAAACCGCAACTTCGACTCCAACGATCCAACCGAAGCTACTGCACCTTTATCGTGATAACGTTTCAAAATTTTTTTAATACATTTTTCAAGTTTCCGATTTTAATGTTTTTCCCGAGCGTCTGCGTACACACGCCCTTTATACACATGCAAACAGTCGTAACAGTTTTTGTCGTCATGATTTTTTTCCCATTGTTATTATTTTATTTTCCGTCAAACTATCGTAAATATTGGCTACCAAATAACCTATGCTCATAGGAGTTGATGGCGACCAGCATCATATTTATGATAATACACTTACACGGATAAGGTTAAGGTAATTGTAAGATATTTATTTATATTTTTGTTTATATTATTACTTTAGTTTTTCACTTAAACTACTAGAGTTTTCCATCAAAATGTATATAAACGCGAGAGACAGAAGTCTTTATACAGTTGTCGCGTTCACCAACCTTGTAGCACTTCAATGATCGTTGGACAGACGATCGAACATTTCGTAATAACGTTTGCTTGTTGAAACTCTTGCGCGAAACAATCAAATCATTTTTCAATAGCTACTATTTTATACGATGGTATGACTCGTAGTAAAAGGATTTTATCTACAACGTGGTTAGTATACGAGTAAAATAGCATGCTGCAGGTTATACAATTTGTTTTCATGCAACAAAACCTTAACATAAATATCGTTTAGTAAAATGTTTAGTACCATTATTTTAATATCGTACAAACGGTCTCAAAACCGCTGATTTGTTACTGACCCGTCAAAATTGTGTTATCAACCGTGTACACGCCTGTATTGTGGCGATCGACTACAATCCGTGTACAAATTTTCGTTGTAAAAAAGTTTTAATATAATTGTAAAAAAACCACGAATACAATAAACGTCTCACCGTCTGAAATTATTTGAACCCGTAAGCAGGTATGACATGTGGTTTTCTTATTGGATTAACGCGACAAAAGCGACGCAAAAAAAAAAAACGAAAATTTTCAAACTCGTAGTACACACCTGTACCGTATCTGATTTTAATATTATGTGAAAGTTTCAGCTCGTTCCGATCATTATTTTGGAAGTTATGGCCGAAAACTACTAAATCGATCACTCGAAAAACACGTTTGCCGTAATTTTTAACGTTTTTTCGTTGGTTTTCGCGTAGTTTTTTTATCGAAATTTTTTTTTCGATTCCGAACTCTCAAATCTAAACTGACTCGTACTCGTGCGGCAAAGTAGAGCTGCCTCCAAAAAACCGGTTATGAGCTGTGTAAAGATCGGAACGTTATCGAAGAAGTTTCTGTGGTTTCATGGGTTATAAAATAAACACACCGTGGCGTGAAAACCAATACATTTATCGCTACACTCAGAACGTGTATTACGGTTTTTTTTTTTTTTTTCATCATTTTAAATCGGTTCAAAAATTTTGTAATGAAAAAACGGATAATGTACGTATATTTTGGCTCATCGCGAGGTTCGGTCGAAGATTTTGGGGAAAAAATTCGATCGAAATTCCGATCGTTGAATGCAAATCGAGAAGGTGGTGTCAATAAACGTCCGCACGCACACTTTACAACAATATTATTATATTAATACGACGGCCGTTCCAAAGAATATTGTTATAATGCTCCATCGCCGTTGGTTAATGGTACGCGGTCGGCGTGTTATAATATCGTGTTATTGTACAGTTTAGGCGAAAATGATAATAACAACAACTATGCTGCAGTAACAATATATATTGATGGAAAATAAATATTGTACATTTTTCTTTTCATGTCGGCCCGAAAGTAAACCGAATCACCGGCTCACACACGTACTATAAATAATCATAGTAAAATGTATAAGCAACATACACGCTGCACAGGGTGTGTCAAAAGTCTAGAGTTGCGCCACTAAAAAAACAACGAAGTTCAATAAAATCGGGGAAACTAGGAAAGCTGTTCGGTGACGTGCCAAGTCCTAAAATATGTATTTTTGGTACTAAATAATTCTCGCTTTTTCTTAAGCCCCACATAAATAAAAAAAAAGCCGGAATCGGATTAGCTACTACGGTTAGCGCCATCTCGGATAAATTATGTCTATCTTTTGGGGTATATCGTACGTTAAAATCGGAGCATTCTTTCTAATAGAAAAGTGATCACGGGGAAAAAAAAAATAATCATTAATAATAGATGTGTAAGTGCGTAGATCACATTCATTTTAAAGCCAAAATCTCGACTGTTTTGTGGTGTTCGAAGTTAACATCGGAGCATTTTCGCAGTAAAATTTGTTTTTGGGGTATTACTCGAAACGAAATTTCAAAAAAAAAAAAAAATTCAACCTAGGTACCTCGGAGGGTATCTTCGATACGAAAAGTTGTAAAAAAAAACGCCATTGTAAAAACAATATACATTCCTCGCTGCGTTCAGAATCTAAAAAAGGCATTTCGAATATTGTCCACGAATTCCGGGGGAGAGCGGTTATCCCCCAATACTACTTCACTTGTTTCACCCGTCAGTAGACGGGGTCGGTTGACGTTTCATATTGAGTTGGTTTTAAAATACTAAACATAATTTTCGTATGATTGAACGTGATGTAAAACGATACGCCGACATAGATAGCAAAAAAAATGACAATGTTAAATTATGAGTATCTAAATCGTGTAAAAAACGATAAAATGACGAACGGTCGTTCATATTGCGGACGCATTTCAAATATTTGACGTCGATTCCATCGACGGACCAAACGGATAACGGCGTTCGACATAATTATTGTTTCTTTAAATCGCGACAATTGTTCGCTATCGTTCGGTTTTCTA
>CM029358.1:20337669-20371727 GCA_017140985.1 Hormaphis cornu | reverse complement strand
ACGGTGTAAACGTCTGCTGCCTACGATTTGCGGTGTGCGATGAAGACAAAATTCACATCGGTAGATTGAGCACGATTATTTTTAAAAATTCGAGTGCGTATTTCGACTCGATTGTTTCAGAACTTTCGTTCTACGAAAAACCAAAGTTGTATCATATTGTTATATATGATATAATATTAAAATTCCGAAAACAATATACGTATGCATTTCGTTTCCGAAAACAGTCCAGTTTATAAGTAGGCATTTCGGCAATATTAAATTTATGTCAACCTACTTAACTTTAAATGCTTACGGTTATGACGAATAATATTTTTAAACCGTCGAAACTGTACAATATTGATACAAGTTCTGAGATTTGCCCTGAAAAAAATGTTTAAAACTATCCTACTACCTATATTACGGCGGTAAAAACGTCATCCGAAATATTTTAATCGGTATACTATGCAATACAATAACACTGTACAATAAACTTTCTTTTTACCAAAGGCAAGACCGTTGAGAAGTATAATATAAAGGTGGTGTACATGCGGCGATACGGTTTGGGGTGAGCACTGAGAAAATGTCTTGAAACTTTATCGCAGATACTTTTCACGCAGTGACTGGCAATTTGTATAGCCGCGCAGGTTGATTCGTCGCGTTTTCATTTTCGCAAACTTTCTTTCTCTCGCCACCAATTCGTTTTTGTGTCACACGCCAAACAAGTTTTTGCGCGAACAATCACTTAATTTTATTTCCTCTCTCTCTACACGCACAGCTGTTACCTCTATCGGTTCCGTCTATCACTTTCATTCTCTTACAACTTAATCGATTGGTACCACGAGTTTTTCTTTTCGAGGTTTTTTTTATTCGTTTGAAGTACTTTGGGCGTTTCAACGGAAAGAATCCGATAATATACCGTGGTCTTATACACGGATAACGCACTTTTAAACAGAAATCCGCAACAACGACGCAATTGTTATAAGAGACGATCATTTGAATGTTGAAAACGTTTTAAGCACATTGCGTCGCGACGATGTGCTTATAATAGTGAAAGCGACAGTTTTTTTAATTTAAAACGATTAATGACTGTATAGCTAAAAACCGTATACAATTTAATAAAATGTATGTTCACTTCAAACAAGACTGTGCACCGCGTGACGGGTCGTCACGTTTCGGTACATTTTCCAAACGCACATTACAGTTTCACGCGCATATTTCCAATCTCAAAATAATAAGACGAATCCTTCGTTACTAACATATCAACCCTAAGATGTATATTTTCTTAATCGAGGAATTGAACTTATTTGTTTTCCATTCAATAATATTGTACACTTCGTTTACAGACTACACGTTAAATCGATTTTGAAATAATTCGCTGTAGTTTCAACAAAAAAATTAATAATCCGTCGGCGAAAATATAGACGTACTTTTTTCTTACTCAACTCATATCCGCGAACCTTAAAATATACTAATGACTTCAGTTCATAATCAATCTACGGTGTCGACCTAACCTAGTAGTTTAGTACGCTAGTTTTTCAATACATCAAAATGTTTTCGGAAGTAAAAATGACGTGCACTTTCTGCAAAGAAATATAGCTGTTTTGTAATACTATATTTACGTAAACAGTATGACGTTTTTATCCGTCGCATCAAACCGTCAAATTCTCTCTTCAAAAAATATAATACGAAGAGCATGCGGTTGTACTGCGTCTAACTATACTACTACTATTCATATACCTTAATATAGCAGTAAGACGAGTGCGCATCTGGTCAATATTGAAATTGTACGAGTACCGTGACAAGAGTGAGATCCAATAAACGAAGGAAATAGTTGTATGAAATACTCATAATCCTCTTTTTTTATATTCTAGTTGACGTCAGTCTTACGCGTGCAACGTATGTACAAGAGTGGTTATATTAAATAAATAAAATATTTTTTTGTAAATATACTACGTACAGGGTGTCTTACCGCGTGTGCGGTGTGCCCGAGGATGACTTACAGTTTTTCAATTTCGAAAATCCGGCAAAATATACCTATGCAACGTGTTTCGTTGTATGCAACAAACGATCACGGTTATATTACAAACGTGGCAGTTTTCAACGACGAAACGGACTATTATAACTCACATTAGTAATTGTAGCTAGCTGTACGTGCGTTGATTGTAGCGAGTATGATCGTAACTGCGGATGTAAGTGAAATATTCGTAATATCGATGGTGAGAACTACGTTTATTATCCACCGATTCATTTGAATCCCATTCTATCGTTTTCGTTATTACTCGTCCATACTAATCTTTTCGGATGATCGGATCCGCATGATACGAATCGTTTGGGAAAAGCAGACCCGTTGTCTACGACCGAAAAAAACAGGATTTTTTTTATTTTAGACATTAAAAAAAACGTCCGTCATTCCCCGGGACACACTGCACGGTATAACGGACACACCCTGTGTAGGTATACGCGAGTGTTTGTGATGCGTACTTGTATATAGTGATGACTTTATATTTTTATGTTTGCCTCATAACCCGCGCGCGTACCCTTTTTGCGAACAATACGCCAATACGCCGGCCGCGTCATAAATAGGTACAAAAGACCCCGCCGTTTCCAGCCACTTTCTGCGGCGTCCGATCATAATATTACGAGCAAGTACGTCACTTACACGAAAACTGGCCCGAAACGTTCATAAGCAATATGCAAATTGTTAGTGTTTGGCGGGCGAGAAAAAGTGCACAGCACACACTTTTTGCCGCCGGTTATGAAAACGCTTCGTAAAGTAGTCGTCACTCGAATCAAACGTATAGGCGTATAGGCGTTTTCGTGTTCACACCGTTTTTATCGTTTTTATTTATACTTTAGTAGTGCCTTTGTTGTAACGATCGCGCGGTTCGATTGCCCCCGAGACGCGTCAGAATGCCGTCTCCGATGCCGCGGACACGACGACGCGTTTCGAGTGCTTGTCAACACGCGCCGCAGTGTATATACGTAATACCGACTGTCGCGGGGCAAACGCTCTTCCATTAAAATTCATATTTTTCGCTCCGTTTCGTTAAAAAATTAGAAGCCACCGCTCGCAGACTACGCACAAAAGCAGTAAAACAAGACTAGAGTCTGTGCTTGAAATTATTATTAGAAATTGCGATTCGACGAGCGGTAGAATGACTGTTTTATATTTACGTTTTACACGAACGTGTCTCTGCAGTGCGAATTAGTTATCCATTTTTTATTGTGAACCGAGATCAGTATCGTCGATCGCGGCGCTTACAGATTGAAAATAATAAACGCAAGCGTAACAATCCTAATGTTCCTAAAAGGTTTTAGACCGAATTTAAACGTGTAACAGCTTTTGTTACATTGTTATCGGGTGTGCGTAAAAGGAAAGTAACGCTGGGCGGGATTCTGAACTTTCTCACATTTTTCAAAACCATCGGCGGCTTATTGAGTTGTAGAATCTGTGTTAATCAGCTGTCGAGCACGGGTGGAATTCATCAAAAAAAAAAAATGTATAAAATAACCCGTTACAAAAAAAAAATGCGAGGCAAATTCATACAAACTGGTAAGCTTTTACGTGATTGAGCGTGCGTTAAAATGTCGTATCGACCGTTTCAACCCGGGATCAAAACCGATATTACGAATACGGCTGGACAAAAATTTACGGTTGTAAAATTTTTTTTTTCATGTCGAGGTAAAACTACTTGTCGTTCGGTTTTGATTATTTATCACGAGCAAGCGCAGTTTTTCGGTTGTGCGTACCGGTAAGTTTTTGTGGCGAACCGCCGTAACAGCGCATCAAGACTTCTCTTTCACGCGTTTAAGAGCGCGCCTGCCAGATCGAGAAAAAACCTGCGGCCGTTTAACAGTTTTTTTAAGCTGTCGCATAGCTTTTACCGGTGACTGAAAAAAAACAATTGTAACGAAAAAGCGTGATCTGCGGAATCGCCCTCACTGTTGAACACGCCGAACCGCACTGTCTTGCCTTATCGAAGGTCCGTTGTCAGCGGCTATCGTTTGCAGATATGTATATTTGCGAGGTATGTACGGTTCATGTATATAACATACATTTATATCTGGATACGATAGAATTACACCACTATGATACGAATTCCCGAATATTTAAAAAATCGTATCAACTTCTTATTTATTTAATATCCCCTTACTTAACAGTGCCGCTTAATTTTTTTTCAGACACCATGTGCACCGGTGTATAAATGCGGGGCTGTGTCTTAGCAGCCGAGGACTTACACGGCCGCACACTTCCTGTTTCGAGAGGTGTTTCGCGGCGACATTCTCACGCGGATACGAGGCGCGCACGTCAAAACACCACGTGCGGGGGCCCTCCGAGCTGACAAATAGTTTTTACCACGTCCACGCGTTGTGGTGTCGTGCGCGTAGAACATTATTATTATTATTAGTACGCACTTTTAGTCTGCAAACATTGAAGAACGTGGTGGTGAATTATTGTTACTGTACGTGTTTGTTGGCTTTGTCGCGAACGCCGTGGTTGTGGCTCGCCAAAACACACGCGAAACGTGCTGCTCGCGACGAACGGATTTCTGGGTGGGCTCCGCTGCTGCTGCCGTTTCGAAATAATTTACACCGTCGTCGAAAAATCTGTATTGGTGTGTACATACGTAGGTGTGTTGTCGCGCGGATAGAACGGCGTGCGATTGTTGAGACAATTTTCGCGCGTTTTCCGGCGAAAAGTCTCTTAAAAAGCCTCCGCCCCGGTCGAAGGAGTGTGTTTTTTGTGACGTTCTGCAGAAAAACACCGACAAAACTGCGCACGTATCACGACAGCGACAATCGCGGCACTCGCACAAACAACACGCTAAAATATCCCCCCCCCCGTCGGAAACGTGACCGATTGTTAAAGGACGTATGAAAAATTGTCTTTAAAAATCGAAAAACTCCTGCGAAACGTGCAAAATTTCAACGGTTAAGCTTACGCCGAAATTTTTTAAGGACTAAAAAAATACGATCTCATTGCTGCTCCTACATCGGTTACTTATATACGGTCCGATTTGGCGCGGGGCTAAATTGTCGAAAAGGGGCGAGTTTATAGATTAGTCTCGACGGGTTTTCCTTCCGAAAATCGGAATGTTCCGTTTTCATTAGTTCACGTGTTGACTGTTACAAGTTTTTTGACCGGCGCCTGCCGCGAAAGCGTGTTGTTTTTTAAAAAAAAGCGGCGGAAGAAAATGGTTTAGAGGAAAACTGCCGTCTCGGTCGGCCAAACGTTAGTAGCGTAGTATTTAACTGTAGTGTGGCGAATTCCTGAATAATTCTGCGCGTTTGGCCGCAACATTCTCTTATACATTTATACGTACGGTCGCGGTACCCGCCGTGGTGATGATTTTAATCGTCGTTTTTTTTACGTACGTAACAAACAATACGAGCAACACGACGATAATTGTTATTATTGCGATCGTGTGTTTTTGGGAAGGCTGTTGAGCACATGTGCAGTTAAATAATGTGTTGTATTCGTGCGGGATGGGGGCGGCGGCAAAACGTAAACGCGGTCTGCGAACAAGACAAATATATATATACTACTGCGTTTCGGACCTGCAGCTACCAGTTTTACGGTTCGGTGCAGAAATATCGCGAACGGCAGCTCCCCCGGGCGGGCTTCCTGTCTCGTCCCTTTGACCATGACGCGGCGCGCCGCTCCGGGCGCGCGGAGGGTGGATACGACCGACGTACAGGATGGGTCTAAGAGAACCGACGAAAACCGCGCGATCAGCACTGGAAATTGTGAACTGTCGTCGTCGGACAGGTCGGTCAGGTCAGGTCGACCGCGGGGATACTGCTCGGCGACTTTCCAGTTTTTTCTCGAAACGAACGGAAGATTTGTGCGTGATTTGTCGATCCTGCATGTTTTCAACGTTGTTTTTTCTCCGTGTGTGAACTACGAGGGTACGCCGACGGTCCGCGAACAGGAAAGGAGAACCGACACGAATCTCGCGGGGAAACTCGTCGACCAGTTCTCAAAGACGAATGCTCCGAGACGCAGATATTATCCGTTCGTACGAACACGACCGATTCTTCGATGCCGTTTCGCGTATAAATCCATTCTGCCGGTGTTTTTTTTTATTGTGATTTTAAAATCCACCCTGTATACAACACGTCGGCAGCTCCGGCCCGGGACAGACTGCGCGGAGCCCGCGTGAAACCTTCGAGCGTGTGCGGTCCCCGCAGTATTGTTATTGTAATACACCCCGTCGCACACAGGCCGTTGTCTTTGTTGTCGTAGCAGACGAAACGGACGTACAACAATGTTATAACAACGCGAATAATAATAGGTACGATCTTTTTCTTTGCATTTCTTCCGACCGTTCGCGGGGTCAGCCACCTTCGTCCGAAATCTCCGCTCATCATTCGCGTCCCTTTCGCACACGACCCGCATTTTATCTTCTTCCGCTCGTCACGTCTTCGGTCTTGCTCCACAACTTTTTCCTTTAACTTCGTACATCCTCATAACAGCTTCCTCATCTCCCCTCGGTCCGTTTGTCCACGTCCACACTGTTGACGCAACCACGTAATCCGCCACGAGTAGACGCAGACTTGTGAGCGGTGTTTGGATAGCGTTCGCGTGTTTTTCCTTTTTTTTTCAAGAAAATTTGAACGATCCCGGAGCAATAGCTTACGAGAAACGTTCGGATCATTCCGAAAATTTTTATTTTACTATTTTTTTTATTTCGTTTAGACTTTCAAAGACGCGTTTTCGCCCGTTTCCTAATGAGAATCGGTCGTATGTCGCTTTCCGAGGAATTTCATACGGCATCAATCGCGCGTTTCTTACGAGAAAAATGTCGAAGTGAGTACAGTTCTCGTCAGAGATCTCGTTTCGATATTTTATAGGTGATATTCGTGTACACGTCCGTACAATTTTAAACGCCGTAGAATCCCAGCCCTGCCGATAATGGTATTTTTATACGATTTTGGCCAGCCGTTTACTTTTGACGATCCCCCGAAATCAACATCCGTTTTTGAGATTTCGATTTTTCCGCCGGTGGTTTAATAGATTTTCAATATATTCAACATCGAATTTCGATGCACGTCTCTGCACCGTTATGACATAATATTTGTATGTTATCGTCCTCTGCGATTTCTAAGTTAAAAAACTTCAGTTTATTTCGATTTTCGCTACGCCGATGAACTCGACAGGTTCAAAAATCATATCATATAATGGGTAACAGTGATTGTTGTGTTTCGTCCCGTCGCGGTGCAGGTCGCGAGCCGAAAGTATATAAATTCCTCAACGACAACAACGAGAAAAAAAAACCGTCTACAAGACTGAATAACCATAATAATAATAATGTAAAATACACGATCGTATTATTATTATTATCACTACTACAACAACACGGTATTTTTCCTCGACGTCGGCTCCCGTAAGAAGATTATACAGGCGCGTTTCTAAACGGATTACCGCGGTTTCGCGGCGAGTCCACAACTGCGCACGGGCACAATGCGCAATTGTTTGGAACGGATTTTCGGATATTTTTCCCCGTCGTCGCAGACCTCGAAAATACCGACGAGCAAACGGACCAGACGTCCCATAACGATATAAGTGATATATATGTACCTGGGTACAACGCGGAGACGTGCGGCGTATTGTTACACGGTGCAGATGTGCCGATTTTTCGAATAAAAAAATTGCGATCGCCGGAATCTCTCTCTTTTTGCAAAAAAATAATGAGTCTCCCAAGATTGAGCTTCGCTCAATTCATTTACCGCGCAGGATATTCTATAGTTTAGTGTATCG
Source organism: Hormaphis cornu (assembly GCA_017140985.1). Taxonomy (NCBI): domain Eukaryota; kingdom Metazoa; phylum Arthropoda; class Insecta; order Hemiptera; family Hormaphididae; genus Hormaphis; species Hormaphis cornu. Next base: position 20,363,986 of record CM029358.1, on the reverse strand, counting down.
CGGGGGTGAGCGGGTTAAGTCGACGCGCGGGGCGAGATGACGAGTCTGAAATGTGTGAAAGTCAATAGCGCGGTGTTCCTGTTCCAATCGCTAAACAAATAAAATCGCAAAACTGTTCGACGTTTGCGGGCGTTTTCGCTCAATTTTATTTCGACGCAATACGATCGATTTGAAGTTTTTACGGCGCAGAGACCGGGGCGAATCGACGTTATTAATTTTTAACAGCCTACGATGACCCTGCGAGTTCAAAATCATCGTATCCTTAAAGTCACGCGAAACGTTTTAACAGAAATACGATTCGCAGTAATTGTTGTCAACTCACGGCTGCCGACCCGTTGTCATCTTGCCCCCGTGGGTATGGGACGAGTTGACCAACTTCTCAAAAAAGTTTAAATTTAAATACATTTTCATTGACTGAGAATTGAATCTTCAACGTAAAATATTTCTAACGACTTTTAAAAAACGTCCGCAAAGTATTTCAATAGTTTGACTGCACTTCAACGAGTGGTTAACCACGGCGTATTACTCTCCTAACGGTCTAGTGTAGGCACATAAAAACAAAATATTTTTACCGAAACTATACTTTACAACTTTACAAAAAAAGCCAGGATCGCTCTAGATAGTTTGACGTGGTAGCGAGTACGCTTTGGGCGGGTCACTAGCTTAGAAGTTAAACGCATCGTTTTATATCTGAAAGCAACGATGAGTTAAAACATTGATTTAACAGTAAAAACTTTTATCATTTTAGTATTGTGCAAGAGTTTCAGTTTGGTCCGATCTTTATTTTGGATGTTATGATCAAAAAAATCTAAATCGATGTGTAAAAAAAAAAAACACGGTATTATTATTAATTATATTAATATAACTATTTGTTCCCCCCCGTAAGATACACACGGCCGCCCGGAACGACGAGTTTTACGACAAAATATAACAACGTGAAATCGGCGATAAACCAAAATTGTGTCAACCAATTTTCTAAATTTATTAACCACGTGTATAAAACTATCTTGTTTAGATTGTATTAAAGTTTTGAGACTTAAACATAAAAACTAGAGGTTTTATGGAATAATAACTGCGTAAAATTCAAAAATTCAAAAATCTTTTAGTTCTTTAATTCCCTTAAAAATGATTAAAATCGATTGAAATTTCAACAGTAAACTCTTGAACCCTTCTTAATGACATACGTAAATTTCAAGTCGAGCAACTTCGAAAATTGGGACGTTTTAGTTTTTTCCTCAGAACTTAAAAAATAATCGAAATTTTCGAAAAACGCACCGAATAAAGTACCATCTCGAACCAATCGCCCATCTTTTAAGGTATCAAACGTGAATATCGGAGCATTGTTTCTACTAGAAAAAGTGATCACGAAAAAACCAAAAAAAAAAAATAAATTTTAATCGACGTGTAAAACACACGTTTCCCGTAATTATTTGTCCCCCCCCCCTTTAGAAATACACGGCCGCCCGAAATAACAAAAATTTCGAAGTTTCGTAACTTCCTCAACGATCATCGAAATCGATCGAAATTTCAGCGGTAAATTCATAAAGTCCTTCTTAATGACACATGTAAATTTCAAGTCGAGCGGCGCAACTTTGAAAACTGAGACGTTTTAGTTTTTTCCTCAGAACTTCAAAAATAATTTCCGAAAAACGCTCCGAATAAAGTACCATCTCGGATCAATCATCTATCTTTAAAGGCATCGTACGTTAAAATCGGAGCATTTTTCCTACTAGAAAACGTGTCCTCAAAAAAAACAACAACATTATTGTAAAAACGATACATTCTTCGATGACGCTCAGAAAACTGTTTTACGCTCGTCGAACACTCCCTGCTCCCGACTGCACAAGTCGAACTCAAATCGTTAGGTTGGATCGTACCGGTGGCGGACTGGCACGATATACCAAAACGAAACCGCGTTCTGGGCTAACCTCGTCCATTTTAATGAGTTGGGTCTCAATTCATATAATATGTTTTGCGCCCCACAATCGAATTGATCTCTGGTTGGTATATTCACACGAAACTATGTCTTTAAAGGCCCCTAATAAATTTTGCACCCCGGGCTTTAAACTGTCAGTCCTCCCCTAGGTCGTATTGAATTATAAATTGTAATAATGTTATTATTATATTTTATTCAAATAAATAAATAGTCGCACAATAGGCGTACCTATGTACAGTATTATAAGCGCTTTCGACTGGCTCCAATAACGCTGTCGTTATACACATTATTATGTCTGTATATGATATTAGTATGTATTATTATTATTTGTTATACTATGGGTTCGTGAATATACGATTCATTGTTACGGTAAATAGGAGTATTCAAGAATATTCGTGTCTAAAGAAGAAAAAACGTATAATCCGAGGTTTCGTAATCGCGTTTCTGTTTTTTTATCGTTATTCGTTCGCCGTTTACATAATATATAGTTTCGCATTATATACAGTCTTTGCCGTTCTAAACACGTAAGGATAACCAATAGAATTTGTGTTTTGTAGGTCGGAATAATTTATCAAAATTTTGTCAAAAAAAAAAAATCACCGTTCAAACGTCAAAAGTCGTATTTTTCATACGTTCATTATACGTAAAAAAAAAAAAAAAAAATTTAACTTAGAAAATGAATTTATCATTTTGCCGTGTAAATTTTGTTCATTGTACACTATTATAGGTAGTATTGATTTACTGCGAAAATTGGTAACGTTCGAGTTGATTTCATATACTATATTATACGAAGATTGTTTTACTTTTATAAAAATATAAAAAACTTTTTAAAATGTTTTTACAGTGTCTTTGGTGACGACAAAGCGTATACGAGTGCAATACGTTCTATGAAACTAAAATTTTGAACAAACCTCGTTACTAATGAAAAGGCGATTGAACAATATGAACAAGTTTTAAAATATAATACTACTGTTGGTTGAAAAGTGCAAGAGAATATACACAAAACATAGTTTGTATATTATTAATTATATCGTTTGCGTGTTTCATTTACTGTATAAATCGAATCGTTGCTCACAAACGCATTGCAAAAAATTAATATTTTGTACGTCCAAGTCCAGACGGTTGAATTTTTATTTTTGTTTTTACATTATTTTAGGTTACGATTAATTCTTATTCCGCGCTCAACATATTTGACTGAATTTGTATACAGATATCTAATTAATTGTACGTTCAGGTTGTATCACTGAAAATTACATATTATACGAATGGAAAATAAATTTACTGATGTTACGAACCTAAATTGTCGAGGTCGAACCGAATTCTTTATTCGAACCCGAACCGAACTTTATTAAAAAAAAAAAAAAACAACATGTTATTACCGTGGGTAACTTGAACTGCATAATTTCGAGTCTAAGTAAACGAAGGATTCTACATTTTTTCATTTATTTTTATCGTTTTTCGACGAATTAGATTAAAATTTTTTTTTTCCGAACTATTTCGTGTTCGGTTCGAATATTTCCGATTTTCGACTCTCGAACGGTTTGTAACATCAGTAAAAAAAAAAAAAATTATGATTAATGGTTTTTCTCAATCTTCTATGCTATTACGAACGTGTGATACTGGTTGGATTCGAAAACCTACGAGAAAATTATACGTAAAGCGTATAAAAACATTATCGTTGAAACAAAACGGCTGCAAGCACACACCAGAGAAAGTTGCGGGACACCTTGATTCACGTGCAGCAAGCGAACTCAATTGACGACGGTTAACGTGTTAAGTCGACACCGTGTCAGGAGTAAGAAGAAAATTGGCAAAAAACAGTTCATTCGGAGGAAACGTCACTCCACCCGTAGGTTGGTGTAAAAAGCGTGTTGTATTACTATTATCGTTATTTTACGTACGGTTGTTTTTTGTTTGATACATTTCAAAAACGAAACCTGATTGACCTAACACTCGCCCTTGATAATTGTCGACGTACGTAGTGGTACGCCTAATCACGTAACACACAATACACCTGGTCGTGAAATAATAATGTTCGCCGAATCACGTGACGACCCGGATAAATGGATTCGACGCGCAGCAACGGTAATAATAATAATAATGCGAATGTTTTGAATAATACAAGGGTATAGCCGCTCATACATAATACTTCTCGCACCCGACGTGCGCTGTGGTATATAATAATTATCGTACGAATTTTTCTGCCGCAAACACAGATGTTTGTGTATTTTCTTTAGGATTTTTCCCGAACGAATAAATGTTTGGACAGCCATAATATTTACAGTACAACATAATAATATTATTATTGTGCACTACGGGCCGGTTTTCGAGTGCGACGAGGAGAGAGAGAAAGGGGGGCAACTGACGAGACACGTGGAAATCGGGGCGAAACGCGTATTACAATAAACGGTGGTGGCGGCGGCGGACGACAATGAACGCCGCGCACTTTATGAATGGCCGGGTTTATCCGATCCGGGGATACATCGTATGCGCCCAACCGGGCGTGCGTTCTGCGCGTTTGTATAAAATACATATCATAAACGTGTGCGCACAATAGGCACGTATATTACAACAGGCGAGGTGGGACGCAGAGGAGTTAATACTCGTAGTGATAATAATAATGATGATGATATACAGTCGCGGGGTGTATAATAATAATAACACGCGTACAAAAAAAAAACGACATAATACGGGCTAATATATATTATGGTGCGTACAACGCAGGTAAACGTTGTGAAAAAACGTACAAACATAAGCGTTTGATTGATGTGCGTGTATAATAATAACGAAAACGGTCGGACGAGAAAAAAAAAGTGCCGAGACGGCGAAACGGGGTGGGGGGGGACCCTTTATTATTGCCGGCCGGTCGTTACAGATTGGCCGCAATCACCTGGAAACTAATACTTCCTCTTCTCGACAGTGTAATATCGCCCCGTTTTCGTACGTCACCGCAAGTCGTCGCCGATAAACGTCGCGTTCGACGAAAAAACCCGGGAAATCGTCATCATACGGGGCGGTTCGTGCGATGCGGTCGGAGAAGCGAAGAAGAAGCGACAAGGAGATTGAAAACACCCGAAAACACTTTGGCCGGATCGAACGTCACTGCGGAAACGCGAGAAACAACCCGATCGGGGAGCTCACGCGGCCCAAACACCGCGCAGACACCGGCGTACTGATACAGCCGAACAGTATCGTGCCGGGCAAAAGTTTCGCTGGACGAGACCTGCAGGATAATCTCGGTCTGGATGTCTTGAACCAGCACCGGTTGAGCAAAAATACGAGCACCGTAAAGAGCGGTCCCGCCGTGGACAGACGTCGCGTCGGAGTTAGAACGGCTCTATGGGAAAGAATCCGCCGCGGCTTGAATCTAGAAAGAATTTTCCTCGGTACGATGATACAACCGATGGCGAACTCGCCAGAAAAAAAGAAACGGACGGAAAGAGAGAGAGAACGAAAAGAAGAGTTGACTCTTAGAGGAGGAAAAAAACTGGAAACGGAAGGAACGGACGACGCGAAACCGCACTTGAGGAACACGTTAGAGGAGGACACCACCGTACCAACTGCGAACGCGGTGACCCCGTCTACTACAATGTCCTCTAACCACTCGTGATAAAAACGACTTGACAATGCGGTCGTTACTTTTTTGGATGACAAACGATACGGAAGAAGATGAAGAGTAACGTTTGTACACGAATTAAAAACACTCTTCGACTCTACCGCAGGACGCGTGTACAAAACGCAGCTTCGTGTGTGTCAGAGCACTCGAATTCTTCGCGGACACTGTTGTGCTGTTGAACTCAGCGATTTGAAAAAAGATCGGGAGTATTTGAAATACGTTTACGAATTATCTGCGTTTGAACAATTCGTGAAAACCTTTCAAGCGCAGCAATCAAGAATATTGTACGTCTGTTGTTTTTACGATGGCGTATTTTTTTCTAAGTGAACACATAGTATTTTCGGGTACGGAAGGAATATGCTACGATTCCGACGAAAAAGTTGTGATTTTCGGCTTTGAATCTTTGTTTGAAACTTTTTTTGACGTATTTTTTTTTTTTTGTGAACGATTTGACTGTACAGGTCCGATCGAAGAGTGTCGTCGTAGCGCGAAAGATCGGAAACCGCCATGACCGTGACGCACTAAACACCTACAGTGTTGCGAAGAGAAAGGTGGAGTAAATTTGACGTCGGCCAGAATATACTGTAACGACCGTATAGTTTGACTGATTTGTTTGTTCGGTTTTTACCAGCACTCAGCGTGGTATACCCACTGGTGCTGGATAACTGAGCTCACTCGGAATCGTTTTTTCGAAGGCAACGATTGCTTTCAAATATAACAGGAACTTACGAATCGGTGACCCGTCCAACGCACTATAGTCGTTACGCCGTCAAACTACACGCGCGACCGAGGCGTTTTCCGCCTTTTAATTGTTTTTCTATAAATTCTTCTTTTTTTTTCAAAACAAAATTGTAGAAAAAGAACAGGATCAACAATAGAACATGATTTCTCGTGACATTTTCACTTTATTATACGCTCTGTAATCCTTAAAATTCTACATAAACACTTTCTTTAAGTAACATTTCAAATACTTTTCAAATGTGACATCTTTTACGAGACTAAGCGTATGGTTATCATATTAGGGGCACAACTATAAAATGATCATTGTAGGGGGGGGGGACTTGTATCATAGAAAACTGTTGGGCATAATCACGGAATAACACCTAATACGGTAAATCAGAGCCGGATGATATTTTTCGTTAAAATCCGAATTCATAACGACGATCAAAATTGCCGTATTTGGTACAGTTTTGGTATATTGGAATTTTGTACGTTTCGCTACGACGTGCTGCAGCCGAACGGATTCAAGTCGTTATAATACGCGTCGTCGTGGTTATGTAGTTTTTAACTTAATTTGTTTTTACTTGAAAACATTAATGTGGCATTAGGTGGTTAAAATTTTTTTTAAATTTTTTATCGCGTGCGCAATATTGGAACGCTCACTGGATAACAGAACGGATTAAAATTTTTAAACAATTATACATTTGTTTGCTTTATTCAATCACGAAAATTCGTGGCGCGACGTAATGTACTCGGTGCATACATTTTACGTATTAATTTAAGGGCGTTTATGAGTGCTGTAGTAGGTGTTAAAATGATTATTGGCTTCCGTGCGCCTACTAATTATCGTAGTATACGAAATGCAGATTTAAAACGCTTAATTTTTACGCAACAACGCGCCCAGACGTACGGACACTAATTGGTACAGCTAATTGTGTTCGCGTATTATGACAATATCTTTACACGCTGTTTTCGAATTTAACTTTAAAACAAACTACGCGTATTGTTCTCTGTCGATTTTTCTTTCGCTTTACCGAATCAAATCGGATAAATAAAACACAAGTTTAGGAGTCCGTGACGAACGCTTTATTTTTACAATGATTGTTTTTTTTTTACTCTGTGTACGGGCACAACAAATGAATTGGCTTTTAAACTCGACGACTGTTATGACAGGTTTACGGATCCAGTTGTGTCCTATTGGTTGTGTCCCGAAAACGACGTGCATGTTTGTGATCACGTTTTCGCGTGTACATACTCAGATCGTTGAGAATTCGACAAAAAAAGTTAATAAATACTCTGACTCTAAGACGTCCGAACCAGTGCAGTTTTCGAAACACCGACTTACCCAAAGTGATCCACATCCGCCAAACAACTTCTCGCCCGACCTTAAACTCACTCCTTTTCTTTCTTTCCGTTCTTAGAATTCACCGTCTTTTTTTTTTTTTGTACGTCTCTCTGCCTTTATTTTTAATTTCGGAACGATTGCATTATCAGTAAGTACCCTGCAGCGCCCGACTTACAACAGATATAGCGAGGGACGCAATTAAATAAAAACTGTAATTGTACTTTTTTCCAAAAGAACACCCCAACCAAATCGAGCACCGTTTACACACGGTTAGGTACACTTCCTATATTATTACCGTGATGATTTGTCGTTTAATTAACAGCTGCAGTTAAACCAGAATATGTCTATTAAACATTTTTATTAATGACGTCGCTCTTTGTTTTCCTACGTGTAAGTTCCTATTATTTGCTGCCGACTTAAAAATGTTTCTGATAGATCTTCAAAAGTGTTTTTATTTGTGGTGTGTTAACGTTTGTAGTCGTCTGTTATTAATATCGATATTCTATAACGTTCCCACGCGCTCGTAACACTATTAATGATTACAGTTATTTTATATTGATTCTATGCCACTCGCTCCGGTGTCTTCTACCGGAGACCTAGGTGTTATGTTTTCATCTAATCACGTAGATATCGTTTGTAACGAATCTTTAAGATTACTCGGTTTCATTAATGCACTAGGCTCAATTAATACACTTTTAACATTGTATCTGTCCCCATACAGTGCGTTCTATCTTAGATTATGCCTCCATGATTTGGTCGCCTTATCAATCCAATAGCATAGAGAGAATTAACAAAGTCCAAAATAAATTTATTAGGTATATATTTTTGCCTATTTTTTATGCCTATTTGATAGGCATCGCGATTTTGGTGTGTCGTTTTTGTATATTGTACTTATACAACGGTTCGATTGACTCTTCACTTAACGAGATTCCTTTAGCAATACCTTCGTTTGGTCGAAGGAAACCATCATCGACTTTTAAAATTAATTTTCGTTTCACCAATCATGGTCATGCAGACCGTGTTTGACGCGCAATTATGCCGTCGACGTTGACATTTTTTTTTTGACGTTGCACTTCATCCAAATCGTAATAACGTTAATTCGAACACGTCGTTTCGTTTATTGTCGTGTTAACAGTGACTCGAGTAGCGTTCATCAATCGTCATAACATGTTGTACACACACCGTATCGAATCTATTTCTTAATTAATACGATAATTTTTGTATACAACTACTATAGTTATATATTAGTAGCCTTCAGTCAACAACTATGACAGCTCGACGACGGTCACATGATCCGATATACAAACATAACATATGTATAGTGTTAATGAACAAATACATGCGTATACGTTGCTTCAGAGAGACTCTACACGGTTGAACAAGGGGCACACGCTTAGAAGAACAATACGACGGTCAAAAAGCGAACGGGACGTCGCGTGAAGTGTGCGGAGAACAAGCCGAGTTCGTACGTGGTCTGGACGAAGCGAGCGGGCGCCACGCGGAGTCGGCGGGCGGCGGATCTCGGTACACATAGATATAGATTGCGAAACCGTCGAGGTTACAGGATTATACGATCCGATATACAAACATAACATATATATAGTGTTAATGAACAAATACACGCGTATAGTGTATATAATTCGACGATAATTACGAAGCCAGATCGTTTGTTTCTATAACGATCGTTTCGAATCGAGTGTTACGCGCGGAAGGAAGGTTGAGACTGTACACGGTTGAACAAGGGGCACACGCTTAGAAGAACAATACGACGGTCAAAAAGCGAACGGGACGTTGCGTGAAGTGTGCGGAGAACAAGCCGAGTTCGTACGTGGTCTGGACGAAGCGAGCGGCCCACGGCGGATCTCGGTACACACATCTATGGAAACCAAGGCGCTGTCCCGGCCGGGCCGGAAAGTGCGGCGATGCGACGACGCGCGGTGAAGTCGGTCCGTGCGGCAATCGAGCGAGGGGAAAGAATCGCGTTTAGCTCGGCCATTTCGTTAACAAATAAAATACGTACAGTCAATACCATCATGTAGTTTGTACCGTTATGAGCGTACACAAAACGCGCCGCGGTTTCTTACCCTCGTATCGTCATTATTGTTGTTATTATATTTTAACCGGCGTTTCGGCAGGTTGCTGGAAACCGTCGCGACGAATCGCCGCCGGCAGGGGTGACGGGACGATGCGCCCCGCGCGTTATTAGTTCCGGGCCCTTAAACGCGCCGCACCGTTGTCGGCGCGTTTCTCGCTCGACAACACTCGATTTTCCGGGGATACGGTACGGGAGAGCTGGGAGATGGATTAAAACGCCCCTCTTCGAATTAAACACCGCGATAACTGCGTGATGATGCGCAGTTTGGCAAAGCGGGCGCCAAAAATAAAAAAACGGGCGAAATCTACACCCCGACGCGTGTGTACGTGATTGGTTCTGGTGCGAGTAATGAAATCTCAGAAATCCGGTTAGGACTCGTATAACGTACATAGACGAACATCCCTCTTGTTCTCGATGACCTTGTCGTCGCGGTCATCGCCTAACCGATCGGGATACCGTGATAACGCGGTCCAGTTACGGTGATAAGCTACGATCATGATCGCGGAAAGTATGCGATTTTTTCGTACAACCGGCCGTGGATGATAAAATCGCAATCGCGCGCAGTGTGTTCATTTTTTATTTTTGTTTTGGGTGAAACGATATTGTTATTATCATCGCTCTCGGTGTCAACAGTATCAGAGCTGTTGACGGCCAGGAGGTCTGCGGTTGTAAAATGAGACGCGGACAAAAGTGTACGGTTTGTTCCCCGGCGTTCTACGGGGGGCGCGCGCGCACTGGTAGAGCTCACAGTGTTTAGCTTAAAAAAGTCTCTTTGAAAATCGTTGTCGAATTGAAAAAAGCTGTAATCAATATTGTACGAGACTGCGGATAATACTTTTTTGATAACCAACAATGGTAATTTTTATGTCTCGTTTCTCTCGTATAAAACTTAAATAGTCGATACGTCTAACTTTTATAAAAACAGCTCGTTATCTTTTCACTCTTAAGAGGTATTTTACGACGCGGGCTATAGGTTTACTCCCGTTTCACCCATTTTCGGTGTTACGGGAGCTGAAGTGTACATAATACATATAAACTTCCGTTGCGGACTAAGACGTACAGACAGAAAAAAATCAATGAAATCCTATCCCGGGTGAGTTACGAGGTTTGTTTCAAACATTTTTATACATAAATATTTATACGTTTATAAATTACTAAAAAACATGTTTCCCTCAAGTAGACGGACTAGCGAGTGTTATTATTGAACATTTTTTTTTTATCGTTCAAAGTTTCTAAATGAAAATTAAATACTATGTAAAACTTTCAGTAACATAACATAAAAGTTCCACGAAACGCGGCTAAGTTATGGTATATGTAGATTACGTAAAAATAATTAATGATAATCAAATGATTACTTATTAAAAATGAGTCATAGTTATTGTACCCTCGTTTTGTGTAAAATCGTTTTTATACTTAATGTAAATTTTCCTTTCGTTTTTCGTACTAGACGCACGTTGTGCATCGTACAATAATTTTCATCAAAACCGGTCAAGTAGTTTTTGAGAAAATCAAATTTGATCACCGATTGTATACTAATACTGGCTGCGTGGTGGAGAGCACATTTTATGTAAAATGAATACGTTCCTTATACTAGAAAAATTAAAAAACTTATATAACATTGTACGATTAAAATAGACATGTGAAATAGTTTTAAGATGAAAAATTATAATAATGTGAAATAAAGAATTTAATTACATACCAAATAACCGATTTACGGTTTAATAATAACCTACAATTCATACCGTTTTAACACAATAAGTGTGTGATAGTTTTGAGTGTAAAAATGATTTCATACTCATTCGACTGTTGAGTGAAAATCACTTACGATTCATAGTGTTTTGACTGAAAAATAATTGTATGAAAAAGCAGCTCGACTCATAATTTAAAACCTCGGTAAATCGGTAATATTTGCCGAGGAATTTCAGGTCAAAAACATAAAAGTGGATTCGGAAATAGCAGGGAGATTGAAACTTATATGCCCAGGATTTTGTGGACGAATCATTTTTTTCCCCCCCTGCAAAAATGGCTTCAGAAACCCCATATTACTACTACTACTACTTAGAGTTAATTAATTAATTAAGACGATTTAGTCGAATGTCTCGTTGTGCGCCGACGGGGGCTTTTCCTTCTCTCGCTGTACACCGTGACATAACACGTATAGTATCTCACCCTCGTGGAAGATATACAGCGACATCGCAGCGTCTTAACGAATATCCCAATTATAGTTGACAGATTCGTGCGTAAACGTTTAGACTGCGCGCGCGTATACGCACGTAAGTACCTCTCGCGTACGCTATATATAGCGTTACAAGCATATGTTGACACTCGGATGCAAGATGGACGACGAAATAAATAAACGTAATTATTAGAAAAAGAAAAACGGAACGTCGGAGAAAAAAAACAGAAAAAGGCAAACAAATTTGTCAGCGATTCGACCGTTTTTTTTTCAGAGGCGAGCGAATCGAGGGGGCGAGTACCTACCTACCTACCGTCTGCAGCGCGCCGATACAAAAACCGCACACTGATATTATGAGACTGGCGCGAATTCCCAGAAAACAGAAATCGTCAGAACGATAGAAATCCGGAAAGTAAACGCAGTTGTCGAACACGAAAACAGAAAAATTTTCCAGAAATCGTTATTGATAAATGCGTGGGTGTAGTTTGACGGAGTACACGGAGTAGCGTGGTCGGAGGCGAGTCAACGCCGTTTGGAAATTGTGGTTCAAACGCGTCATTTGATATCCGACGCGAGCACGGTTATCCAGTCCTGTTAAATACGGAAATTCAACAACAAAAATGGCCCGAAAACTGCAAAAGTCGTGTCCAAACAAAACATTAGTTTAAACAACGCGTAAAAATGTGTGTACACGTAACGGCCCACCGATTATTACGGTAACTGTTTCCATTCGATCGGACAAATTGAACTCGCCACTCCAGAGGGCTTTTTAGTACCCATAAATCCGCGTGTTTTCGGACTGTCATTCGCGAAACGTGAAAAATTCAAGAATTTTTTTTTCGAATAACATACTGTGGCCAAAATCTCAATTTTTTTGTGCTATTCGACGAGCACTCGTTCTGCACGTCGTCACGAAATTTTAAATTTTCGCCGTGAAGATCTCAATTTGTTTTTGGGGCGTCGCGAGCAAAATTTAAAAAAAAACACCGTAGGACCGTCGTCAGCAAACGTGTCGGAAAAGTTGCCGATTTTAATAATCCGTTCCAAAAAAAAAAAAACTGCAGCACTACGAATATTAAAATTTCCAATCTCTTCGCCGTGAAATCCTACGAAAATCCCCGATTTTTTTTTTTTTGCTTTGTGTGGTACAACCGAAAGAGTAGGCGAAATTTCGAGAAAAAAAAATGTTTCGACCGAAATAGGGGACCGTGTATCAGTCACCGTGTATCATCTGCGGTACTATTATCGTTGTACCCGAAAAGTTATCGACGGAAAAACGACGAAAAAAAAAAAAAACCTCGTGGTAAAAATAATAATTAGCTGACGATCGAAATCTAAAACGTGAAATTCCAGAGAGTACACCTACGGCACTTCAAAGACGGAGGATTGTCGACGCGTAAGAACGCGGCGGCCAGAACTAACGCACTTTACGAACGTTCGTCGCGCGTCAACGCCCGTGACGTTACAATAACCGTTTCATCCCTACGACGAATCCTGTTCTGGAACGTTCCGTGCACGTTCCCGCGCACGTCGTACCGGACGCGCGATGATATTATTATTAGCCGTCTAGTACTGGCCCTTTTTTTTGCACGCGCCCGACACGGTCGTAGACGTGTCCTGGGCGACGCTCTGTCTGGGGTGGCGAGCGACCGCCGTTTTCTGTGCCGCAGCAATAATAATAATATTTTACACGTGTCGACGACGAGAATCATGGCGAACGAGAGAATAAAAATCACACACGAGCGTAATAATATGTTTTAATAATAATACACGGTAACCAGACACGCGCGGCGTGTAACGAGCGCAACAACGCGATATAATAATTTAGCGACTCGCCGCGCGTCAGACACGACGGCGGCGTTTCCTTTTTGTGCCGAAAACGCCCGCGCGACCGACCCAGACGTACCGGCGCGAGCGCACACATGGTCAGCTCGTTACGGGGGGACAAGCCGGTGAAACCGACTAATTTTTGGGTAGTTTTTTTTCTTTCTGCGGCCTTTCTCTTTTTTTTTTTCTTTTCAAACGCGACGTGTATTTATTGGGGGTAAAATGTCAACCGGTGCTGCTGCTGCTGCGACAAACCATTCGTGCGCCGACAACAATCTCGCCAAAGACGCGAGCCGACAAACTATCATCGTCGTCGTGGGTTCGGTTAGCAAACATTGTCCTTCGTGTGCGAACGGCACGGCGGCGAAATACGAGATCGCGTAAAATACGTGATCGCTTGAACGGCGAAATCCCTCAAACCTGGCAACGCTATAACAGTGCTTACCCGTGCAGTACGACTATAAGTCGAACAAAACGTTTTTTACACGGTGTCGTTTCGTACTTGAAAGTTGTGTTTTTTTGAAATAGAAAAATGTACAATCCGTACAACGTAAACACGATGAGTAATTTGGATTTTTTCACCGGTCTGGACGGCTCGAGGGAAGGGTCCATTGACACTACTTCCAACGTGAACTTTACCGAATATAATAAATGCATCCATAACGTATAAATTTCAATTAATTATAAAATCACTCGTCGTTTGAGACGACGGGGAGGGTAGTGTTTTGGATGCTAGCTTGGCGACCGGAGGATTAGGACGATTTTTTGTGAAAGTTATTATACAAAGCTAGTGCAGATATCGTTGGAGCGTTAGGATCGTGATGATCCGTTGCTTACATACCATGGGGCATTAGTGAGGAGACGTAGGTTTATTGATTGGAATATTTTCAGGTTTTTGTAGAGCCCCATAATTGAACGCCACGCGTCATTGCGTATCAATTGTTTATAAATTAACATTTAAAAGTTAAAATCTAAACGGCACGCGATGCAAGACTCGCAATATTATCCGGACTGACGGTATCTATTTTCCTGATCGATTCAGAATGTAAATACGTGCTTGTGATCACTCTGGATTTTACGGCGCGAGTTCGTCATATACTATGGAAACCATCACGTATTTGAAAAACCAATCGTTTCGTTAAAACGGTGTTTGGGCTCTAATTGCCTTTAAATAAATTCGACTCATCGTGCTGGTCCTAAACTTTCCAGAAAAACCACAATCCGGGAAACGCTAGATCGTGTTTTTGAAAATGAAATGTACACTACTGCTACGACTTAAAATGCGTTTACGATGTTAAAACAATGATTCGGTGTTAAAAATAGTCACTAGTGCAGAACCACTTTCGGAACGAAAATCGGAAAAACATTATAGGCGCGTCAGAAAAATCCACGAGCACCTATAACTAACTATTCGTAGAAAAATCTCAAATAATTTCACATGTTGGCTCGAAACTTTTGACGAATGACCGTTTCGTGTTGAATCGACTTGTCGCAATCGATTTTTCTCATCGGTCCGTCATCATCGGTTTATATAACACGTACGTGTATACGTTATAAACTTACGGACCTCGGTTTCGCCGCACGAGTACTACTCGTCTCGCCGATAAATTGTCGGGGCGGACGACATTCGAGTTTAATCAATTTTTTAATTTTCGCGAAAAAAAACACGGTGTTTTGCCGTTTGCTCCATATTTTTACTACAGGTAAATGACCTTCTCGTGCACACTACTAACAGGCGAGTTCTGGTCACCGCGGAACATCGCACTATCGCGTCCCTTTTTGGACGACCATAAAACATCGTGTAGGCACTGTCGTGTATGTGCACTGTTGTAATAATAAAATCGTTTGTGCGCACAGGCTGTGCCGTGTGTTAGGCGCACGCGTATTAAACAAATATGAACGCGTATAAATAAAAAAATCACACACACGCTCGTATATAAACATACGTAATAACGCTAAATATCAAGTACCTCGGTCGGGGGTGCTTGTCAAGAAGTGTTAAATCGCGTTCGTACCCAAAACTCGCTCGCGACACAGCCTACCCCGGTTTTTATAACGGTGTACACAATAATGTAACATTATATTTGTATACACCAACACCATCGGGATCCTTTTCATCATGCGAGTTGTTTGTTCACACGCAAATAATAATACGTTATAGTCGAACGTGCGCGCAAAACTATTCGTTATGCGATAAAACGTAAAATGCCGTCTGATATTACGAAGTAAAACGCGATCGGTTTCTAGCCGCCTGGAGGCAGATTTTAAAATGCCGCCATTTAAAGCCATTCGTGCCGATCGCAGAAAAACAAACCGTACAAGAAAAAGGTGTACAGAGTTGCATTTTTTTTTAAATCGACACGTCAAAATATTATCAGTTACATTGTTAAAATGCGTGACGCTCGGACGGACACATTGATCAAACTTTGGTAATAAATACAAAGAGAGGTTTGATATCAAATTCGTTTTTCTTAAAAAAATATCAAACGTTGCGGATAACGTGATTTGTAAAATAGCTCCAGCAGATGCACTCTGTGCGTTAACAAAAAAAAAAAACGCAACGAACAAGATTGTAATCTCAAACAAAAAAAAAATTTTGAAACGACCTGTGTTCGGTATCTGAGAACGAATTTTTTAGTTCGTATCTTTCGACGTTGTTACGAAAATAGTTTCATGCGCTTTACGTGATATTGTAAAAATTTACAAAAAAAACAGCAGTTATTAAACATGCACGATATGCCGCTAAAACAAAAACAGTCTGTGTTTCGCTTTTCGTCCTCGAGAAACGAAAATAGCGCGTGATGCGAAACCGCTACCACCATTGCTTGAGTACAGTGTATCGCGATCACTGTTTAGGTAAACAGTATAATGGATCGGAGGACGTATCACAATAATTATTGGAAAATGCGGATAACGACAGAAGGAATAATAATAAGATGGGGGGCAAAGCTGGAGGAAGACCAAGAACAACGAAACCTGCGAAAAACCGAAAGTGTGATAGAGACGAGATCCGTCATTTAACCATATCTAGACATAAAGTGAGGAGAAATCGCGGAAGAGTATAACAGCTGTATATTTCGTTTTTCCAAATGTTTCGTTCAAATTATCATACAAAAATTATCGTACATGACCCCTAGAAAAAAAAAACGGATCGTCGCAATTTTGTTGTGTGACACAATAATTGTTTATATTTTGGTCGCTGCACCATAAATGCCCTCATCCGATTGTGTTTCTCTCTTCACTCCGTCCCGTTCCCTTAATTTCTCTCTCCACGCGCAGTCCACATGGCAGTCGTACATGACCATGCGGGAGTAGATCGGTTCTTCCCTGTTGATAGGAATTGATAAAAAAATAAATAAATCTGGGTAGAACTCAGAACTGTCCACTTAGAAAAACGAGAATTCCCGAAAGGTTTTTAGGGTCGGACTAAGTGGCGTGAAGCGTCTAGGTTCGGACGCGATCGGTTTTTAGGCTATTTTAGCGGAGCAAATCGCCAAACACGCGGTACACAACAACGCTCGGTTACATGCAACGCCGGATTAAGGTTTTTGCCGCCCATAGGCTGAAATAGATTTACCGCCCAATTTTCATAGGTATTGATATTTTACTTCTGTAAGTGATACGTAAAAACTCTCAAAAAAAAATTTTCCGCCCTAGGCTTTAGCCTACACAGCCTAAGCGGTAATACGGTCCTGGTTACATGTTTGCATCGTTTATTTTCTAAGCCGGTCGGTGTTCTCTTTCGAGGTTGTCCCCCGTGAAATTCGTTCTATTACCACCAGTCGTCTCTAGTATCGCCGGGAAGAACTACCTACCCCATGTCTGCCTGACCGATCAACTGAGGATCGGAAGAAAACACGACGTACAATTTTGACAAAGTCGTCAGATGTACCGTTTTTCGCGCGACGAAACTTACCGTCGGTTTCCGTACACGGAACGAACGGTACGTCGTTAACCACGCGAAACGCGCATCGTGTGTACCACCGCGGCCATTGGTGGCCAGCGATCCGCCGGGGGGCGCGGTCTCCTAACCGGGTGTTCAACAGCCGCCTCGCGCGGTCGACGAACGCGATTCGCGGCGGAGCGCGCGCGCGGTGTACGCATTATCACAGCTATTTTTTTCCGCACAATTTCTCGACGCGTTATTTTTTCCGATTGACCGTGTTGGATCGCGATCCTACCTACCTATTTTTATATGAATATTTTGACCGGAAAAGATTAGAGAGTACTTAACGATGGAGATAATCGAACGTTCCGGCGTTCAAACGCGGCCGCGATATCGACGTAAACCGACGCGATTATAACGTCCGCTCGCGCGATGTCCGCTCTTGTGTCGCCTGCAACGTCGAATCCGCTCGTCTAACCGTGTACTCTTGTGTGCGATAATTTTAAGAAAAACCACGCCTGTTTCGGCAAACGCGCTGGAAATGACTGAGAAACTTTTTGTTGGCTAAACTTGACGGTCTAACGTAATGGAAACCGCGGTGATGGCCCGAGCGAACCGAGTTTACACGACAGTCGTAAACTATACTTTACAACGCGGTTGATAGCCTTCGCGAAACGGGTCTTAAAAAACTCGGATGTTCTCCGATATCCCGAACGTTATTGGCATATCTTGCCGGACGCGCTCCGCCGCCCGCCCGTAGTACGCCCGTAGAACTTTTCGTAAATCCGCAAAGATCGAGTATAAAAAAAATATTTTTACAGTACTTTTTAGGTGTACGCGTTTGTCCGTATGGAAGTATCGGATATAATTATACCGCGACATTCTCCGTTTTTAACGTGATCTTTACGGTCTAGGAGTCTGTCTGTCAACCGTTTCGATCTGCCTTGTGCAAAAAATTGAAAAAGTCCGGGCGGCATTACGCGCACGTCCCGGCGGCACCCATTGGGGAACCGATCAGTTTGTCCGCTATTTTTCATCAGTTACGAACACCGCGCGCGCGAGCCATTTTGTATCGTAACATCCGTCGAAAAACGAAAAACAACGACGATATTTTGAGCCATTTTGTATCGTAACATCCGTCGAAAAACGAAAAACAACGACGATATTGATATTTTCCGACGAACAGATTTTCAAACGCGCTCCGCGGTGTAGTACGCCGTTAGGTTAGGTGACGTGGAGTAACGATCGGCGGGCCAAGAGGTCGCGTGGAAAACGGTTTAATCCGGAGTACGTCGTCGTCGCCGTTCGCGGAAAAAAGGAATCGCGGTGGCCGCACAAAAGGCCCGCACACCCCCGTGATAAATTGCGCGGTTTTCGACCCTTTCGCGGGCGCACACCGCGAGGCCACACTCGCGTTAACGACCGCAAAGCTCGTAAATCTAACGCGGCCTCGTGTGTGTAACGGTATTAAACTTTTAGGGGACATCCGCCGCAAGTTATTACTAGTTATCCGCCGTCGCGATTACGGGGGTGAACCGGTGAAAACGGCCGATATTTCGATCGCCGCGATTGGACATAAACCGGCGGTTCCGGCAGCGGGGCGAAAACGCGCAGAGCGGATCGAAAATAATGAAAACTCGATTTGCAGACCGTGTTCCGCGAAACGCGAGCATATAGATTTTGACGAAATTTTTCAAATAAAAGTATAAAAAATATATAACACTATCGGCGACGAGTAGGTCCGCGTGCCCGCGCGGGGTTCATCAGAGTTCATATTTGCCGCCGGATGTGCCGGACAAAATATTTCGATTTTCACACTGTTTCGACGCCGCTGCACCGTATACGCAGGCCTCCGTGTATATGTATAAATGTTCCAAAACGTGGCCGGTCACGGATCGTATCTATTCGTAAATTCTGATTTTTAGCGCATTGACTACTAATAATGTATGACTAGAGTTTTTTTAGTACGACGACACGTACCTACCGTATTCAGTTAACTGTACTACACGACTGTCGTCGTTACGGTTTATTCGAAATTTCTAAATTTTATAGGTACGAACGTTACTGCACGGCGGTGCACGCGCTCAATAATAGCGGAAGCCAATATTGCAAGGGAAAGATTACAAACGAAATTAGAACGTTGCGACCACCCGAAGAGACACAGAGATGTATTCACATCGAATACAAAAACGAAAGCGATTTAATAAAAACTTACGCAAAATAAATAAAACCTATACAACGTGTGATTTACGAAAAGTAAAAGTCGATAACGGTGTCTACGAGTTCCTGAACTTACTGTTCTTAAACCTTAAGTGTATCACTAACCGTATGATCGTATAATTTTTTTAATGTTTGGAGGTGTTCATTCGATGGTTTTTTTTTTTGACAACCGTCAATCTCAAGTTTTATAATACGTACACTATAGGTTGACGTTGATGATATATTTAATAACACAGTTAGGCACGCGACCGAAAATTTTGTACAAACATTCTCCGAAATCATTTAAAAACACTTTTATGTCAGTTGACGAATTCACAGTCGTTGTCGACGTACAGCTGTTCAATTTGCCCCGGGTGTGTGAGTTGACTAATCTCTTTAAAACGAAAATAATTTTTTTATTGACAAAGAATCAAAATTCACATAAAATGTTTCTACGATCACTTCTAAAAACGTTTCATTAATCGAAAAAACAAAAAATTCGTTAATCCGTCACTTCAAGCGCGTATCATATTATTATAATACACGCGTATATTTTATTACTTATTTTATTGCGCTTTAAAATTACTGTGCTTAACTTCAGATTGGCCGGAAGTGCCCGAACACAATCTCAGATCAGTGTGGATCATACGTGGAGTATAAAACAACGTCATATTTTCCTACCGGAACGATAAGAACGGGCACTTTAAGATATTTATGATAATTACACGGTAATTATTGTTTCTATAATGCCGGGGTTTTTACGACATCTTTTTATGGCAACGCAATAAAAGCAAAACAAACGAGCGTGATCTCCTGAAGTTAGACAGGGCCAGGTACATTTTATATATATTATCATGTTAAAATAATCGTTGAAGGCAATTACGTATTCTATATTATTTATACATTATCTCCGCAACGGTTACGTGGCTCAAATATAGGTGTTATTTTATGTATAAAATATCGACTGACATTTACTTGGAATCTTTTAATGGAGCGATTTTAAACATTTTCATCGCGTTATTGAGCCCACGAAAAACCACGTTTAAATTCTATCAAAATTTTGTCGAGGTGTACCATGGTAAAACTGTGGTAGGTATAATTTTTGTGAAAAAAAAAAAATCCCCGTCAGGTATTAATAAAAAATTAGTTAGGTATATCATTCGCGAAACGACCGGGAAAAGTGTGCGTACAAAAAAGCGGAGATAACTCATTGCTGTTATTGTACGACGCCATCTGAACTTCCATCGCTCTTCTTCTTGTGGCTTTTTAACTCTTTTAGTTTTTGCCGTCAAAACGACATTGCACCATCTATCCCTGTCATTCACAAACGTGTCAATATTCCCATTTCTTTTTGATCTTCTTCGACCGATTCGCCTTTTCTTAGGTCTTTTCCAAGTGATTTCCGTTCCGTAACTTGACTGTATCATAGTTCACACTCTGTAGTTCACACTCTGAACTACACACACACATGTAAAAATACAATTTAATACACACATACGTAAAAAAACGCGTATCATTTACAAATGACGATTAAACGTGTAAAAAATCTGGCCTGCGCAGTTTGCATAATATCAGACTGTATGATTGATCACCGGCCACCGGCAATAAATATGTTTTCTTTGGATAACGCGCACAAAATGATTACATTTTATGGGGAGCCTGCTGGGATCGTAAAATCGTTTTGACTGTCGTATAGTTAATATGTCATACTAAGACCATTAAGAAAAAAATATTGTCAAGACGGTCATCAGTATAACAGCTATATAATATTAAAATACACGTATTTACGGTTTATTATGTTCATCGTAAAAAAAAGAATACGGCGGGGTTTTTAACGTGCAGTTTAAAATTTTTATCTAAGCCAATAAATAGTTATTTTATCGTGGTGTATTAAAGAACGGTTCCGAAAAACAAACATATTATTACGTTATTATACGAGTACACAAATGTTTGTTCCTTTCTAAAAGCAGACGTATAAAAATTATAGGATAGGTATATATTATGTCTCATGAGTTAAGAGATTTTTCACGAATATAATATATCAAGCTTCAGATCTCCTCCCGAAACTATTGGCCTACAAAAGTAGTTACCATGTCTATAAATTTTCGCCAAGTCCGCTCTTTTTTTTTGTCCATTTACTGCACTATACACTCCTGTACTTTCATGATCAACACTCGTTTAATTATAAATGTTGCCAAACACTAGGCAAATTTCTGAAACAGGT
Organism: Hormaphis cornu; assembly: GCA_017140985.1. Classification (NCBI taxonomy): domain Eukaryota; kingdom Metazoa; phylum Arthropoda; class Insecta; order Hemiptera; family Hormaphididae; genus Hormaphis; species Hormaphis cornu. The sequence continues at coordinate 20,341,962 of CM029358.1, read as the reverse complement.
ATCTATGAAACATCAGATATAAAAGTTACATACTATAAGCATAGCGGGATGCAGGACAGAATTGAGAATAAAAGAAAATGTGTTATACCTAAATCATACGTATTAAACGGTATGTTTGACACACGAAAACACAGCAAACCTTCAGGAAAAAAAAACAAATTACATTTAATGAATAACTTACTATTTTTTCGGGCCCCTTAAGAAGTCCGGGAGGAATCCTCTCTTCCTCCTCCTTTTCCTTCCCCCACATTTCTACCGACAGGCCTGCAACGAAGAGTCAGGTTTTAGCCAGAAAATGTAAAAAAAATAACCAGCTACTCGACACCACGTCGTACCGAAAAGATTTGAAAGAAAAGTATTTCTTTACGCCACTTTTCCCCTTTATTATATATACGTCATATTCTCCCAAAACCGGTATGATGTCCACGCTAATATCAATTTTTAACCCCCTTTCGGGTTAAACCTTTACGTCGTATAAGTTAAAGTCTTCAAAAATAGTGGGAATCAAACGATTGTAACCCATACAAATATAACTTGATACGGAAAAGTCATTTTTCAAGCGGGTTACGCATCTATTATAAACGACCGTAGAACGTCCCCTGAACTTTTTCCCAGCTGCGAGTTTCTCCAGCGAACATTGTGCGTTACGAAATCTTGTAAAACAATATCGTGTCGCTTTTGCAGCCGCGAGGGAACGATCGTCGTGGTCAAATCGTGGCCGTGCTGACGCGTAATATTATTACAGCTGTTGGTATTCCTAAACCAGCGGTTCCCAACCTTTTTGAGACTATATATATATGGATAATTAAAACACAAGTTTAACCCCCCAAAAAATCGTGTTTTTACCCCTTAAGGTTGGGAATCCAAACGGTTCGACTGTTCAAAACCGTAATGCGGACCGGGTTGCGTGCTGTGGTCGACGAGGCTTGGGTTAGCCCGCAGTGTACCGCGACACTGGCACGTGCACACACCCGAATAGTTTATAAATAGTCGTTGTCCGTTTTGAACCAGACGTTTTCGTCCACACGTTTTATTCGAACCAACCGCGCGACAGCGTCGTCAGCCGTACGATACGACATTCAAACACAAAAACGTCACAGTTTTTTCGGGGCCTGTAGGGAAAAAAAAATTTTAAAAAAACAATGTGCCACGATTACAACGGTGTTTACATAGTACTGTATATTTGTTTCCGCGATTAGCGCGTCGCGTACACGATAAAACGAACTTTTCACGTTTCGAAACTTTTTTCATCCCCATATCAAAAAAAAAAAAACATTGACTATTATCACGTGCACAAATTCTCGTCGCCGACACGTCCTACAACACACTATTGATAGAGCCCAAACGATCGCGACTTTTTCGATATTCTTATGAGACAAAAAATGAGAAAAATTGCGTACGAATAACACGCGCAAAACTAAAATATTATGCGGCGGAAATTACAATATTATACGATAATGTACCATGAGAAACGTTCTGCAGCTGCACCGCCTATGATATTATTTTATATTTTGTGTGAAGATTGTCGCGATAGGTGTGACCAGTTTTACAAAAAAAAGAAAACGGGACAAACAGTTTTTAGTTTAAATACAAAAAAAAAAAACGTACACGTTTTATAAAAATATTTTTTATATCTTTATAGTAACAGTTTACAATTGAAATATTTTTTAACTGCCTTGCACAATATTTTAATTAAAAAACTCGTACACTTTTATCGAGTTGATGTAGATCGTGTCCTTTATTGTGCCGTTATTGTGACTTTTGCGATGAACCGATTGCGTTCAATAGTCTTGGTTGTGTTAGCAAAAAATCATTACACGAATAATTTTCCAAATGATTTTTCAGAATTGATTCGATGCGATTTTTCTCGTCTGTCCATAACGTATCAGTGAAATACTCACTTTCAATTGCAGCATTTGTTCCAGGCATCGCTAGAAAATACAATAAACCAAAAATTATCGATACGCTTTTACTGTTTACAATTTTACAGATAGCACACCGTCTTTCTTCGAACGTTCGGCCATTCTTCTACATTTAAACTCACAAAATTAAAATAAAAAAACGATACGTGGCTATAATAAACACGATCGCTCGTACGTTACTCTATTTGACGACATATTTTGTTGTTGACTTTTTTAGATTAAACAAATTAATATAATAACATCTAAATGTATCGTCGATCATAAATAGTATTATATTTTATTTTAGTTCGTAACGCATACGACGCGTATCGTGCTTATTTTATTATTGTTGTCTATTTGTATTGTTCGTCGGCACTCGACGTTCGTTCCACGGAAATTTTATCTCTGTTATTTTATATATAACTTTGGTTTTAAATACAAACTGTTTTATATCATCAATTTATTTTATTCTTTTACAAAAAAAAAAAAACATAAATTATAATTTAATTATTCGGAAATAACGGGTGTTAAGACGGGACAATCTTCTAAAAACGGGATAAAAAGCGTGCCGTTCGAAGTTTTTAGAGACAACCGGACGCGATGATAGAAAAGGGGACTTTTAAACGGGACGTACCCTAAGGTATACCTACGCATTTTGAAATGTGCAGGGATCGTTATTATTATCGGAAACAATCGCCATGATATTGCACGCTGTAATTGAATGTAAGATTATCAGCAGCCGATTGCGTGGTTATTTGTAAAATATAATAATCATAGTGTTGTAGTATTAGTTTCCCGCATAGGGACGATTTACAAGAGTGGGCTCCGGTTAGACTTGATAAAAAATACACAAAAATATGGCTAGAGTTATTATAAATAAACGGCTCTTCAAATTGCGCCTATACGTCATGATTGCGTACGTTTAAAATCGTATCGGTAACCGACTAAAACGTGAATGAAATTTTCTCTAAACAATTTTTTTTTCTTTTCGGTCATCGCGTAAGCCACCAAACCGTTTAAGAAAGGAAAAAAAGAAGAAATTCGCGATGTTTCTCTAGGTCGCGTGGGTTCGACGGCTTCGCGCGGGTTCGGAAGCAGCAGTGGTTCAAATTTATTTTTTGTTTTATACATGTTTAAACATTGTTTTTTTTTTGTTTTATACATCGTCCAATCATCGCCCAAAACGTGTCTGAGGAGCGGTCTCGGTTGTCTGTGTACGTCCTTCGGTGGGTTTCGAGAATTTCTATACGATATTTAGCTCGAATAGAAAAAAACCGTCAAAAACGCGACGTTTGCCGCGTGATTCCCCTTGGTTTTATCACTCGGTTACCGGGGAGAGTACCGTCAAAAAGACCTATTAAGTTGTTTACGGAATAAAAATTGTAAAAATGATTGCCGGATTATCTCTCATTATGCCTGTATTGGGCACAACGGCGAGTGTCGTCGTAATCAGCGCAATCGAGTTTGCTCGTGGATCGATAAACTCGGCGTTATGTCGGTGCCTAAACTCGTGTAGACGCGTCGCAGCATTTGTTTTTTATTCGGTCGCGTACGGGGTGGGGGGGTGGGACAGTTGGTTTCTCCCGGTAATAATAATATTTTGCGGCAGGGACGCAGCGCGGTTACTGCGACACCGCGGCAGCGAAAAACCGACATCCCCTCCCCGTTCGGCGGCGTCCGGCGGCCGCGGTCCGCCCATCGCGCGGCCGCCCGCCCATCGCGCGGCCGTCAGCCAAGGCACCGTCGGCACACCTACGGCCGCGTTTCAATCGCTCGGCACCGCGTCAACGCTACCCGACGCGCTCCGTTCTCGCGCGCGTTCCTCGTCGGCACAACGTTTGTTATTATTATTACCGTCGTACACCGGAGACTAACACCCTTCTTTCCGTTTTTCGCCGCGATCCGTTCCGTTTCCGCAGTAGAACCGTTCCGTTTCCTGCGCCCCAGCCGTCGTACATGACGCGCGAAACGGTCGTCAGATGTGCCGCGTGGTGATCGGCGCCGCCGGCACGATGCAGGACGACTACGCGAACAACAGCAGCAGCGGCGGCAGCAGCGTCGGCAGCGCCGTGTTTCTGCCCGTCTACGACTTTGGCGGCCGTCGGTACCACCATCAGCACCACCATCAGCACCAGCACCAGCAGGCGGCCGCGCAGCTTCGGCACCGCGTCGTCGCGGCCCACGTCGGCGGCCCGTTGGATCTCAGGGGCGGCGGCGCCGCGGCCGGCACGCGTCGGGCCGCCGGTTCGCCGGCCGCGTGCAGCGCGGGTTCGGCCGAGACGACGACGGACGTGAACGTGGACTCGGCCGACGACGACGACGACATCGACGACGACGGGGACGAAGACGACGACGACGACGACGGGGTGGACGGTTATGACGACACGGCGGC